>OX438803.1:21312976-21912976 GCA_949316475.1 Hypomecis punctinalis
CCGAACTCCGAGGCACGTAGGTATGATTCGCGTTCCGACCGTTTGTATGAAGACGGAATACTCATTACCGTCTTTACCATAAGGGCACATGGGGCCCGGGGCCCAGGGCCGCCAACCTCAGGGGGCCCCAAGAAACCGAAAACTTCTTTCACACATTTAGATATTCAGTTTTGACGGGCACATTACGCTTAGAATGAAACTGACAAGTGCGAGACAGGCTCGGTCACCGAGAGTCCCGTAAAAAGTCTGGGAATTCGCAAAAAAACAGAAATAAGTTTACTTAGTAACATTAGGTTGAAGCTGGACACTGATTGTTGACGCGAGGGCGTTACAGGTTATGATTCCCTTGTGAGTGTCGAAACAAGTGGTGTTTTTTTTTTAAATAATTGGGTCTTATTTTTTACGTTCATCGAGAAGTTTGATGTTTACACAGCAGCAAGAGACCACAAATCTGGATTTATGGTTTTATTTTAACTCCATATCTTTGCGTGTTCTCGAGATAGAAGGTCTTAACACACGGACGGACAGACAGACGGACAGAAGGACAGACGGGCCGAGGCGGACAGACGGACAACAAAGTGAGAGAGCACCGTTTTGCCTTATAAAGTAAGGAACCCAAAAAAATATCTCAATAAGAATGATATTATGTACTTAAGTACTTATACACGATTCGCTTTATTGCTTTCCAAAAGGGTCCCTAATTATTGTGTCCAGGGGGCCCAGGTAAGTATAAGACGGCCCTGGGAATACTGCTTAGATATCATTACCTACCGTGGTGCTTATGTCCGAACCTCGTATCACAGGATTCCTTGTCAGAGTGTATCAGACCTATCAGGATGTTATTTATTGCTTTGAGATGCGCACGCGCATGTCCACATTCCGAACACGTAAATTATATTTATAAACAGATACAACTGCATTTAAATGAATTTGTTTGGTTTCATAATTGAATTTATGAGTGTTGTTTTTGTCGTTCGAGGTGTCAACGGTCGAGTCGCCAAATGATACGGCGTCAGGGTTCTTGTCAAATGTCTTAGGATGAGTTTTACTTTTGTTTTCACGATCACTAGGTATTCATAGTGTTAATTTTGGTAAGGAAAGATACATAGCATTGTTTGCTTTGTTATTTCTATATTCGCAACAACTCCTTGCCTTTAATATTCCTGACCATTAAAATATGTTTTTCTGTGTAACAAAATGGCTAGGTATTGCTGCTCTACCATCTGCGTGAACCATTCTATTACCCATAGTGTTCTTTTGGTTTCTTTTTACCACACCCTTGTTTCATCTAAGTTATTTCAGTTTGCAGCCACGATTCCCCGGCGGCATCCATCACCTAAAAGCACGAGTAGAAAATTCCATCGGCAAGCGTAAGTACGCCTATTTTATCGGCGCACATAACTCGTCCGGACAGGTTCCGTAGGCGGGTTCGCAATAAAAACCTGGGGTCACAGAATAATTCAGTACCCTAGCTCGATCAGGAGACAAACGATGATATAAGAACGTCTGTAAAGTGGTACAGCTTGTATGACTACATGAGACAAAGACAAGAGAGAATACAAGCCGTAAAGATAAGAAAAATAAGAGAGACCATAGTAAAATAAAAATACTTTTTAGACAACTGTGAAGGAAATGATATTGATTATAAACATATTTTGCACCATGAAAACACGATAAGTACTTTGTTTCAAAAAGGTGGAAAACGCAAAGGTGTGTATATCCGTCAGAAACTCTAAATTGATCAGTGTGCAGAAGTTCTATTCAAGCTTGTGTAACTAAAAGTTATCCAAATATTGTAGCAAGCTCTGAGTAAAAACCAATAAATAGGCAAGCTTTGTAAGTTCCATCTATCATTAAAGTCTCACGCTGTTGTGCTCAAAACGAGTGGCCGACATCGATGGCTAGCTTCTCCACTGTCTGCTCCCTACAGGGTGGTGGTTACCGATCGCGGGTCGTCGGACCGGCGGCCGGGCTCGGCCTTCGCCCCCCGCGAGCCCGCGCCGGCGCCAAGGACGTCGCCCGCGGTTGCATAATCGCCTGCACGCACGCTATACAGATACCGTTCTGGCGAGATCCGGTGATGGTACGGCAACGCACGATCTTCGGTGGTTTCTTTTACAATTTTTTTTACTAGTTGTGAAAATAAGACGGGTTTTGGGAGGACGCTTGAGTCAGATATTTAGAGCGTATTCCTGATTCAGTGAGAATTATTGTAGCTTCGCATTTAAGTGAAAGACTGGTTGCAGTAAAATACCGTTCAGATTTGAAATAGAGACGACAATTATGTCCAATAGCAATATCCACGACATAATTAACAAATGCCTCCAAGTCATTTTAGACTCTAACAAGATCAAAATTCAAACGTGAAAAGAAAACTGAAAGCATGATTAGAATCTCGTTTGATGTTATCAAGAGCTATCTTAAAAATTATACGTACAATAAATGTAGACTTCTAAATGTGTAAATTCTCGATAGAAACCAACGCTATCTCAATCCCCAGACAGCGAGTGAAAAATCCTGTACGGCAATAAACATTCTGTCAGTCTGCCACAGCTTACAACCCTAATAACGCCAAGGTAATATTTATTACTATGGACCACAAGATGGCCAGAATGAAAATAAAAGTGCAAGCAAACATAGGAATTCATAATGTCAATGAATGCAGTTTTTACATCGTGCTTGGCTGACTTAATCTATTGTAATTAGAGGATTTTCACTTTCCGTTCGCTCGGTCGGAATGAGTTTATCACTTTCTGGACAGGAATTTATTGGTATCGCACGTTTATGAGACTAAAACTTAATAGCCTTTAATCAGTGTGACTGAATGTTATTTATAGAGCTGCTTTTTGATGATTTATTTCCTGAACTGTTTAATTATTTATACTAGGAACCAGCATTGGTAGATTTGGTATTAATTTACCTTTACCGATTGCATTTTCATACAGATTTTTGTTCGATTCTATCTAGGAAGTAACGTATAGGCCGCATCATAGAAATCGGCGGATGTGAAGTTTAATCCGCAGCTTTATGTGAGCTTCAGTCGGGATTAGATATTATTGCGCAGCATGTAGGTAACTTCACATCCGCCGACTTGTATGATTCGACCTATATGTACCTACATTGTACACCTAGTGATGTTTTTATTAGATCCTTTCTCCTTCTCCCTGATTACCTTGAAAAGTTTTGGATTCCACTTGTGTATTTGTACGAGTAGGTATAGAAATGAATAATTATTTTACAACCGAAATCGATCCATGTGGGTTTTGGCAAATCCAAACGGCATCAAAATTCCCGTCACTATATGAATATAATTGTATATTACGCAAATCATTTAAAATTATTTCACGAGAGTCGCGAATGCTATTCAATCACCATACGGCCTTTGAGTTTCCTCATACACTAAGTAAGGAAAATTTCCTCAACCCGGTTTTCTTTACCATTCCCAAGGATTTCATTATTATTCACTCTATTTACATGCATCCGATGGTAGACCACTTATTTATTGCTTACACTTGTACTAAGTTCGGATAGACCGGGTGACTGTTTAGCTAAGTTAGAGGCCAGCAAGCGGCTTAAAAACTTTGAGACTGACTGGCTTTTTCGTTTCGTCCGGACTTTTATTGAATTTATCCAAATCTCCATGTTCACTATACCTAAAAACAATAACATACCTACTTTAAAAGAGAACGTTCTGGTTACAGGTTCAAAAAAATAGTGACTTGACATGATTTTGTTCGTTCGTGTACTAGCTACAATTTAATCTAAGCTAGTGTTAAACGCACATGTGGTTGCCATCTGTATGATTTGGTAATCAGGAGAAGACACGTGAAAACGCCGGATTTTAGAGCCCAGAAAACGCCAGATTTTAGATCCAAGAAAACGCAAAATTATTGAGCCCAGAAAACGCCGGATTTTAGAGCCCAGAGGATATGCCAACAGATTTTTAAACGTGGACGGGACGGTAAATTTAGCGATTCGGATCGATAGTTGATCGCGGCGTGCGGGCACAGTGCGTGTGTTGCGAGCGGCCTTAGACTTTAAATTTTTAAACCCGGAATGAGACAAATAAAGCCCCGCCCGGACGCTCCCCGGACGCCCTCTAAACTAGAACAAATCCGGGCAAACCCGGACGGACGGCAACCCTAAACACACAGAATGGAGTAACTGCGATCCCAGCAGAGAGATAAATGGTCTCACACCGAGCCATTTCAAAGCTTCATTAAGTGCCAACAACGGTGTTTCCACCAGGAACTGATCGCGGGCCCGGAGCGAAGCCCGGCTTTGTACAAAGGCTGTTAAACTTTAACATGGACCTAGTATTCGCAACAAGCTCTGAACAACTTGTTACGATTTCCTTTTGCAGTCGCCGATTTAATTCTAACTTTTATTTAGTTGATTTAGGGGTTAATTTACGACAGGAATACAGTATGGATGAACTGTGTGACAGATGATATGAGTAAATTGGAAATTAATTCACATAATATTATGTAATACCTACTTATATTTTTCCATTTTTCCCTATTTAAATAAGTGGAACAAGTGTAGACCAATGATGATGTTTCAATTAATTCCATTCAATTTATTAGAATTCGATTTTCGTGGCAATATAATTTCTAACGCCAATTTTATCAATTCGTCTCACCAATGTTATGTTAAAAATTGCAAACCTAGACAAGATCAGATTTTCTTTCAGAGCAGAAAGAAAACTGTTTGCTGCGATGATAGCATAGCTTGATAATATTAATAATGACGAGAATTATATCAAGCTTGTTTCAAATTAGAAGTGTACTTTACTTGCCTAAAGTTTGACATTCCCTGCCAGCGTTGATAAAGCGGTCAATCATAAGTTCCCTGGTGCTGGTGCCTAGTTGCCTACGGGTATCTATCTAGGTGACTTACTTGCAACTTGCATACATTGCCGGCTGATAATTATATATTTTCTATTTCGAACGAGGCCAGCTTGTTGTGCTATTCGCAAACGGTTGCATATAATTTCTTTCTTAATTCTAGGGTGTAGAACTGTGAGTGTTAGAATCGTGACCACGTTTTGATTTAGGCCATTCTAATGTGGTCGTTGTTAGCTAATTATTTACAAGGTAATTTGGACATGGAGTGATGAATGAACGGCTTAGTAGAGTTGTTGAGCTATTTAGGTGGGGCCTAATTGGCGAGACACTGTTATGTTGAATGCAACAATAGTCATTGCAATGAATAACCATAGTGTGTACGCCGTGTGTTAAGCGGATTCAGTCTGCACTTACGTGTTATACTATATAAAGTTATATTCGTCTATATAGACGTATACGTTGTACGTCATTATCATCATCAAGAGAGAAGACATCTACCTACGACTGCTGATAGGCAGTTGCCGATTTCAATAGGCTAAGTAGGGTAAAACTGAAAGCGGCATATTTTAAGAGGGCGGCAAATTCATGGCCAAAATTAAGACAGTAGTGTGTGTGAACTAAGTAAATAAGTATTTGTAAAAATAGAGACTAAGAACTGACACATGGATCCCCAATTTTTTGCAACACACTAAATTATATTATTGACAAAGTATCTTGAATTTTCATAGCATTCAACATATTCATGCAATAGTCTACAGTTGGCGATATTTGTAAATCCACCACTGTTCATCCTCCAGTAGATTTAATGATAATATCCGCCATCTTCGTTTGATTTGCCAAAACGTTGTGGTGGAGTACGAGTATAGTCAGATTTGTCGTGAAAAGCCTGAGTGCGAAGCATTTTGCAATTTCATATACAAACTTAAAGGCTCCCCCGTTCTCAGTGGAAGGCATCCATCATACTGAACCCCGTCACGAACCAGGGATCAGCGTTCGCAGAAATCCGCTCCGTGTGACATTTACCTGCAACAAAGGAATATAATGTCAGATTGTGCGCGTGAGCTTAGGTTCACGTCGGGCCATACAATGTTGCAATATTAGATGGAACAATAGAATTCAGATTTTCGAAATTAGTTTCTTACTTTATTGGGCGAGCGTGCAATAGCTAGAGCAACTTATTAACGATATGGGTGAAGTTTTACTGTTTGAGAACCGTCTTTGCAAAACCGAGCCTAGCTTATGATCTCAAACTAATCTCTCAAACAATTTGTTAACTAAATTACATGTAATTTTTGACAAGTATGCACTGCTCCATTATACACGGGATGAATGCAAATTTACTCTAGGATGTGTTGTGTACTCGACATTATGACCATCTTTCGAAATAGCAAAATAAAATCAGCTATTCCAAACAAAACGTTGATCGATCCTCGAAAAATTGTATGCAACACCCAATTTTTTCTTCGCGATTTCGGAGTTGGCCCAACAATAAAAGCTCATAACGACGAACACAGAGCTACATCCTAGTCCTAGAGTATTATAATGAATTCATAGTCACCCCGTATATAACGTTTATCACAGACTCAGGTAGAGTCTAATACGAAGAAAAGATTTACTTCACTATGTTTAAAGGAAAGCTATTAAAGTTTTAGCGCATTTATCGACCTGATTTTCTGTTTCAGTAGTCCATCTACACTGAGCACCGCCATTACAAATGCTGACTTACTTTAAAGGGCAATATATAAAGCCTTTTAACCAGAGTTATCCGTTCAAAGACGCCTCAAGACTAACGAGGAAGACTTTAAAACCTGGATTTGTTACCCCTTTAATGGTGATTGTACGTATTCTCGATTAAATTATAGTAGCTATAAAAGCGTATAATAAATGAACGATTTAGTGCGCACGTGGATTGGCACTCTAAAACCTAACTGTTTTTGTTCACAGTGCTCCGTTAGTTTCATGTAAAATATTGAAGCTACATCGATACTACTTTGTTAGAAACTATTTTGCTTGAATCTCGACAGTTATAACCCCTGACAAAAAAGTTTAAAGTAAAAATTTATAAGTTTGACGTGTGACAGTCTTTGACATCACAGTCTTTAACGACTGGATCGATTCAGATGAGTTTAATTGCTTAAGAGCTGGTTCTTAAATATATTAGAAACAGAGAAGAATTCCAAAACATAGAAGTTTTTCGCTAATTTAGCAGCCACTCATTACCAAAGCAACCTCACAAATATAAACAAAGGATACCATTTTGAAATAGGAAGGGAAGGTAACCTTTCTTTACATTGCAACAAACCGACCATAGTGTACCCTTTCGTAACAATGTGTTCCGTTTGAGTACAGCTGATGCCAGCACTCATAATCTGCACAGCAATTGCTAAAATAGAATATAATATCAGATGCTGTTCTGTTACTAAAGGTACAACTTCGATACGTACGAAGCGGTTTGACTCAACAATTCGGTATATTGAATAAGGTGTAGAGTTAAGACGTGTAGAGTTAGAAGCTTGGCTCTACATAAGATCTGACAACTTTTCTAAAGCGCGAACTGTGGTAAATATAGCCAACTATATTTCACATGGAAATGTTTTTGTTGGATTATAGCCTATTCGAAAAACCCTGTAGAGTAAGTGTAAAAAAAATCTGATGTTAAAAGAGACGGGGAGAAAAGAAAAGGGAAAATAATAAAGACAAATATAAACACAAGCACCCCGAGGTAGCAGTACAAGAAGATCAATTGTTCATCACAAGTCAAATGCCAGCTAACAGCGCAAGGTTTGACATTATTTTAAAATATCACACAGAATCGATAATGGGGTGTGAAATCGATTTTAAAAATGTCAATGTTTTTATTAATTAATACTGAGGCTAATTTAATCGTAAGCAATTAATGAATTAATTAAATTCGGTGATTGTGGAAATGGACAAGGATATAGGTAACGAATTCTACGACGAAATAGATGACATTTAAAAACTGTATTTGATAAGACACATTACAAACTGATTTAATAAGAATTGAAAGAAATATGAATCCAATTATGTTTGCCAAGATATTTAGATAATAATAAGATTACAATAAATGGGATCTTTAGCACTCATTTTCTAACCCGAATGCAAAACATCATTGTTATCACTGACCCGTTCCCGATCCCAGAAGTGGGCAGTGAACCGGAACACGGTATAATGCGCGCGCGCATCAGCTGCGATATGATAACAAACGCGTAGAAACTACCTAGGGTTAAAAGACCAATGGACATTTGTTAATATACTTTATATTTTTAGTAGCCTCTTAGTAATACAGAGTAAAGCAGTACCACCGCCGTCAGCGGGCGAATAGACAAATACCTACGACACCACGGACCCGACAAATCTTTTAGGTCTGCCGAAAGGTCTGGCTGGTCAGAAAGCATATCGTATCCATATTCCTGTGGTACTTAGACAAAAGGAATGAATGAATGATAGGAATAAATTTGAACTGGAAATTTCGGAGACACCAACTTATCCACATCATATGAATCAACCTACTGATAGTGACAAAGTGAATTTTAAAATTACCAAGTACATATTTAAATATAGAAGCAAAGTATTTAACGAAGCACCTGCACAACGTGTAGGCAACGATGAAATCACAAAAAAATCTGCAAAGTGAAGGCTGTAAATGGATCAACCGTTTCTAGAACAATCTCAACATAACAGACCCTGATGGACAGATTGACAGGAACATCGAAACGAAGATCCGTGACATGTTCAGAGCAAAAAATAGCAACGGGAAATGGTAGACTGTGATCTGCGATTTGAATATGTCAAAATTGAACGCTGTCAACATTAATGCATAATATGGCAGCAGACTTACGAAGCAGTTTCCAAACAAGCACTGATAGTTACATTATTCATTACTATCTGACAATATTCATTTTTTAGGGTTCCGTACTTTGTTGTCCGTCTGTGTGTATGTCAAGACTCTTTATCTCGGGAACGCGTAAAGCTATCGAGTTGAAATTTAAACTGTATACGTATATCTATAGTCTCTTGCAGTTGTGTAAAAGAAAAACTTCTCAGTTATCGTTTAAAAAAGTTAGAGCCGTTATGTCGTTCGACACTCCCAAAAATCAAAACCTACAGGGTACTTCCCGTTGACATAGAACTATGAAATTTGGCGAGAAGCATTGTCTCAGAGTACACATAGGAATAAATCTGAAAACTGTACATTTTTTTTAAATCACAAAAAATAGGGCCTTAAAATTCACAAAATATGGGTTCAAAATTAAGAGTGAGTAAATCGTGCCATGTAAGTTATCATATAAAGATCTTTATTAGCACATGCTAAAACAGGTTTTTAATTATTTTAACAATGAGTAATTTTCGATGAATGACGAAAAAAGTGAAAAAAAAAATGTTTTTTTTTCGATGGTTATAGTATAGAGATTTTAACAACTTACTTCCCAATTTTTTAAAATTTTCTGGATTTGTACAGAACCCTCGATGTGAGAGCCTGACTCGCACTTGTCCGGTTTTTTATTCAATATAGGGCGACATTTGGTCACCAACTCGCCTGATGGAAAACGAAGTTGTAGCAGAAGATGGAGTATGTGATAATTAGGTACCAGTATACGATGCAAGTGTATTTTACTCTTCTATGAGCCATCATATTCTAAAAAATGTTTGGGCAGTTTTTTTAACACCGACTATGACTTTGCTTGAGCGAGAGAGTCAAACATTGTCAGTCAGACGATTTTAAGACTTTGAACAAAATAAGACGCATAATAACATGAAGTTTCTAAAACCTTCAGGAACTATGGCAAGAATAATAAATACTAAGTCCCATCCCAGTTAAGTGTGTCCCCTTAGGAACGGTGTGGTGATCCGTCTCGGAGGACCAAGTATTATGCAAACATTCCGTTAGACGCCATATTTATATTTTAAATAGTGGTTGCGTTGTCGATGCCAAGATTTATTACTTTAACTGTTGAAGCTCCAGGCATGTCTTGATTCGATAAAGGCTTTTCTAAGAATAATAATACCGTATACACTATACACAATACTAACACATTGTATAAGCTTTATGAGAAATAATAGTCGAGTGTAGTAGGAAATACGTTGGTAAAAAAAGCTAGTTTAAACCATTTGAATCAAGAAACGCTCCAGTCAAACACCAACTCAAATTGGAATTATATTGTGTAGCGCTTGAAGACAAAATATTGTGTACAATAAATCAATGGTAACAAAGTGGGCAGCGTGTAATACGATAACTGAATGAAAACCGACCGACCTACCGTTCAAGCATAAATATCCTTATAATGAGTAGGAAAAGCATGGAATGACTTAGTGGTTAATCAAGAGAATGCAATAATGTATGCTGAGTGTGTTTTTTGTCATAAACATGACCCGCTCTTCGGCGAGCGCGTAAGCATGTAATTTGTATGAAGAAATGTACAGCGCCAATAGCGGCGCGTTTTTGAAACATAACAAGTTCATACAAATTACATGCTTACGCGCTCGCCGAAGAGCGCGTCATGTTTACGGCAAAACTCACACTCAGCATACTGGTGAAAGGTATTAAAGTTTAAATAGAAGTTTTTAAAGGTAATCTGCATTCATATACTCAAACTGCACACAGTTTACAACACGGTTAATAACTGTCGAATCATAAAAGATTACAACCGTAATACATTCAACACGTTCAGTGTAGTTGTAGATACAGACCACACACGATCGAAGAAAGATCCCAATGACCACATGCTAGATTTATAACATATACCAATTCTATGTTCTGCTGGTTCTTACAAGCGCTACAAGCATGTTAGTTTTGTTTATGGACGCCATGGTCAATTGGTCGGGTAACATGATTCAATGTCCATGTTAACACGTATGCCTGTGTGTGATCTGTGCTCTGATAGCGGTCATTGATGCATTATATATAGAATAGATTTCAATGTTGGTATCATAGCAAAACTTGTTCGTGACGGACAAGTACCTACTGTAGTACTGTTCAACTACTTTGAATGGGGCAAGGATGAAAATCCACAGTTTGTATTTGAATCAGCACGCAAATTATCTCGAAGTTATATCTGACATATCATTGTTATAAATAAAGGTCCAACCTTTGATTGACTCATGCCGCCGCTCCAGTTATGGTAAAAAACAGACAGGTGTGTTTGTTACCGTTTTTGCAGGCAGTCAATTGATATCGAAAGGTGAATGACAGATGACTACGCCTATATGATCGTGGTGCTATTTATAGGGTTACCACCCAAATGGCTCATGGAAAAATAAATCAAATGTCAGTACATGGATAAGTGGTACAGGTTTGGCGAGTTCAAATAATAAATCTATGTCAATTAAATAATAAATAAATAAATGTTATTTGCACCTAATACAAGTTTCACACTTTCGCAACTAAGACTGATAATGATATAGGTCCAATTTTAACACTGAACGATTTTACGTTCAAAGCTAATTTATTATGAACTCTATGATCCATCGAAGTAGCTTACGTCGTCACAAGAAACATGTGTCTCATCTCATATAATATAAAATACACGGGAAAATTCTGCATGAGAAAAATGTAAATAAGGTTTATGCTACTAGAGATTTCGTAGTGATTTGCTCAATAGTTTAATCATTTTTTTTTTTCAAACTACACGCAAACAGTTTCAAGTGAGAATGCTATAATTTTGTGATAAACAATTCAAAATTTCGTTGTGGCCGCAGGATCTCAACATGCATAAACCTCTTGGAGATGTATCTAGTGTGGAAAGCACTGGAAATAAAACAGTTTCAAATTCTAGATGTTGCTGAACAAACAACTAGACAAAACAAATTTTACAACTAAGAGATCCATATTTCACATCGTAGAGTAGAATTAATAACGTGTCAGGCCAAAGACACAGATCACGACGAAGACGGACAATGTGCCAGGGAATGCTGGCAAAAGAGAGACGTTTCGACACACGACCCAATATTGGTACTCGAGAATCAATGCCGTACCAAGATAAAGGGCAAGGGTAGATAAGCCATTCAGAAATAGGGCACGTCCATCTTTTTGAGGGCTTTACAAAATTTTAAGAATATGATAAGTTACTACATTTATTTTAGAACGAAGAAATTAATATTGGCAGTTCTGCAAAAGTGTGTCTCACTATTGTCTTTAAAATAACATTAAAGTTTACTAAATAACACGCCTTAAACGCCACTGTAATTGTAAAACTAAGTTAATTCATTTGCACTGCATGCAAGTGTTGTTACAGCGCAAATAATATCAGTATCCAGCCAATGAAATGAAATATCCAAAAGTTAAAGAAGTACACAGATCACTTATTGAATAAACGCGATTAAACATCAAATCCCAAGATGGAAAATGGGTCGGTCGGGTCACAAGAAAAGTTCTACAAAATCATTAAAATTGAAAATCAGATCTAAATTAAATGATTAAAGGAAAAAATCGTGGAGAGTTGCTAGAAGTGGTTCAAGTGAGACCTCTTGCGTAAATAGGTCCGAAATATTTCCAAAACATCCAACATAGTATAATTCCCGGTAGCCCTGCTTCCTGTTAATATTTCAGCGGCTATTTCTCAGATTTTCACCGGCAGTACGTGAGATATCGCGAATTCGCGTGCGAAATTAGGTACGTGATTGAATTTCGAGATCGAATGTTTCGAATGCGCACGCGCGGCGGCGTTTGTTAAGTTTGTTTGCCATCTTGCGCAAGCGCAGCCACCGCGAGACCAGACTATTTATCAACCAATGGAGTATATATCGAGTGTAATGCTGCGTTTATCGTTAGCTCGACCTTCGATTGTCTTTCCCGTGTGAATGGTTCTCATTTATAATGTAATGTTTTGTTATGATGGTCTGAATCATCGTGCCTTTTCTGCAATTAGCTGCAGGGTACAATTATACAATCGGAATGTTTACTGATTCCCTTCTATATTTTATTGTGTTTATTTTCTAATTGCTTTCGTGCGTTTGATGTTATGGATACGATAGATAACTTCTTACCAATACTTATTATTATATTAGTTGCCCGTCCTGGCTTCGATTTATCTTTACATCTAATTATTCATTCATAATAATGAAATTATAATCAACCTTCTTGAAAAAGTATTTTAATAGTTGTTATCGTATTGCTGTTTGCGTAGTTTAGAAGATCTAAGCGTATATACAGACTATTACAAACAGACAAAATAAAGTGGCAACTTTGATTTATAGAGTAGTAACTTACACTGTTGGGTTGTTTAGATGCAATGGCATTACCATATTTTGGTATATTCCACTGTTTATCTGTAAAATCAATATTAGAATAGTTTTTATTATCATTACTGTAACCTTGTTCATTCGATAGGCCATTCTGTTAATTAACATGTTAAGGTACAAATCCTTGTGTTTACTTTAAGTTAATTGTAACACCTAATCATCTTTACCAATATTTTCTTTTAACACAATGTTATTGTCATATGTAAAGTACATTGTCGTGTTTGAACAGATATACAAAATCGGGTCAAGTATACCGGAAACTACGATGCCCTGCGCACGCGCAACTCACTGTTCTAGCTATCATAGGGACATTTCTAGGGTTGTCATATTTCTTTCTTCCATATTATTTTTGACGTGAGTCTCAGATTTATAATATTTTTTATGAAGAAAGTCCAAGCGTTAAACTTATCTATTTGAACTAGGTGTTTTAACTAAACACTTTTAAACTATTAAAGCTCTACATCTACCCTCCTTTTTGACTAACGAGAAAAATATGTGAGATGTTTAGAATTTCACGTAATACTGACTGATACCAAAATGAATTAAATTCCGATTAATTAACTTACCTACTCAAAAACCTCATAGAAACAAATCTAATACGGTATAGAGATATAAAACAAAACAAAATAAAATTATTTCGTTATCAGGCCATAATTATATTCCCCATTAAGGCTCCATCAAACACAGGCGGTACGAGCGGTAGAGCGGTACGAGCGGTACGAGCGGTACGAGCGGTAAAGGGCGGTACGGCAGTACCGCGACCGGACCTGTGTGAGCCCTTCTTATATAACCAGTACAATACAGATGCCCGCCCGTCTGCTATACCGCTCGTACCGCCTGTGTGTAAAGGAGCCTTTAACCGCCGCGTCACCACTAAGGTCCAATAGACTTGGCGCCTCAATCGCTTATTTCCTTAGTTTCCGTAATATTTAGTTCCCAAATTCTGCCGTCGGACTTCATTGGTGACGCAGAGTCTAGGTGATAAACCTGTATCTTAACAGTTATCAGTCAACATTTGAACCTAAGATCTACAATTCAGTACTCAAAGTTCAAGTAGCGATTGCGAAGAGGGCAGATAAGATGCTTGTACATTGTTTTCTATAATTTTCTATCAAGGTTGCAGTGACAGCCCTAGCAACAACGTCAACACAATGGCCAACGCCGCTGCGTCTGTTATATTCACCACTCGACATGCCAATCACGATTCGCATAAACAATCGAATGGACGACAAATCGGATATTCAATGGCGTCACTACAATTTGACTACTTTGATATATAGACAAAAAATTAAGCTGTGAGCAAAATTAACTTTTGGGTTATTGGCATTTGCCTAAACTAATCGGAAAGGGGTGATTATATTTTTAACTTTGCGGCCCAGCAAGAATTCGAGAAAAAAATCATTTATCGATTCTGAGTTGCGATTTTGTATGGGATACTTAGCTGTTTTTTATCTCGAATGCTAGCCGGGTTGGCCACATAGTTGTTCATAATCATGATAAAGTTCTGAATAATGGTCCTGTCGGGTTAGTTTACCCTATGCCAATAACCCTGTAATTACTACTCCAAATTATGTTAATGTTGGTCACAACTTAACTTTTTTTGTCTATTTACGTACCAAAGATATCAAATAGTAGTGACAGCAACAAGTAGTAGGTACCTGTGAAGCTGCAAGTACACAATACACGTATAAAATTAGAACAGAGTGTAATTAACATTAGTTTGGAGGCTGTCAAAGCCGTGAAGTGATATACTACAAATGAAACAGTTAAGTACACAAACAAGAACAGATTAAACAAGTACATGGCAAGGTTAGTAAGGCTCGAATTCATTAAAATTTTGTGTGTAGATAAATTAATGCCGTTTAAAGAAATTCCACTATAATCGCTTTAACGTGATTTGAACTAATCTATGCAAGGTCAACCATGTTACTCAGGAATTTCACATTAAACTATTCTATTCGAAAAGGATATACATCAGATAAAATCCGCGCAGGCAGTTTGCAGAGAATATAAAATATCAAAAGATAAATACAAATTTCTATTTTAAAAAAGGATCAAAGGATTGTGGTACGGTTCAGTACCTATACTTTTCTAGACTTAGTAGAATAATACATAAATTTTCGAATAATTTGTAAAATAAATTTTGTTTTACAAAGAAACTATGTTTAGCCCGCTGGTTCGCCCGCGTGGTATTTTAATTTTTATGGTATGCCATTAGAACATTTTATATTTTTGGGATAAAAATAAGCATACGTCACTTTCAATCTTCTAAACTAAGTACATATGTCTATGCAAAGATCACGTCAAACCGTTGCTCTAAACAAACCAACACTTTTGGATTTATAATACCTGGATAGGAGGATAAAATTATCTTCAAAGCATTGAAATCGACTCATATGGCTTACTGGAAGGAAAATTCCATATTTACTGGTGTAGATAAAAACTACATTCCACAAATTTGCATTCACCGGTGGAAAACGGCGACGTGGTCGGGTCCGCTCTCTCAAACGAACAACCTAGGTGCTTAGACGAGTGAAATCTCTATGTAACCAGATTCCATACATACTCAAACTAATCTCACTAATATTATCACTGATATTTTACAAGTGTTGCCAAGTTAGGCTAAATGAAGGGGTGTCGCGGCGACAAAAAAAATCGTGATTGTCGTCTAGAATTCTAACGGTACCCGGAAGTCGGAAAAAAGGGATTTACTTTGATCAGGCTCTATACTTAAGCCAAATTTCATGATGATACGGCTCTAAGAGGTTTTTTCCACATATTATGTATATCCTCCACAAGAATTTTGTCAGAAAAATCCAATTGGGAGTATTTAGGCTAAGTGCATCGCGACAAGCTTTAGGCGAATTGAAGAGATCATGAATTAGAGTTAGTCTTTCACGACAATTCTTCGGCCCCACTGATGCCTACCAAAAGACCAAGCTTTGCTTGTGATTTTAAGTGAATAAAAGAGAATATGTAATAGTAATAATAAATATTCTTGTGGTCTTTTCTAATGATTGAATAAACTAATGAAGACTTTACCGTCGACTTCCCCACGTATCGTCGTGTTTATTTATGCGGTAATAATCATGATTGTTACAGTACTTACGAGTGGTATTACAACGAGTGCGGATATTAGCGTGACCTTATTGCGCCGAAGGCTGTGCCCGCGCTCGAGTGGCCTGCTACATGCCGCCACGCGTGCCATTGTTTCGCTACGGACTCTAATTACTGAGCTATGAGAAGCTAACGATTTACCTATTACTCTTTGGACATTCCAAATGTCACAACAAACAAATATCAACATCATTATCATTCTTCTTCGTATTAACATTTCAGCCATATAACTTCTACTTCTGGACTTTGGAATCCCCTAAAGATCTCCAATAACACCGGTTGGAAGCGGGCTGAGGTTCCGCGGTTTTAATGAGATAATCTTTCTACCACGTAGGTGGACGCTGCTTTTAGACGTTGCACGTAGTCCAATAAATATTTCAGAGAAAATATTTAAAACATGATCAAATGAGTAAGCTTAAACGAGGGATAATATTTTGGATTAGATGCACAATGCACATACTGTTAATTAAACAAAATCCTAAATGATTAAAACCCCGATGGTCGTCGTCGTCGTTTCAGCCATAGGACGTCCACTGCTGGACATAGGCTTCCCCTAAAGATCTCCAATAAGACCGGTTGGTAGTGGCATGCATCCAGCGCATCCTGCGGTCTTAATGAGGTCATCGCGGTACATCCTGGTCCTGGTGTAGTCATCCACAGTGCAGCGTAGGACGTCCACCCACAAGGTGGACGTCCTACGCTGCGCTTGCCGGTACGCGGTCTCTACTCGAGAACTTTTCGACCACATCGGTCATCAGTCCTCCGCGCTATGTGCCCTGCCCATTGCCATTTCAACCTGCCAATCCGCTGGGCTATGTCGGTAACTTTGGTTTTTCTACGGATCTCCTCATTCTCGCAGAGAAACTCCGGGCATAGCCCTCTCCATGGCTCGTTGGGCTACTTGGAGCTTGGTAATAAGGCCCATAGTGAGACCACGTCCCCTGATGGTAAATATAGTTAACCAAAGTTTTCTGTGTAGATGAAAACATTTCACCAAAGATCTCAAAATATAATGGACAATAATATACTTCTTCTATAGGTTCATCAAACTGCTCGGCAGCTGTGATGTTAGCTACAATACAAGCAGCGGGATAATCCAATCTTGACTGAAGTTCCCATCACAACTGCGCGAGGCTTGAGATATCCGCAGCTTGTAGGTAACATCACACCAGCTAAGTTTGAGAAAGGGTATGGCCTTTCCCTCTTTATCTCCAAATCTGGGACTAACTTTTCAATTCTCAACTGTAGCTATCCTGCGCCAATCTGCGCGGGGCAGAGGGTAGACCTTTGACCCGGCCGCGGGCAGTAGGCTGCCCGTGCCTCATAAAGCTCGCAATTTGACCGGCGCATGCGCACGATTTGTCTCAAATGCACATTTCTAGGAATCTCTCGAACAATGTTACGTTTTGTTGAAGCCGCGCCGCAGAAACCAAGTAGGATTGGCAAGCATGTTTTGTACAACGATTTCGAAATACAACTCGCAGAGAAATGAGATTTCTCAAATTAGTAAACATCCTTACTATGATTGGTCTGTTTGTTACTCTTTCACGTAGCAACATAGTAATGAGTCAAATTGATTTTTGGCATGTTCAAAGATCGGAGAGTGTCATAATGCTAGTTTTTAACCCGGCAAAAATTAAGGATCCTGTAAGAAGTCGTGGGTTAAGCTAGTATATTAGTAATATCAATTTATGTTTCTAATACACTATACATCCAGGACTACGCGTCTTTGTATACGTTTAGAATTTAAAAATATTGCTCTCGTATAAAGGAAATTCAATTGATTGAGACGTCATTGAAATTCGCGTAAGTATTCATTATAATAAATTTATAGTAAATACGACGCGGGCGTAACAAATAGTAAATACGAAGATTTCAGAGTACTCAGTACTTCTTCTTTAGCGGCTCGACTGTTCTTAGTTAGTTCGTGAGTTTTAGCCGTATTATTGATTGAGAGCCTCATTTTCTACCGCATTCCCGCATGACATTCTTCACATTCCTAGTTCCCTCTCGCACATAACCAGAACCTTATGCAACTCCTGCGCAGGAGACGGCGGCACTTATCAAACGCGTCCGCAAGGAAAATACTTGCCGGACGTGGTGTATTAACTTGCCAATGTTTCCACTGTTATTTATACCGTGGCTATGCGTAAGCGCATAAATCTTGCATCCGTGAGCTGACAGCAGCGCCCTCTTGTCCCGGTCGGTAGTTGTAAGCGTCATTGTAGCATTCAATAGTAAGTTATGATTGTGGTAACGAACTCATTGTAAGAGTAGATCTAACTGGTCTGAAGCTAAGAAGTTTAATCCATGATCTTCCTTCCACAGATTTGCCGAATTTGAGTAAAATATTAACTACGAAGTAAGTGACCCGATGACCATTTTCTAAGAATGTTTAACAATTCATCTATTTTTATAATTTTATAGTGCTTTTCCATAGGTACTAGGTTTATCTCAAAGAGTTATTTTTGTGATAAATATTAAAAAAAATATCGCGAATGCAGGACTTGAACCTGCATCTTCGGATCACCGGCCCGGCACTTTCCCAACTAATCTATAATGAAATTATGATCCATTTGATGTCCATGAAACGGATCATAAAATTTCGAATAATTTTATGATCCGTTTCATGGTGCGTCAATAGCAAAATGAAAGTGCGAATGTTTAATGTATCTTTTACATTAACACTCACGTTACACAAGTATTATTTTTCGCGATTCTGCAGAGTTTGTCCCATTTGGTGTTGAGTAAAACCAATTTGCATAATTAAACATTATTAACGCAGAATAATATTAAATAGCAAAACACTATAGTAAGAATATAAGAAAAGGTGGTAAGAGTGTTAGTGTCATTAGAAATACTTTTCTAAAATGGCCAATACTGAGTGCCGTAAATGCGCAAACAGTCAAACTAGTACAGTTCACAAAGCATATCACAAATCACGGCAAAGAGCAAAGGTACCGACCGCCGAAAAAGGGCATAACCATTACTTTCGTTTAGAAAGGTAACAATGGTTTTACGGGTGAAATCTATCGCGGAGTAGGAAGGCATTGAATTGGACTAATTCGTTTCGCCTTTTGTAGATATCTGGAGTCTGTTATGGGCATCGGAGCGTGTGTGCCACGGCGTGAGTGCCATTCCTGAGCCATTCGCATGGGAAAAAGGCACGGTGATATATTTTGGAAGGTCCGCCATAACCTCGTATCCGTTTTTCGTACACGTTTAAAATCCGACTAAGGGTTTCACCTTTTATATGTAGGGTGTTTCTTGAGATGACACAAATGGCGATAGTGATCCAAATCTTGGAAGCAGTGAGATACTTCAAAGTATCAGAAATGCAGACGAAATACATAACAGGCATACTAATTGTACAGGCCGTAAATTTTGCGAGGGTCAAGGGGCCTTTCAAGATTCTATTGATTTTAATTAAATAATAATTAAAATTTAAAATCTTTCTGATTTCTGTGCCCAGAACTTGAGTCGAGATAAGTCCGTACTTTTTATAACTGCTCTTGTTACATACTTTGAATTATTCAAGTTAAAGTAACGTACAACGCGGTCACATTAACTAGACGCATGACCATGTGACGTTATTTTGGCGCTCAAGTAAAAATAAGTTAATGTGACCGCGTTATATGTACGACTGTACGTGTTCAAAGTACACAACTTCATTTACTCATATTCAGGTCACCAGAATTCCTCACTAGTGCCAAGGACATCTAATCTAGCCTTCTTCAATTACGCACGCGTGCAATGATGCGCGCGCGCAACTGGCGCAACCGCAGATCAGCTGATACCGCGAAAAGGAAAACGGCGTGGGCGCACACGCAAAACTGCGCTATTTCGTTATTCTAATTAATGGTTTTCTAGCCAAAATGATGTGCCTACGCTTGAGCAATGCTATAAAATTGAAGCGTTTTATTACAATGTGTTGCAAGAGCTTTGTTTCTAGACTAGAAATCCTGTGTACGAATGAAAAAATATATCCTACATATTGTAGATGATATGCTCAACGTTTAGTTGCGAATTTTTAAGTAAATATGATAACCGATTGAAATGCGAATATTACACATTTTTATTCCGGAACGAATGATATTTGTATATGTAAAAGTAACTTACGGGCACCCAGACGTCATTTAATTTAAACAAATGTTTTCCTCAATAGTTAAATGATGATTTTGAAGCGCTAAAAAAAGACAATAAGCTGAAAGAACTCAATCGTTTCGCTTTTACCTTATGCTTTCTGTTAGAACATGTGCAACAAAAACTATCTGATTCAAGAGTCATCGTACTCATTATCCCGTCAAATTAGATTAACTACTAGTTGATAAAATAAAAACCGGCATAAGGAAAACAGTTAGTGAAAGGTGTCGAGCTGTTGACAGTCAGAATGAGACCAGAAATCACGAGAACCAAATATTAAGATCTCAATCAAGTTGAGGACGGAGCGATTCATTCGTCATAATGTAGATTTGGAGCTAGATATGTTTGCGTTTACTTTATTTATTTCTTCATTTGATAGATAAGAAATCAGTTTTGAGTAAAATGAACTAGACTAGGTCTTAAATCAACCCAAGATAGTAGAAAGAGGAAGAACCCATTCATAAACTTTCTCTACTCAAACTTGATACAACGAATGAATCAAATTTTGACAACCTAACAAACTAAATATTGAAAGAATGGAATAATTTACACAATACAATATCTCAGTAGAAACAGTAAAGGAATGGAAGAAGAAAGCTGATAAATTAAATGAATAAAACATGATAATATTCCAAGACAAGGATCAGAAAGCGGTGCGCACAGATACGTCAAACATGGTTATCTTCTGATTTACAACGATTTAAGATGTAATCCTTCAAAGATAACCAAGCAGCCTTAGATGTGCTTTCCCAGAAGATAAAGGTACCGACAAAGGACACCAGATCAAGATAAACATACAAATAACAAAGTTGATCTTCGACTCTTGTTTTGTCTCCGGGACGTTATCTTTACTCATCGATCTTCACACCTTAATCTTTTAGCTCTTTTAACATGACAAGGTGTTATTTTTTACCTTATTCCGAGATTTAAAGCAACAGTTATATAGCAGTTTGTGGTAATTTTTCCTGTCATAGGTATTTATAAATGAGGTTGTATGAAATGTAAGAGGAAAAAATAAAACTCGTTTTGACTGATGATTTTATGTCCCCGTAGTAGTCCATCTAGAACAAATACTTAAATTATGCCGATTTATGCCTAAGTAGTACGAATATTGGTTCATTGTAAGAAAGTAAGTTCCTATAGGCGGGGTGGCTAGCCCTGGTTGTCAGAGTCTTATAGCCACCTGAAGGCCTCTGACATTGCCAGTGCAGGCAAAATATTTGGATTATTTATAGGAATATATCGAAAAAAAACAAACGGCATAATATTGCAAAGTTTGCTCTATAACAAACAATCAAAACCACCTGAAACCGAAAATCGGTAGTGTGATCAATTATTAAACTGCCAATTTTAGCACGATGACCGCATCGCGAGTTTTTAGGCCAAACGCCACTTACACATCACACCCGATGCCAAAAAAGTAATTCGGTGTCAAGGCCTCACGGAAACATCTCCACGACACGGTGCAGCCAATCAGCAGTGTGGCCGTTTTAAAAATCATGAAAACTACTAAATGAATCTTACTTTTTAACTATTTAACTAAAATCTACTGACGTTGCTTATTTTATACTGAAATCTACAGCGCGAAGCCTGCAAAATCGTTGGCATCACCGAATGCACCTCGGAGTCTTTCAAAATCACAATACTTTCCCAGCGCACAGCATCTGGCTCCACTAAATGTATCTAAAATCAATCCATCTAAAAATGTCCATCCTCCAAAATAGTAATCCGAGAATGACAACGACCCAACCCAGAACCACTTCAGCAAGAGCGTAAAAACTACATTTATAAGTCTACTGATTTTTCAAAAACTATTGCAAATCTACCGCACTACCAAATATACGTCAAAAATCTACTAAAACAGTAGGCAATCTTCTGAATACAGCCACACTGCCAATCAGTGACGCAATTATAGAGGAATGCTGAAGTTTCCGCGTATCAGTAACTGTGGTAGCGGGTCGAGCGGCTTATGGCGTTCACACGTTTCCAAGATTAAATTGTGATGGGTGCGAGAAATGAGATGGTAATTGGTAACGGAACGGAAGCCTGTTAGCGGAATGAAGGTGTCCAGGTAATAAGGTCAGCTTTTTAACTTAGGCGAATGTGGCGAAAACTAAACAAGTAGGGAGTATTGATGCTTGAAGCTAATAAAGTAATAAAAAGAGATGATGTAGAGAAATCCAGGAAACAATAATTGGGCGGCGACTGTATGAGGTGACATAATTGAATAGTTATAATTAAAATAGGTTATTTACATTATAAACTTAGTAATGACTGCTAATATTAACATAAACAAGACAACAACAAGAATTAAATTCTTAACAAGAAAAGAGAATGCTGGATAAAGGCTAAACAAACATTCCCGATCGAATTCTTAGTCTAGATATAGCAAGTTCAGGCCAAGGTCTATAGACATCAAGGACGTTATAGTAAGCCACCAGTTTCACCACATAGTAGGTCTTAGATTCCAGGCCTGCCGTGTGCGGAGACGGTATAAAAACGCCTCAAAAACGCCGCGAGATGACCAGCAATTAGCGCCTAGCCTCCTGTTCCGAGACGCTCTCTGGAAAGGTGTAAAGAGGTAGCGCAAAGCATGAAGTGGAATCATAATCGAGGTTCCGTACGTTTCTTTTTAATTTTGTATACAACATAAATATGTGGACAGTTACAAGTTGGCTCCATTGTAGAAAGCTTAAGGAAAACAAGAATAATTAAAAAACCTTTTTTTTTAAACTACCTTTTACTGATCAAGTACTCGCCAAGACGAATCAAACGAGCCCATACTGGATGGGTTAGCGTCTTTCGTTACAGAGTTCCTAGGAGCACATTCCAGCTCCATCATCAGACCCTGGTTAGCATTGAAAGACAAACTACTCGTCAAGACGATCCAAATGAGCCCAAACTCGATGAGGTTGTGTCGTTTCATTGCAAAGTTTCTTTGGCCACCATCTTCATCGTCAGATCAGCACCACGTCATCATATTGCATTGTCACAAAATTTACACATGTATGCAAAATTTCAGCTCAATCGGAAACCGGGAAGAGGAGCAAATATTTGATTACAGACCGACAGGCAGACAACGGGACAGGTGAAACTAAATAAAAGCTTGTAAAAACAATTACATATATGATTCAGTGACAATTTAAGATACGCAATAAATGGACCTGATGTTACTATCCTTTTATCGTGTAATGTTGACTACCCAGAATTTTGATCAGCCCCCCTACCGCCTAAGCAATATTTACATAAGCCATCAATTGCTTTGCGCGGATTGCGAAAGCAATCGTTGAATGAACAACTTTGATGGCTAACGTCACATAGGCGGTGCCAAATGACTAAAATGAAGTCATAAACGATTGCTATTACGATTGCTATTGCTTTAGGCGGTAGGGGGTCTGATCTTGAATCCAAAATTAGAAGATAATTCAAAATATATTTTTACGTTTTCTAATTGTAAATTGATAAACCAGATCTTTTCTGTTAGTCCGTTTTATACCTTTTTGTCCTAATTTTTCTTATACTTTTATATGTTCTGCGATTAAAACGGTACAGTCTAGTAGCGTAAATAATAAATGAGAACATGGACGCGAAATAAATAGAAATGTACTAATGGAGACCAGTTTTTGAAACGCCCATTTAACATAAAACACCATATAAGCTGAATGTAACTAACTAAACCCTGTACACTAGTTTGTACCGATTCAGAATAAAATGATACACCAGGTAACGGGCGACTTTTTCTGGTATGATTAAGGCGAAATACTAGTGACGAGGAAATTGAGAAATAGGTATTTGGACTAAACTATTGCCATCGCGATGCGCCCAAACCAGGGAGCTTCAATGTGTGTGGTGATGCAATTGTATTTGTGTGCGTACTGCGCTTGAACTCTCCCCGCACCCTACCTGCGCCCCAACGAACTCGCTGGCCGACCGATATTTTATTTTGAATTGTAGCAAAATATGATATTACGTAGGGTGCGCGCAAGATAACTCTGCGCGTGAGTCGTGGCGCCACGTACGTTATATCACTAGTATTCTGTATTCCCTGGCAGCATTGAATTGGTTCCTGATTTTGGCCGTACGTAGAGCTATCTTGCGCGTATTCTACGTATGCTCTGGTTACCTAGTAGATAGGCGATCGATAGCAAACAAAAAGATAAAAGATTAATTATTTTAAAGATTATTTATTTTTCTGCCATTAGGAAGCTACATTATTTGTGCTATTGTATAAATATCTTACATTACGTCGTTCTTCTACGGTCTATAATAAATATCCCAAATGCAAGTTGGACTCGCGCTCGAAAGGTTTCATACCGTATGAGAGCCAATTATTTCGATTCAATTATATATTTTTTAAATTGATACATTTATATACATGATATATTATATTACAAGCGTCTACCTTTTGTGTACATTAAAAATAATCGTGAAAAAAATCACGTCTGTTGTATGGCATGAAAAAATATTTATTTCATTCTATTTTTTGACCGACGAAGGAGGTACTCAATTTGACGCGTATATTTTTTATTTATAACCAAGCGTAACTTTTTACACAGTAGTCCGATTTTGATAATTCTTTGTTAGAATGTTTTTCATTGGATATACTTCGAAATTGATCCCATTTAAATTTTATTGAAATGGGCTGAGCCATTTTTGATAAATCAACAATAATCGATCCGTGCGCACTATTCGCGAATTCTGTACCTACACGGTTGAAGTAGATATTTATTTTACTCTATTTTTAGTTTTGTTGTTATAGTGGGAACAAATACATCATCTATGTAAATTGTAACTGTTTAGCTTTTACGGTTCGTGATATACAGCCTAGTGACCAACAGACAGAGGAGTCTTAGTAATAGGGTCTCGTTAATCTAAAACTTCTTGCCTTTTATATTGTAGGTACCTACAGCCGTATTCCGAAATTAGTCCCATAGTATAAAAATAAATGAGGATTCAATTAAACAAATGCGAGGTTTACTGTTTCGAGAACAGCTTGTCATACCTTGGTTCTACTTTAAAGACGTTTAAAAAATTGAAATAATTAGCTAATTAAAGCAGCAGTGGGTAGGGCACATATAGTAGTAATACAGGATAGAACATCCACAATTATTATTAGATTAAAGCATTGAAAGCACTTCTAATTGAACTTTTTAGCAAAACTCAGCGGATTGGCAAGTTAAAATGACAGCTGGCAAGGCACATAGTTCAATGAACGGATAGCCGATGGGGCTGTTTTCTCGAATGGATCTCACGTACTGGCAAGCATAGAACGTTTTTTGCTTAGGTGGACTAAGGATAGATTTATATGTTACAGTTATAATACATTTTTAGAGAGCACGTGATTTTCCTAATTAGAACTATTATTTCGGCCTAGACGCAGTATTATAATGTAATGAATGAAGTAGTAAGAATAATGGCAATGGAACTATGCCAAGAATGCTTAATTTTACGAATGCCCAATTTTATGAATGGTTAATTCTAAAAATGCTCAATTCTCAATATGACAAAATAATTTCCAATGGGAAAATCACATTTTCTTATAAAAAATCACCGGTAATTAAAACACAATTTCTAGGCAAGTTTTACTATTGAAGCAACCAACATATTATATTATCATAACTAAGTATGACATAAAGACCTATATACCGTAACACATAAGATCATAATTATCAGTCAGAATTTGTACATTCATTATATTATTTCATGCTATATAAGGTATTTTCAGCGAGCCATTTTTAAGCTATGTTTAAATTTGTTTGCATCTAAAAATTTTATGTAAAGAGGTATACTATTGTACACTTTTATGGCTGTATTAGATGAACTTCGATGATACAAAGTATTATTTACCTGTACTACACGAATATTGAATTTATGTTGAGGACGTAAAATTTGCGATCTAGCTGATTTATTATCAAAAAAGTAGTTTTGGTTATTTTAAACAAATACACAAATCTCTTAAAGTAAGTTTTTTTTAAAGAAATTCTTAATTGAAATTATGTTGCCATAAAATTAAAATAAAATTAAATAGAATTAGGCATTCGCAGAATTGATCATTCCCGGATTAGTCGGGCATTATGAGAATTGGTCATTCTGCACCTAAACCATTTAGATGTCTGCCGATACAACACGATATATATAAACTAAAAAATTACTACACAGATTTGTGTAGTCGCTGCAATCAGTCGCAGTAACTAAACGCATATATTCCACACATACCTAAGATCTTTTTCTTCAAAAGTAACAAAGATACATCAGTAAAATTACAAGATTTGAAAAATTAACTAATATTTTTTAATAAACATCGATATCGATGGACATCACTAGAGCATCGACAAAAATATCGTCTATTACTACATCCCTAGTGCATGTGTACGTATAGGTTTGAACCTCCCTCACCTCAACCCTACCTCCGCATCGTGCGATAGGGACAATTGCAGCTCAGAGCAATTTATACCTACAAAAATCTTGGCAAAACAACGTTTCGTATTACGCTGTTTTCTTCATCAAAAACTAAATTAATCAAGTATTTTTTTATGTCCAAATTTACAAAAAATATGTGTTCATGATTATGTCATTTCATATTTTGTTAGAAATTAATAAGTTTATTCTGGTGGGTCTTTAAAGACGTCGGTAAAAATGGTGAATTTTTTTGAGACTTTGAAGGTTCATATTTTGCCTGATAATTAATTTATCAAAAAAGTGAAAAGACAGGGTAGTTTAAACAGCTAAATTTAATTTTATGGCAAAAAATTGTAACTCTAAAAGCATTTTCCAGAAAGAAAACAGCGCAATACGTTTGTATGGAAAATTACAGACCACCTCAGCTCTTAATAGACTCTGTTTTAATAAGGATTGAAAAAGAAGCTACCTGGTATAATCGGACGAGTAGCGTTTGTCGCTTTTTCCCGGATCCCTAAAAACCTTGGCCGTTGGATGTCGGACGCGTCTCGCTCTTGACCCGGTCAGGTCCCGGAACCGTACCCGAGTTGTATGTAATTTTATTATTGATTCTGAACTAGTGATGAGTAGATAGTTAGCAATTAGTTACTTTACATCATAATCATCTCAATCTTAAGACGTTTATAGTTCTTCTTCTTCTTTTGTTTGGCGTCGCATTGTTGTCCATTTGCCAATGTCAACTAGGTATTAAGTTTTAATCATTTTTGTGTTTTATCAAAATAGTCACTGTCTTAGTCACGCCATAGTCCAATAAAGTCGCGGTCAAGTCCAAACGTAGTCCAAATCATATTTCATTTTCATTTCATTTATTTCTTAACATAGATACAATTGTGTATACTTGTGAATATCCAACAAATTAGGTACATTAAAAATTACAATTGAAATATAACTGCATAAATATAAATATAACATACCTCAGTAAAGCAGTAGAGATTTATTAGAGGCGACTATGGAGTTTTGGTAACACTTGCCTACACTCATGCACGTAAATCAGCTCATAATCAACGAAATACAACAATTATTCACTAATTATCACTGATAAAAACACAAGTTTAACAAATTCATACAATGAGGCGACATGACTTTTCCGCGTTTCCGCCAAAACTCCGACGTTTATAGTTGGTTATTGCCCTCCAATATAAATTTTCAAAAGATCTTTTGGAGTCAAAATATTTCAAAAGACACTGCATGCTGCGTCTCCTCGTTCTATATGAACGTCGTCTGACCAACTTGCGGAATTCTCTTACCCTCCGATTGATAGTCATAGTTTCCATTTGAAAATCTTACTACTCTATCGACTAGCAATCAGTTGTACATAATCTACATGCTATCTATATGTTTACTCAATGTGTAACCAGGGTCGGATTCCACAGACAATACCTAATGTTATTTTGTAACATTTTTATTTAAATTTATAGCATATATATTAATTTTTTGAAATTAATATAATTAAGATATACGCATTTCATTCTTGGCGATACAGTTTAAAAAGTAATAAAACTGGCTAAAAATATTTGAACAAAACCAACAACAGCACAAAGAGCTAACAATGTCTAGTCACTGTCATATTGTCAAAGATTTATATAGCCGAAGGTCTCGGCTCTCGCAGGGTTATGGCTTGCATTGTTGCCAACATGCAAACCAAAAAAGTTTTCATGTACAAAAAATATTTAGTACGCAGTTAGTTGACAATGCTTTGCTTAAAACATATCCGGTTCGTGTTGCAGACAAAAAATAAAATGTGCTGGTAGAGTATTTCACCACTCATATCCTCACTTGAAGTTTTAAAGACTCTCCATCTGTTATTTTAACTGTAAATGACGAAGATGCAGTTTCGAATGCTTTCTGGGTAAGGAGCTGACCCTTTCTGTGTACGTTGTTTTTATATCGTCATCAGATCAGGGACGATCTTAAATGTCTTGGCAGTCTAATTATCTCATTCCTAGACACAGGCTTCCTTCTTACACTACCATCTAAATTGTTATTGCAACTCCAAAGCTTGATATACTGGAAACCAGTAAACATTTTGTTTGTTTATTAACCTGGCCAAGTGAACGTAAGGCCTCGTGGAGAGCATTAAAACGACAGTTCATTTACCATACCT
Organism: Hypomecis punctinalis; assembly: GCA_949316475.1. Classification (NCBI taxonomy): domain Eukaryota; kingdom Metazoa; phylum Arthropoda; class Insecta; order Lepidoptera; family Geometridae; genus Hypomecis; species Hypomecis punctinalis. The sequence goes on from OX438803.1 coordinate 21,341,906, forward strand.
CCGGGCGGTCCACCTACCATTGTCAGTTAATACGATTACGACTGATCGAGATAACTATCTACCTAAACAGTTTTCGTATTGTCTATTTGTCACACTTGACTTTGACATTTGTAATTAGTGAATATTGAATGTTTATTGTCTCTTTGTTCGCCCGTTTGGTGTTGGGGTGCCCTTGACCTGTCGGCTACGGAGCGAGGTGGAGCGAGTGCCACCGACTTACAGCATAGAGAAAGGGTAAAGAAATAACTACATCACTAAAATGTATAGTATTGGGCCCGAGTGTCCAATACAATCTGTTGAATCGCCTTAACAGCAACAATTTTTCAGCTACAGGAAAAATAAGACTAAATCTAGCGCGGTCTAATTTAAACAATTTCAGAATGATTATTAAGGAAAGTTGAATTTGGAGTTTTCCAATTTCAATAACATTCAACATGCTGTAGCAGTAAATATCAGATAAAATCTCAGATATGATCAGAGGAGTGAGTTCACTGTAAGTACTACAAGTCCTAATTTCGCATCTTCATGAACTTCGCATCCCTTTGATGTGTGTCGGTCTTGCCGCTACATCATAAGGAAGTAACTAGCATCAGTTTTAAGAGTGTATGACCTGTTTGTCTACAGATTTTTTCCTCTGTAACGGGCTGCCTACGCGCAGCTACTGAGGTGTGCTAGCTCGACGTCGCGACTCGTGTGCACTCTCGCTCAATACGTGGGCTAACTTCTCAACTACTTGAAAAAATAACATGACGAATCCTGAAGGCTGACAGAACTGTTAATAGTATGACAGATATTAAAATAGCCTGTGATAATAGCCAAAGACAATTGCAAAATTCAGTCTGAACCTCAGAATAAGAACTGTCTGAACTGAGGCTTAACGATTCTACTACCCTTTTGGTCAATATTGATTGCCTCCGCATGAAGATCAGATATTCGTACTTGAGTCTGGAACATACAAAACGTATTGGACAAAGATTTCAGAGACCTTCGCTTACCTCGGCCAACCAACATTCACATTTATATAGAAATCACAATCGCGCCCATCAGAACAATTAACAGGGTGTTATGCCGGTGTTACTTCCCGGAAAGGCAAAGCTGGTGCTCAACCATTTACAGCTTGTTTACACTGCACGGCCTTAGCTACAGGCTGACATTCAAGGGTCACAGAGGGCGCAGCAGGTAATTGGCTGTGCGCACGCGCATCCTCCTCGCCCACCTTCCACACGAGACGTCGATACCATAAAGATCTTGACACTTTGAAAAGCTTCTTGTACAGTGGAACCTATTTCGTACAAAAATAATAATAACCCGCCACTTCGGCGCCGAACAGTCGTGTGTAAACAAATGCAATCCAACTTCCTTTTCGGGTTCATTAGCCGAAATAAACGAGATCTGCTCCAATTCCTGCCAACTGATTGAAGAGAAACGCCTGGTTTCTTTTGGCGTTTGACACCTGTTTCGGGATGATGGGAATTTTAGCTACAACATATCTTTCAGAACATAGTTGGAAAAAATACTACAAATAGAAAAATTATACTACTTAGTTCAAAATCAAATAACACAGCGAAAAGCGTACGTCGAAACGTCTTTTCCTTGAGAAAATGTCAAGGGATGGTAAAGGCGCATTGTGCATATATTATGTAACTAAATATCATTGACTATTGCATATCCCATGTTTGCGCATCGCGTAGGCTCACCAGGCTCCCGCGGTCAGTGTTTCATTGCACAACAGTGCGGGCGCTTGGGCGCGGTGTTCACGAGCTGTTTACAAAGGTAATTAAGCTGTCACCCCGAACCCGCCTACGGTCACCGTGGACGTTTCAATTAGCCGTGTCTAATCCCGGCGCTAGGCACCGTGTTGCAAGCGTGTACACAGCGCTATCGGCCTGATAAGCGCAGTCTCTCCCGCGCGCAAATATTGCGCCACGACATTGCTAACTAGGGCACGCGTTGCAGGCATGTCCGAGATGATATCCGTGTCCTTCCAATCGATTACGGTAACGAAGCGGTACGGCGCCGGTGTTTAATCGATCGGGATTCCGATGCCCTTATGCGATTTGTTCTAGCTTGCGCAAGACTCCGGAGTGCTCGTGTCGCGAATCACAGCCGTCGCTCTAGATGCGCGGAGACAATGCGCTTGCGCCAGCTCACTCACGACGCCTTGCACAAGACCTCGGGAACGTCGTCGAACTATTATCTCTCTATTTACGGATCGCGGAAATCTGCGGGTGTGTTTACCACAACTTACGGCTAACCGACCGATACAACTCGAGATTTAGAACCAATCCCATATAAACAGTCTTCCTTAATGCGATGCATAATCTCGGTCAAATCTCGATTGTATTTCTAGCTGTGCCTCAAAATAAATACTTATTTAGCATGCGATTTCAGTCCTGCTCGGTCGAGTCCAATAGCTTGCCCATTCGCCCACTCATTGTTCTCAAGCGTTGGCGCGTTCAAATTAATGATATTCTGTGATATTGTGGTGCAATTACGGCACACACAGCTATCTGTGTGTTTACAACGCAACAGCGTATCTGTGAGTGTTGCGTAGTTGTATTTGGGTCGAGTTGAACGGTTGTTATCGCGCGATCTGTTGCCGGTGGCGGGAGTGTCATCCACAAACGACTTGACATCAATCGGGTCATCTACTAAGTTGTCAGAACTCGTTCTGGGCACAATGCTCACGACAACAATGGTCTCGGAAGTGCGATCGGCAACTTGACCGCCGTGAGAACGATCGGCGACAAATATGCGGCCGTTCGCAACAATGCCTCTTTGTTGGGACGTGCGTCCTGACTTTCATAGAAACGAATCGAGACATTTCGGACCGCCTAGCGTCAAAAAGTGACTTGTCAAATGAAGAAACCATGACAACTCGTGCAAATAGAGAAACGTGCGAATATGGTGTTGACATGGATGAGTCACAAGGACGTTCTATAAATACATAGCATATGGTGAATTCTTTGTTGTAAGTATTTATCATCACTGGGAATATTGTAATCGATCAGTGACTTTAACCCCTTACTTATACATATTACCTCTACAAAAAGTGCAAGCTCTTTTTTCCAGATTTTTTTTTCAGATTGATAGAATATTGAAAAGTGTAATAAGGGAAAATCTGAAATTAATTGGCATGGAATCAGTCGAAATAAAATGTGGTAAGGAAAGGACTATCACCCGTAAAAACATCAGGCGGCCGCAACTAGAAAACAAGAAGCGAGGAGCACCGGCCGCTTATAACAGGAACGACAACGGAAGAAGTTATTAAAAATACAGGTAGACAACTCAATTCAATGACAATGGCTCGGGAATAATATATTACCGAGGTGGAAGTGAGCCTTGACCATTTAAATCAGGCGGTCCGTCCCTTTTATGCATATATTTTTCTTTTTACTCAGTCATATTTCATAAGACGAAAAGTACTATTCTAATAGTAAAGAACGGTGATATTTATTTTTTGAATGTTTGTCAGTTTTCTCCTCCAACACAAGTCGGAGACGTTAGAAACAAACACTACGATGATATTGTAAGTGATAAGTAAGTAAGTAGAAGAACAGGATCGCAGAAGCAGGCTCAGCCATGACATGAGTAACGCAGCGGAATTGTCAACTGGTCTATTGTTTCTAGTGTGGAATTTGTTGTCGATAGCCGACAAGACAATGAAACAGCTGTGAAAACAGTCGCCGTTTCGTGAGTGTGAAGTGACACACTACCACATTCCTCGCGACGACACGCGCCTACTTCTGGTTCATGCACTTATCGAACGGAAACTTAATATTTTTCAGCTCATTTGAATACGCGTTATGTTAAAATTCTTCTTAAAACTTTACTACCTTTTTGGTGCTTCATCGTCGTTGTCGAGAATCTATTGAAAGCATAAGGGATTCGCCAGTAGAACATGTAATTTTTCCGAAACTGAACACAGGGAAGAAGATTGTACACAAGAATATGATTTTTACTTTGAATACAATTACAAATAACTGTGAGGCCGAAGGGGCTATCTATAAAGAAGTCGCGGCTATCTTACAAAATATGATCGAGGGAACACGCCCGAGCACTAACCTCGGATGAGTCACGCGGAATCCAACCGGCGAAACCGTTGAAAAGTATCGAATTTGAACACAAACGGCTCGAAACGACCTCGAAACGTATTTGTATTCAAACCAGCACATTACATTGACTCCGGCGAACAAACATTACAGAAGACAAATGTTATCGTTTAAATCCCAATAGCGTTGACGACTCGCAGCTAAAACTATACGTAGAAGGCTAAAATGTGTAATTGAATCGTCACAGTATACGCAAGAGACATTTTAAAACTGCTTTTACCGACGCAAGCGCAGTTTGAAGGCCCGTAGATGCAAATTTTAAATCTAGAACAGTCGTTTGGACAGCCCGCTGTGCCATACATTCTATTGAGCTAATGGCAAATCTTCAACCGATTAACTGTAGATGTACAGTTAATCAGCGAAATAAATAAGCTATTATAATGCTTAATGGTCAAATAAATATGCTCTAATAAGATTGAATCCGACGCGAAAGTATTCTATTTAGTATTCATTTATTTACACCTGTTTTACGCGCCACATGGTCATGATGTTTGTGCTAAATATATAATGCTAAATATTAATCTTAAGAGCTTCTAGGCTAAATCTATTTAGCTCATATTCCAATACGGCAATTTTATTGCATTTGTGTGGTGCATTAAGTACATCTATTCACAAGTGACTGCATATTATTATGAATGAACATACATTCGTTAACGAATCACAGTAAGAGGCAATTCCTTCTTCTAGCTACCGTCTCAAACCTGTCCTTAATTCTGTGAGATAAAATATTCAATATAAAAATAAATAAGCTCAAAACGAATAATTGCAACCGAGCTAACTTGCAATTATCAGCTGAAAACCAGCGCTGTCAGGCAAGCCTAATCTAGATCTGCATTTTGTCACAAAATTTGCTATTAGCTCTGTGAACAACCTTCTAAAAAGGCATCTCAAAACCTTTAACAGATCCAGCATGGCCAGGGTCCCGTTCCACCATTTCTAAAGTGGGTTATTTCGGTTGAACAATATCAGAAACAGTTGAACAATATTCCAAAGGCAGTAAAATCTTGATAGTGGCATGGTAAGCGTTTCCTTATTGAGTAGAACTTTAGAGATAGACTAGAATAAGTATACCCAACCTTAGAAATGTAGGAGCCACAAAATCACAGTTTTACTTATCAAGCAAAGTGTGATTATCTATGTAGCTTAATGAATCCCAGTATATTAACTGTGGAGTAACCCTAGTAAGTTATCAAGCAGGTCTCTTGATGAGAATGAATAGAAAAGTTAATACAACAGTAGCAGTTCAGGAACTGCAATAAGGATATACGACCATTGTTTGACATAGGCTTCCTCTAAGGATCACTAAAAACGGTTTTTTTTGTGGTCCATAGGGTAGGCCCTACATGAGGTTGGAAGATGCATCGCATTTGAATACGTGAAAAATAGAATCGAAAATCAGTTTGGCACGCCTGGATCAGAAAATCTTGCAATCTCCGTCTTAAACGCTTATGGCTGAACGCTACTTGTATTGGCTAGAGACGCTGGAGACAGATAAAATCAACGGGAGTAACTGAGAAATGTTATTAGTTATTGCTATTGACAAGTATAAAGGTTTATTTATGAGCATTTGTGAGCCAGGCGCGTGTGATGAATCTATCTGATTGGTATCGCTTGATGATTTGTTTGGTGGTGGATGGTGGTTTGTTTGGCTTGATGATTTGGTGTTTGGTCTCCAATCTCGCGGTCTCAGTTTCTAGAAACTTCTGATAGAATAGATTTTAAGAGTGAAGCATTGCAAGGTACGGATGACCTCATTAAGACCGCAAGATCTCGCTGGATGCGAGCCGCTTCCAGCATTGGAGATCTATAGGGGAGGCCCATGTCCAGCAGTGGACTTCTTACGGGTTGATGGATGGAAGCATTGCAGTGATAACAATGCAAGTTTTCGAATCAAGTTCACCTACCGGCAAGCGTAGCGTAGAACTTTCACTGACAAGGTGGACCGACGATTTGTACAAGACCGTAAGAATGCGCTAGGTTTAGGCTGTTACCAATTAGTCACAAATATTTAAAATCCAGGGAGGCCTATGTTCACCAGTAGACGCCCTATGGCTGACACAATGATGATGATCGATAATAATTTACGAACGTAAAATAACAATACAATGTGCAATATCATTTACTAGCAATAAACAAAAGGATGCGAGCGAGAATAATATACTACGAGTATGAAAAACAAAGCAACAAATGAGAACTCATATTTTAACACAGAACCTTATATCGGTTTATTTCCGATTACACTAACGGCTTTGTTCATTATTAACGTAACGAATCCCACAATAGCCTACCTCAGATGTGTGTGCCAAACAGTGGCTGCTAAGAAACCTGAACAAAAAAATACTTACCGAACATTGAAAAAACAATGTCTATAAACAAAGAACCAACAGAATCGAGCAAAACATAATTATTTATAGGGTTTCAATTTCAATTGTGAATTGAGAATGTTAATACTATCGAAACATAAATAAAACTGAAAATATGTGAGACATTGCGCATTTGTTCGTAGAAAATAAGAAAATAAACGTTTGATTTATTGACAGATGAACCTAAAAAGCCCAAAGAACAATTTTGCTTGTCCGTACTCGTCGACAGAGCGAGCAGTTGCGAACAGTCACAGCCTCAGGAGAAATGCTTTACCATATTTTAGGAAAAGTTGGAAATTAAATCCAAAAATATTAACAACAATCGACAAAAAACACATCAAACGCGCGCGAGCTTGTTTTGGGTGCGCAAGCGCCGCCGTCGGTGATCTTGACACGGTAACAGTAGCGTTAGATCCCCGGATCGATGTCAGTGGGCCGGCGACGCGGTGGCCATTCTTTACGACACCGTTGTGTAAAGACGATGCAACAGCCGACGTGGTGGTCGGACACTTGATTTGCATGTGTGAGACAGACAGACAGTAGCTGTTGTGACAAAACATCAAACACTGTGATAAGATATGAAGAAGCACCATTTCTATCAGGTACGTGCGATATGATGAGAGGTTATTTTGAAAGACGTCGGAAAATTAGGCAACACTGTTTATCAGATACACCAAACAGAGTAGACGAGACAAAAGGTAGAGCAAGACAGCGACGACCTATATAAAGAGCAGCAAAAAGGTGACAAAATGTACGCTGAGCAGAGAGCTATGTGAAGTGATGATAATTAGGAAAGTACTCGTCAAACCACATACCAGATATACATATACACTATACGCACTAAAATTAGCTAAAGAATAAAAGCGACTCATGGCAATTGGAATCACGATGATGATTCTGCTAGTGTTTAAAATGATATAGAGTCACGCAGTATTTACGCAAAGAATTAATGGTAATGTTTACATTAGACCAAGATGGTTTGTTTTGATCATTGACCACCTCCTTATAATTGAAATCATCTCTACCGACGACGCCATACATGCCGTCCCAATCAAAACAGAGCTGAATTTCGATCTCAAGCAATTAGTAAACAAAAACAAAGCTATTAGTGACTAAACTGTCGTATCGAAACCCACACAATTGGCAGTTGACATTGAGCCTCCTAATTATTGACGTGCGCGAATCGGCGGAGTGACTGCACTCATTCAAATGTCAATCTAGCTAATGTAAAGTGTACTAATAGATGTACAGGTAACTAATAAATGCAAGACGGCTTATTGGAGAGACGTCTAGCTCGCTAATAGGGACTGCTGAAGTAGGTAGTAGGAATAAGTAGCACAAAATAGCGGCTGACATCTTCAGTTCATCAATTTAGCTGAAACGTAAGACGTTTACCGCTTTACTAAGGCAAACGAATTCGTTGAAAATGGAATGCATAATATTTTGAGGATTAGGATCTTTGAAACTCTACATGAGATCGTATGTAGATGTAATAAATATGACGCTTGGTATCACAATATCAAAAAATAAAATAATCAGATAATCTGAAAACATTCTCTAAACTTATGAAGTTACGATTACATAAATACAAACAAAGATCACAAAAAAAACTTGGACATAAGTAAACATACAAAGGTCTCGTGACATAAGTCAAAATAAACCATTTAGCATCAATCAATAACTCAGATGTCAATACACATGAAACAAAGGTTAACAGAATAACGAAATAAAGAATAAGTCACAACAATAAATCCGGACTTTGTGCGGTCTAGGAAACGATTATCAACGGTATAGTCGAGATACAAGATTCGATATATCGCAGCACTTACAAATACTGAAAAGTTTGAGGAAGTGGTGTTATTTTCAAAGAAATAAGTAGACATTATGGTCTATAATATATAGGGGATTATGCTGGCGATTCGATGCGGAGCTGCAGAACGTCGAATTGGTCTAGCGCGAGTGCCGCGACCTTGTCATTGTATTCTAATGTGAGCAAAATATTCTAATACATATTCTATTGTATGGTTACCATTTACCGCGCACCTTCACTGAGCTAAGGACGCCGCGATCTTTGTGACATTTGGAACTCTAGTACGTTCGAAATAAGCTATGATATAAATGATAATGGACTAGCATAGAGTCGGCATGGTCGTTTACCAACCGGAAACTTTTTGAATTCAAATATTATTATAATTTTAAGCTTCTACATACTGTACTGTACCAGCCTTTTTAATAGTCCACTGTAGAAACTAGGTACGTTACCCACGAAGGGTAAGTGAGTAAAACAATGCTACACGAAGAGACTAGATATACGAACGTATTTAACTTGACTCAAAAAACTTTTGTAACTTGAATCAAAAAAGCTTGAATTGTTCAAATTGACTCGACTTCAATTATTGCCAAAGGAGAAATCTTACAGCATCGCTAACAGCTTTACATTATTAACATTTCAAACGGCCATCATTTACATCTTCTATAACTAATCGTCTGTTTAGGCGTCCCGATCTGATCTATCACCAGTGTAATTATGTAAATATCCTGCGCGCGCATTGTGCTCAGATGCAGTGTTACCAACCCCAAAACCCTAAAAAATAGCAGCTAACCAATAAAATAACAAGAGAAAACTTAATTTAAAGTGAACAAAGGCAGATTCCATACCTTTTTCTTATAATTTTATTACTTACTGATACATTGTTATATTAGGTATAATATTGATTACTTAATGAAAAACAAAAATCAAAATAAAATTATTTCAACTTTCATCAATTTCTTCATCTTCAGTATATGATACTGAAATAACATCTATAGTATATATTATTTCAGTATCTTATATTTCAGCGTTCTATTTTTAGCGGGGTTATCAAAAAAAAAATACAAAGTGTAATTTAGGTGGCGCTGAACGCTAGTTGAAAAACAGTAACAAATAGAAATGAAACTGAAAACAGGGGAGTCATTAATGTAAAATCGGCAAATTTACTGTTAAAGTAGCAAGGCTGGTAACACTGTTCAGATGCGCCGGCGCCGGGCGCAGGATGCGCCTTATTAGCGCAATTAGACGCCGTAGAGCGCCGACTTTTGTGCGTAAGCGCAACGCGGCTCCATTGTGCGAACTGCGAAAGCACGCAAGCTTTCAGGCGGGGTGAACCACTTATGAGTTTGATTATGATTGTGACTTACAATGTATGATCGATTGACTCTTCATCATCTGCAATTCTGCAGCCTTTTTGTACATATAACAGCTGGGTCTCATTCTTTTTTCTCCTTTGCCTCTTTCTTACAGTACTATTATGTTTCACCCAAAGTTATTTATTTCTTTCGGTACAATTAAAGTTAAAAGATATAAAAGTATTGGCTTACAATGTAGTACCTTCATAATAAGACTAAAATCCAGTGTAACTGAAATAAATTTCACACGGTGTAAGTATCTGAGTGACCAGACGCTCGAGGGGTACAAGGAGAGCATAAGACTGGGAAGTCAAGGTGGAAAATATGTCACTGTTGCCGCCAAGCGTGATGCCTTTTGGACATCCGTCATTGATCTAATTAAACGCAAAAATGTGGAATTATACTGCGCTATTCGGAGCTACAAATTGCTGGCCGCATTCACCTATTTCGCTATCAATAACAAATTGGCCATAATATTTCGCAGCTCCCGGGTTAGTGGGCTATAAATCGCGCTATCTACAATCCGGAGCGGTTCGCCATTCGTCAGTGCGGCAGCCACTTAGTACCGAAGTAGGGCGGATGAGAGCACGATATGCCTTTCACTTCATATGACTCTGGGCGGACTCAGGCTAAGGAAGATGTCAGGAAGAGACCAATCTGCTAATAATATAATTCGGAAACCAGAACAGAATTCTGATATAACTATTCGCGTAGTCACTGTACTATACCAGCCTTTTTAATAGTCCACTGCAGGACGTAGGCCTACCCACGAAAGGTGATTGGGCCATATCCACGACGCTGGCCCAGTGCGGGTTGGTGGATACACATACGCCATCGAATTTCTTCTACGGACGTATGCAGGTTTTCCCTCACGATGTTTTCCTTCACCGAAAAGCCAATGATGTGAAAAACGAGAATCACGGAAACAAATATTCCGCAAAGAAACGACCAAATACTTTTTTGGGGAGTTACCGTACCTATACTTTAGGTAGATATCCAGACGACTAGATCTAACTCACACTGATAAATTACGAATAACATTGACGTGAGTCGTTGAGTATGCATATTGATAATTAAGTATTACTTTTTCAAGCTCAATTGATTAATTATTATTATGTACTACGTGACTAATCGCGGACTAAAGTTATGAGATAAATAAATAACATAATCATAATGTGTTCAAATCGCGAAAGTTTAAAAACAACATCAATAGATTAAGTTGATTGAAATAACGATAGGCAACAGAGTACAAAGATGAAGGCTGTTTACCGCGAGTAATAGGTTCCCATATCTGATACGTATATAACCGCGTGCGTAAATAGTAAGTTATATAAAAAGTTTTTGTGTTTTATTGTATGACCCACGACAACTAATAAATGAGCTCACAAATCAAGCATTGAGCGGCAGATTCAATACGTGCCTACTTTCGATTCAACATTCATAATCCGCAGGTATCAAAACCTGCAATTGATTAAACTCAAACCCTTACAAAGAGAGTTGGTTTGGTGCAATGCCAAAACACCAATAGATCCATTACCACGCCATTCGCTTCCATTCGGCTCGTTTGAAGATTCAATAAATCACCTGGGGTCATGCACGGCACTATTCAAGAGTCATTAGTACGGTACAGACATTATTTATTAAACGCAGGAGGAAAATGTTTAGGTGAAGAGGCAAACATACAGGTTCATGACCTTTGAACTAATTAGAGAACTATAAATAAGCTTGGCGTCTGCTTACTGTGTGTATTGATGAGTACTTTTACTGGTTTTAAGGAGGAAGAAGTTATGTGCATATTAGACTGTTTCTCGCATTAATAAGTAATTTTACCGCGTGATACTTAAGGTGACGCATTGATAAACTATAGTTTCAAAATCGAGTACCGCGCCCCTTCACTCGGACAAAATTTTACGCGGTCTCACTTGACAGGATCACGCCAGAGCGGCGGGCGGCAACGCTGGGCTAGCGTACGTGGCGCTACTAACGGCGCGGCGGCGGCACGCGTCAACTCAATTTGCCTAGAGCATAGATAATCATGGAGTCGCCTTGTCCTTAATCAACAATTTAAAAAAAAGGCAAAAATTATTTTGATCTTTTTAATGTTTTTTTTTTCATACAATACAGGGTTATTTCAACTGCTGTTTTTAAACTTTCGCGATTTGAACACATTATTATTATATACTACGGGACTTATCGCGCACTGAAATTACGAGATAAATAAATAACTCATCATCCCGACGTTTCGTCCGAGTTGCATCAACCGTGGTCAAGGGTAGACACTCCGTAGAATAGTGAGTCTACCCGTGACCCGCAACAAAATGTATGGAACAGCTTTTTTTTTTAATTTTGAGAAATGTTGCAGAACAAAAGTTGTTAGTTTTGAGAAATGTTGCAGAACAAAAGTTGTTAGTTTTGATGTACATGTACAGAATAAACCTCTAAAAGGATGCTAATTGATTAGAAATAACCCTGTATACAAATTAATGTTGATTATGTACAGGTATCATAATCAATGAACTTATTTTTATCGTGCTTCACACACTTGGTTTATAGAAACTTTCTTTTTGTGACAAACATTTCAAAAATTGACGAGCTCGTAGGATATGAACCTGCATCTCTCTGAAATTCCGGCTCTGCTTTGTCTGATTAAGCTAGAACGCTATCTGCGAAGCTGCCAAATTAGTAAAGTGTTTATCATTTTTATCAACTACTATAGTGTTGAAAAGTGTAGGTATCTTAATGTTAAAACTAACGCTTTTTGTGAAAAATATATCAATATTCTGAAAATGGCATCACATAATCTATGGTATCCCCGACCGAACAATCGTCAACGTCACCAGTATTTTTTTCTATTGAAATGGTAGCTGAATCATTTTCTTTCCCTTTTGAAATCACGTATTCTGGGTCACGAATTGGCCTGTTCCTTATGTGTCTAGGGTCAACCAACTCGGGAAGAAGACAATCATAGTAAAATTTAAGCAGTTTTGGCTCCATTATATCTGACCAAAATTTATCGTCTCTTTCTATGATTTCTATTTTCATTTTTTTGTCTCCATACCATATTCCAAGTAAGGCCTCCTGTTTTCTGCAAATATGTAACTGGCCTTGGACTTGAAAATACCAGTCTGATTTTTTGTTGACTACTATTTCGCCGTCTTTATTTTTTTTATAAAAATGCATCTTGTTCTGTTCAATCGCCTCGTCTATACCCATTTTAAATGGTGCTATGGGACATTTTATTTCGACTATTTTGTTGTCATCGGTAATCCCATCAGGCGTTGCCCCCAAAAATGGATAATTTTGTCCGGTTCATTCAATTTATTAAGATTTTCCCTTATCTATGATATTTTTTAAATTTGAATCGATATCATTCATCCTCTCACATCGCGCATTCAAAAGTACTCGTTTTTGCCGTTTTCGTGTTTCTCGGCCCGGTGCCTCGTCTTAAGATGGCAAATGCAAAGAGTATTCAAAATGTAATTAAGCTTCAAACGAGCAGAAGTATAAGTAGTATTTTTTAAAAGTACTATTTTTCTATTAGAATAAATTATAATAAAAATATAACTTTTTAAAAATACAAGTTTTTGAGTTCCTGGATATCATGTAGCAGCAGAATGTTAGCTAAAACAAGTAAAACGAGCCCAAAAACGACGGGTCTGTCTTGTTTAGTGTAGGAGTTCCTATGGCCACCTTCAGACTCCATCATCAGATCAGCTCCATGGTACCGTATTATTGCATTGTCACGCGATATACATATGCGTGCAAAATTTCAACTCAAGTCGGAAACCCAGGTTAGTAGTTTGTAGGGTACTTATATACATAGGTACAACCATTGCAAGTTAAATTAAAGCTTGTAAATATATGAACTGAGGTTTCTTAGAAAGTAAACTTAATGTGATTGCATTCGATATAAAGAACTGGAAGGTAACAAATCGCGAGCAGTAGCAAAATTTACGAGTCTCTCCCGACGCCTAAGGGTAATATTAAGGCCGCAGGTGATCTGTAATTTTCCATACAAACGTATTACGCCGTTCTCTTTCTGGAAAATGCTTTTAGAGCTACAATTTTTTGTCATAAAATTAAATTTAGCTGTTTAGACTACCCTGTCTTTTCTTTTTCTTGATAAATTAATTATAAGGCAAAGTATGACCCTTCAAAATCACAAAATAAATCACCATTATTACCGACGACTTTAGAGACCTACCAGAACAGACTAAATAATATCTAACAAAATATAAAATGACAAGGTCATAAAAAATATATTTTTTTATATCTTGACAAAAAAAAACTTGATCGATTTAGTTTTTGAAGAAAAAAACAGCGTAATACGAAACGTTGTCTCGACAAGTTTTTTGTAGGTATAAATCGCTCTGAGCTGCAATTGTCCCTATCGCACGATACGGGGGTAGGGTTGAGGTGAGGGAGGTTCACCTCTATATGTACACAAGCACTAGGGACGTAGTAATAGGTGATAATTTTTATCGATACTCTAGTGATGTTCATCGATGTCGATATTAATTATGAATATTAGTTTTAAATTTTGTAATTTTAACGTTGTTTCTTTGTTACTTTTGAGACATCCTCATTAAATAATCTTTAAAAAAAATCTCATGTAATATAATGTATAAGATTCGCAATTGTTGTGGTCTCCAAAAACATGGTTGGTAGCATGTTTTATGTCATCTCAAATTTAGTACTTTTTCATTGTGATTTACACCTTATGAATATCAATAGAAGTCAGAACCGTAAGGCTTGATCATTGCTGTTTTTTTCATAATACTGGAATCGCCATCTCCGATGAGTTTGTTGTATTTTACTCCATGCATTTCTATACTTTTCGCAAAACCCTCTGCAATTATATCAGCTTCCACAGCATTAGCGCTGCCAGTCCAGTTTTTAAAACATTTGTGTTTGGTAACTGCTATATTTAATTTTTGACATCTTAAATAAATACTGCAGTATTTATTCCGAACGCCAAGAAACATATTTTTTTTAGTCCTCAGCCCAACTATACATGCAGTACCAGAGGCAGAACTAAACCCACCTTTATATGAGCGTTTAGCCCAAGAGCCATCTGCCACGACACTTATTACAGGACAGCCTGTCTTATCCACTTCACCGTTTAAAATGGCAAGAGCTGCTATCATCTATTCTATGGCACATTCTTCAATCACTTGTGCCAGACCATGCTCGGTTTTTGTATAAGTCAATGCAAATAGTAATGGACGGATTGAGATAAAACTTTGCAATAATAATAGTGTAGACATCAAAATAACATATACGCTATAATTTATGTTATATGTTATGTTATAATATAATTATGTTGCGTGAATTTTCTTAAATTTTACTTCTTACCTCCTACTCATCCTATCCTTCTAATATTATAAACGCGAATGTTTGTGACTATGTATGAATCTTCTTCTTCTTCGTGTCGATGGTTCTAAGGTGATAGCTCTAGACTGTGATGATCTATCTAAATAAGCTTTGCCCAGTGGTTAGCGACTGCTACTCCAGGAGGGGTGGCCTCCACTAGATCGCTCAGTGTGCAGGTGTTTGGGCACTGAGGACAGGACAAAATAGGTTAGTTTTCAAGACTGTTTCAATTCATATAAGTAGATTACTTTTCGAATTGTTCAAATCGGCTATTCCATTCAATAGATATAGAACGTCTTACCACAAAAGTTTTACGCACGCTTTGTACAATATTTAACAGTACAAATTGCACGATTAAACAGTGTTTAAGCGTATTTAAATCTTTTGTATTAAGGCGGTAAGAATTTAATAAGTCATAGAAATAGAAAAAAAAATAAACGCTGTCGTTGTGCATGTATTATCACCGTTATTCCTGAAAGTACCTGTTTCTATATCAGCCTTTTTTAATCGTCCACTGCAGAACATAGGTCTGTTTATGAAGGTTGATTGGGCCATATCCATCACGGTGCCTCAGTGCGGGTTGGTGAATTAGTATACGTCATCGAGTTCCTTCTTCAGACGTACATAGCTACATAGATATGCGGGTTGACACACGACATTTTTTTTCACGGAAAAGCCAGTGATGTGAAATTCCGTACATATGTTCCAAAGAAACTCATTGATACGGGATCAAGATTTGAATCCGATTTATGTAATACCTACAGATTTGGAGAACCTAAGTTAGGCGAGCCGACATATCGACGGTTTATAATTTCTGTTGTAGTGGTAGTGAATAGGTACTGACACAGTTCGTATAACGAATGATCGATGGGGCTTTAAAGTTTTCGAATGTAGACAATGTTTTGGCAGGTGTAAAAAAAGGTATCCACGTAAATTTAAGTCCAACGTGATTTGGTGGGCAGTCGAGACCACCAAATCACGTTGGATGCCAGCGTTTCCATCGGTTCAATCATAGCTCTTTGGGTTAGCAAGTTGAAGAAGCTTTAGATAGGGCACACAATTCGTAGAAGTAGAACTGATGGCCAACATTTTACAAAGTTATCAAATGAAGAAAAGATCAAATACAAGTGTATAGTAAAAACGTCAACTAACTTACGCAGGTACAGGTCGCGGCATATAAGTGTAGCGCTGAGAGAAGTGTGGAGGGGATGGCTGCGCATGGGTTTAGTATGGCAGACGACATGCGTACCCATCCCCTCCACAGTACCGTCAGCGCTACACTTACGTGCCGCTGTCTGTAAAATGAAGATGGACTGTGGGTTTCTAGGATAAACACATTTTTTTGAGCTTACATTGCAAACGCTGACTGAACCCCACGAGATAAATCAAAATAATGTACTACGGTATTGTACACCTCAAAAAGGTCAACAAAAAAGTCCGCGATGGTATATGTCTATCTCTTAAGAATAACCCACAATAACCATTTTTTATCCTTTACATTTCACGGGAAAAAATGGCTTATTTAGAAAGTTATTTTAAGCAATACATAATTGATCCTTATCCAATTAAGTACCTTAAATACATTGTCCATTTAAAATAGATCAATATGGCCTTTTACAGCATGTAATTTAAATGAATATTTTCGAAGATATTACAGATTTAAAATGCAGGGACATATCGGTGCGGCGCGGGCGGTAGCGGCCCGGCCGGCGCGCGGCGCGGAGGCCGCGCTTCTCCCTGTAGCACTTAATGATTATATAGCAGCGATCGGACGTGTTTATCGGAACTCTAGCGAGGAAAATAATCTACACTTCTATACTATTCATTAATTAATCTACACTGTCTACATCTACATTAATAATAATATTATTATGAGGAAAAGTTTGTATTTTTGTGTGTGTATGTATTGTTTGTAATGAATAAACTCGAAAACTACTGTGCCGATTTCAAAAACTCTTCCACCATTGGAAAGCTACATTGACCTTGAGTAACATAGGTTATATTTATTGCTAGAAAAGATTACGGATCCTTACTAAAACTTAAGTATCGTAACCCAAGGTATAAAAAAAATGCCCTAAAACATCTTTCGTTTCATGCGCTGCGGAAACTATTGATGATAGAACAAAAGTATGTTCTACAATATTAAAGAACATATCAATATCTACAAAGAACTTCGCAATGCCATATGTCCAACTATTATCGTTATGTCACAATAACCACTTATTACATAATAAAAGTTAATAGAAATACCGACCAAAATTAGACCATGTTATGCATAATCCTTTTCCAAATAAATCATATTATTGTTTTCAAGACTGTTTCAATTCATATAAGTAGATTACTTTTCGAATTGTTCAAATCGGCTATTCCATTCAATAGATATAGAACGTCTTACCACAAAAGTTTTACGCACGCTTTGTACAATATTTAACAGTACAAATTGCACGATTAAACAGTGTTTAAGCGTATTTAAATCTTTTGTATTAAGGCGGTAAGAATTTAATAAGTCATAGAAATAGAAAAAAAAATAAACGCTGTCGTTGTGCATGTATTATCACCGTTATTCCTGAAAGTACCTGTTTCTATATCAGCCTTTTTTAATCGTCCACTGCAGAACATAGGTCTGTTTATGAAGGTTGATTGGGCCATATCCATCACGGTGCCTCAGTGCGGGTTGGTGAATTAGTATACGTCATCGAGTTCCTTCTTCAGACGTACATAGCTACATAGATATGCGGGTTGACACACGACATTTTTTTTCACGGAAAAGCCAGTGATGTGAAATTCCGTACATATGTTCCAAAGAAACTCATTGATACGGGATCAAGATTTGAATCCGATTTATGTAATACCTACAGATTTGGAGAACCTAAGTTAGGCGAGCCGACATATCGACGGTTTATAATTTCTGTTGTAGTGGTAGTGAATAGGTACTGACACAGTTCGTATAACGAATGATCGATGGGGCTTTAAAGTTTTCGAATGTAGACAATGTTTTGGCAGGTGTAAAAAAAGGTATCCACGTAAATTTAAGTCCAACGTGATTTGGTGGGCAGTCGAGACCACCAAATCACGTTGGATGCCAGCGTTTCCATCGGTTCAATCATAGCTCTTTGGGTTAGCAAGTTGAAGAAGCTTTAGATAGGGCACACAATTCGTAGAAGTAGAACTGATGGCCAACATTTTACAAAGTTATCAAATGAAGAAAAGATCAAATACAAGTGTATAGTAAAAACGTCAACTAACTTACGCAGGTACAGGTCGCGGCATATAAGTGTAGCGCTGAGAGAAGTGTGGAGGGGATGGCTGCGCATGGGTTTAGTATGGCAGACGACATGCGTACCCATCCCCTCCACAGTACCGTCAGCGCTACACTTACGTGCCGCTGTCTGTAAAATGAAGATGGACTGTGGGTTTCTAATATTCTAACCGTTTAAAAATTGAAACCAGGGCTATAGATTATGTATAGCTTCCCGACACATACGAACTTACTTTTATTTAGATGGCCAATACTATATTTATTTTATGTTAATAGTTGAACAGATTAAGACTACGGGAACACCCGCGATTCAAGTACCTACGAGTAGCTTTCAACCCATCTACATATCTAGATATGGACATTATAATAGGTATGTCTAGCAATGGGCATTATAATAGGTAGGTACATTTCAATACAACAACACTTTATTGAGACTCAAAATTGATTTTTAATTCACGGATTGATCGCATCACATAGGTACATACTAAATAAAACACAGTCTAATTGAGAACCTCATTTTTTTGTGGATACGTAGATGGAAGCTGGATGCAAACTTCTTGCAATGGTTTTATTCGGTGTTATTCAAGATCTAATAAGGGAGCCCTATGTTAAGCAGTGGGTGTTCTATCGCGAAAATATTTGTGTATAGGTATGATAATTTAATATAAAAAAGCCCTAAAATAACTGTGCGCATGTGTGTGACGTTACTTGGTTACATGGTAGGTAATATATATAAGCACAATAGTTATAAAATGTCTTTTTAACCAGTCGTACCCGGGCGAAGCCGGGGCGGGCAGCTAGTTACTTATAAATGGCGAACGTCAGTCACGCATATCGGGCCTTTAAGCTGAGAGCGCCGATAAATGGGTATGCAGCACTACAGTAATAGTCGTGCCGTGGTAGTCACTGCCTGTCGGGTGGTCGTCTAATGTAATGCAAGCGGGCTCGAGGCGCTCCCGACTTGAAATATCACGGAATATTGCGCCACTCAAATAGAATAACGTGAATCAATCACGGTACTTAATGCCAATACTACTGAGCCTTTTAATGATGAAATGGAGTAGTCTCGCAAGCTTGTAAACAACTATGGTACGGTAGAATTAAATCTTTAAATGGAATGCTGATTCACAGGCCCTTCAAGAGTAGAACGTCTCCCGAGTAAACAAAATCGGCGAAAACAAACGCAAAACTGCGACCTCTACTGGATAAGGCAAAGATCTTAATCGTGACCTCCAACGTGACATCCGCTGGTTCGACGAAACTTGGCGACGGCGAGGTGGTCACCCACGGCTGAGACGTGGCTCGTTAGGATACTTTATTGCAGACGACTCCATACAAGGGGATCAGTCGACCAACGTCGTAAACAATTTAATGACTCCTCGCAAAACCAAAATTGAAGGTAAACATCGGAACAGATTTGGCCGGAACATTCCAATATTTTTGGACAAAATTCGTGCCAATGTTGCGTCACCCTACAATCTGCGCATGCGCTAATATGACTTAACTCGAAGAATTCTGGAATGTGCACTTTATGTGGGTTAAGTACCAGCCTACGTAACCTGTCTGAACGGAGATAACTACCTTAATTCACCGCTGAACCCTTTTAAAGGCAGACATAATTCTTAAATTGACTCATTTCATATTTTAGAACGTTATAAAACAATCGAATTGATCACAATCTCGATAGCTGCCTTCCATTTATTTTGTCATAAATGTCGTGATGGCAAGCGATTTCGTCAGCAAATGTTGGCAACGTTACTTGGTATATTATTGCCATTACTCAAGCCTAAGTGCATCATTATTTGTAACGGGTGAGAGTGCATGCGAGTCGGAAGTGTCGTACGAGCGCGCTAGAGGTCCGAGATTGATAGCGATCTGCGGAAGGCAACACGGGAGCCCACTCTCTCCGCCATTGTGAGGAGGCGCCGACGGCGGCTGCGCTCTCGACTGAAACTAAACACAATTGTAACAATACCCCGAACGTGTGTTCCGCGGGAGTTCACCAGGAAGCGTTCCGCTCTGCATTTCCATCTGTGCGGTAAGAGGAGAGAGTCGCTCGCGGTTCGGAACTCGGTGTCCAGTTACCGGTGTCCATTTCCAGCGAGCGACGAGCGCGGATGTGTAACTCGAACACTGTTGGAGATACGCGCAGCAGCCAGCAGTGCGATCGCGGCGGAGCTTGTCGACCGCTAATAACTTTGTGGAAACTGCTCTAGCCGGCCTACTTATGCGAGCCCTGCGGTGGAACCTGGGACCGCTAAGTCTCTAAGCTTCGGCACTCTCGCAGGCCGTTTTTCAGCGATGTTGTTCGAGATAGGTGCCTGCATAATGAAGAAAACGGGTCCGGCTAAGCCGCATATCTGCGGAACAATCGAGCCGGGCGGCGGATGGTATCGGTTCCAGACTAGGTCCGAGCTACTCTCTACGTCGCATTCCAGAGCGAGAAGATAGCATAATCGCTTTACAATCCCGGGACTGAACTGAACCAGTTCCGATACGAGCGCGATACAATAGGCGCCGTAAAAGATGTCGGGGAACTAAATGGTTCCCGATTCGATTTGACCGATTGGCCATAAAGCTGCTCTCTTGTGTCCCGCGTCTCGTTCCGGTGTCATTTGAATACGCGGCGCATGATGGATGTCGCCATAGCTTAGTTTACTATCCCCTGTGTACGGTATTTATTGCCTCGCGTATTACTGGAGGATAGACAAGGGACTAGTATATTAGATTGCGTTCAGTATATTCCGTCGAACAATACACGTGTGCGACCGCAAATCGTACAAGCCTTTGTGAAGCCAGAGTAACGACCCACCCCGACTAGATTTCCAACAATGTAAGTAAGTCTCTAAATATAGCGAAGAATGTGGATGATGTAAGGAAGCACGACTCCAGCTCACGAATGATTCAAAGGCGAGCACGTACGCCGTGTTGCTAGTGATGTACAAAACATGAGAAATGCTCGGCGGCTGTCACAGGGTTACCCCATAACGATTTAGGCTCGTCAACATGGTGTTGCAAGTTTCGTGGAAGCTGCATTTCGTCCATCCAGTAATGGTTTGCGTTACGAAGGGCCCAATTTCGGCTAGTACATTATGCAAGCGGAAATGTTAATGAAATTAGCATAATTTTAGTTTTGTTTGAGCGCGTGCGACATGCGAGTCGTGACGTCACGTGTCGGGGTCGGGTGGTACGAAGAAAATGGAGTGATTCATGCGTGGATCGTGCGGCGGAGGTGCGCGGGCGCATACTGATGGGGACACGAACACCCGCGCCAGCGCCCTCTGGCATGCCTAACGAGCCTGTCTCACTGACACATTGTCATAGCGGCCATCTATCTACCAGGCACGTACCACGTGGGAGGACGTATCCCACTTCTAGCTTACTAATTGACTAACTTAAGTTTTGATGTCCTTGTTAGAATAATGTAGGCTCTAAAACCGTCTGGAGAGACGTCTACGGAAATTATATAGTAATAAAACAGAAACAAAACAGTTATATGTACTTTCACCACATAACCACCTTGTGATTGTGGTGATCTGGTGATATTCGAGCGGTCTCCATCTGAAAACTTTAAGGCCCATTCTATGATTTATGTGCCTTGTCCACAGCCACTTCCTAATCAGCTAGGCTAAATCTTTGCATACCAAACTTCAAACCTTCAGTTTCTTTCATTGACACAGCACAGGATCTTACCTGAAAACAACCAAACAAACACATTAAACAAAGCGGATAAAGTTACTTCATTTGTAACATACATTTACATAGCGATACAATCTGCATGATAAATGCTACGATACCATCAAAAGCGGTTACGGCAAGTAACTCGGTAAACTAATCTAAAACAACATCGCCGGTTACCCAACAACGTAAAGAGCATAGAGCTGTGAATTAGATATGCAACGTTGCTAAACAACATGAGAACAAATTGACAATACGCTGATAGACAATTAGCACAGGTGGTATTACTAGTCTGGGTGACACTGGGAGGGACCAAATAACCGAAAAAAAAACTCATTTTAATTGTTTAATTTTTTAATTCATGATATTCGTATTATGAAATAGTTTTATGTCTTGAATTACACCATTTAACAAATGGCTTCAAAACTACTTCAACTAATATCGTATTTTGCAATCAGACAGTGAGAGTGTACCTATACTGAGCGCCACACAAATTAAAAGATGGGCAGTTATGCGCAGCGTTCTGCGCAAAAGCCGAAATATGGGTACGCGCGGAAGGCAAAGAGACGAAACGCCGGGGCACACCCGCCCGCCAACCTCATGCCTCCCGCGCGCTCCCTACGCCCGAGCTTACTACTTCGCCATTTGTATAGGCATTGTGCACACATGCGCAATAATTAGCGAATCACGGCGAAGTGTCATCTGCGGCTAACTTCCCATCTTTCAATTTGTGTGGCGCTCAGTATACAAGACTAGCCACTACTTGTAAACAACTTTAATTATGCAAAAAGCAATAAATACAGTTGAGCAACCATTTTACACATATTATGATTACACATTTACACGTAAGTGTCTCTCCTCAAATTAAGTAAGTGCTAGGTATTGTACCATTTTATTAACTTTTCAAAATTGCGATATCACTTTCAAGTAGCAGTGACCTAATGGACAAAAAGGACTGAGTAAGTGTTTCTTCGTAAAACTAAATGAAGTTTTGCAATCCGATTTTATTGGTCTTGATCAAGATTGGTCAAGATTTTTTGAATGAAACAATAATTTCTTTTTTCATTGTATCAGTACCGCCATGTCGGGCAGCAACGCCGTACCGTACCACACTTGTCTCGAAGCCATTCAGGCCGTTTTCAACCCCCTGTTTGTTGTGGAGAAATCTGAATTTCCATATACTACTTCTACCTTCTACTTATAATTCTAAAAAGTTACTATTCGAAATTTAAGCCAAAATCGGTTATTTAATCAGTTCTTACTTACAATTCGATCTAATCTAAAACCCCAGTCTAATTTACCATTGCTGTTAAATAGCGGTACTGTCTACAGGTACAATTTATTTATCTGTACACCGTAAAATTCTGATTAGAGGGCGATGTTTTGCGCAAGTGAGTACAGCGGTGGCTGTTTCATTACCGCTTTGACATTTACATGTGTTTCTATAATTGGATTAGGAATGAAACGAATCGGCAGTGGCACTTGTAACAGCTTAACAAAACACTTGTGAAATCCAACGTGAAACGCAGGAATCGGCTCAAGGTGGACGGACACTAATCTGTACCGCTATTTGGTATTTGGACCACTAGATTTAGCGAGTACTTTTAAATAAAATAAATATAAAAAATAAAATAAATATAAAAATAAAATAAAATGGTTGTGTTTAGTAGTTTAGATAATTCTGCGGTCAAATTAGGCATTGGATATCGAACTTCAATACCTATAGGAATAAATAACCATAGTTTGTTCAATTATAATAAGCAGGTATTTGACTACAGTTTAATGGGTATTGGTTGGCAAGCTTAGTTGTGTGCTAATATTATACAGTCGCAAAAAAATTCTTTAGAATTTACAATATGTATAAATAGAACACAAAAGTAAAATATACGAACAAAAACGAAATTCCAACAAACTTTTAAAACACAAATTCATAAAGGAATCCGGTTTTTGTTGAGCTTCGACAGTTTCGCCAAAATTGTATGAAAATCGAGTAGCACGAGTCACTAGCAGTGATCTGGAACGAACTCTAGATTGAGCTAGCAGAAGTGAAGAACACTATCGCTCCGTATCGCTACGTATACTACGGCTGTCGCAACCGTTGAACGTTTGTTTCTATACCCGCGTCACGTTTCTCTGATTAGATAAGCATGCGGTGTTGATTCTAATTGAAAAATACCTCCGCCACCTTAGGTCAATAGAGTTAATGAAATGTAACAGATACGTAACATTGACAAAGACTTTTCTGAATACATTTGTGTATTCCAAATTGAGAAAGATTGTGAGATTCGTCGAAAGTAAGTTTCAATGCACAATGGCTTTTAGTTGTTTAATAGTCAATGGTATTTTGAAGAGACATTTTAGCACTCTCATTGAACATACTCGTGGACAATAAGTGAGAAATAGCGTCGGTATTCGTGATAATGCTTCACTCAATGGTGCACTAACGAAGCCCTTACACTTGAGGTGTCAATTCCGAGGTTCCGAAGATGATGCATGTTAAAGATTTTGTTCCAAGCCGCTAATAGAAATGTTGGTAGGGCTAAGCACCAAGAGCTCCGATAGAACGACGTGTAAAGCTATCAAGTTTTCCCCAGGAAATATCGAGGTTGAATGCTCGTTGACGAGCAATCATTAGACGTGAGATACTAACGGCAGTCGACACTGGGGTCACATTACTAATGCAATCGAGAATCCCGAGATCGTTGATTTAATCTGTTTATTTATTCCGTAGTGATCATTAACCGCAGGAAAATACATGGTAACAATAACATGTAATCAGAACGTGAAAAAAATACGTTACGTTACGTCAACAATCGTGATGGAGACGCTGCACGATCGTGCGACTGATGGCGACGACGAAAATAATGAACTCGAAGCTGCCATCCCGAACGATAACGATCGCAGCTCGCGGGGAGGCACTGCAGCACCAACGCAACAAAACCATTGCATAACCGCGGGAAAACATCGGATCACGACCAGACCGCCCCAACGCCATTATTCGAATAGCTAATGGCGATAGTACACATAAACACGCAATTAACTCCGCGGAGATACGAATAATTCAAACTAACGTCGCCAGCGAAAGCGACAGCGATGCTTGGGCTCTCGAGGCGGTATATCGCTTCACCAGACCAATAATTCCGAGAGCAATGCATTAATTAAAAACTGTTCGGGCATTAATCAGGCGCCCGCGGTACGATCGCGATCGGCGTTCCGATTTATTACGCTCCAGATAAGAGCTGGTTCTTGCCGATCCGCGCGCCGATATTCGATGATCAGCCGAGTTATCCATAATGAAACGCTATTAGGGTCCGCAGATGATATACCTAATGTAGGGGCACTGAGTTTTGACAAAGAATCTCAGCGCCGCAGGTGAGGATTATGCTAAGGGCCTGCACTCTGCATTCGAAAGGAGCGGCGATTGCGTCAGTCCAATTGCGGGCTCTAGCGACCGGATCGCGTGGCTATCCTGCACAATAATTTGCATAGTTAAGAGGCACGCGGCCATTAGACGAGGTGTCGCCGGTTACGGTAACGACTTCATGGAACCCGCGCTAGTCGGACCTCATCTGATTATGAGAAGACGAGATTCTTGCCAACTATAGCAGTACATGGGAGAGGAATTTTTATGCGTTTAATCTCGTGGTATAGACGAACCGCTTTTCTAGGAAGTGGCATTGATAATTTAGATTAAATGTTCATAGATGGTTCCCGTTGCTCCGTAATAAAGTTGTAGACAGATCGCCGGTGGCGGTGGGTGGCCGCGATAACGCGCCGCGCTCGCGTATCCCAGCGGGTGCATTGTCTACCTCTACGATAAGATAATTAAGCGCCCCACGCTTTATATCTATTTCACTATCACCTTGCTTCAATTGGGACAACTGGAAGTAACAATACTTCGATAGTTTTCTGTTTACGTTTAGTTATTATGCAACAAACATAATGGATTTTCCATTTCATCGCACGTGATAAAAGTGAAAATCAACAGTTAGTATGACGTGTCGGCCACATCCGGTGGTGCTCGGGTTCCTGGCATCGAGTGGGGCACTTCGCTTTCTAGGAAGAGCCTGGCGAAATGACGGACGAAAGCGCGCTGGCAGAATACTAACTACTGAGCGAGACCATATGCCATTGGGTAAATCATAATTCCCTGGTCATTAACAAGGGTCATTTTATTCGGCAGCGTCGCCATTACGGCAGATACATAAAAACTTTAAACTTTAGACGCGGGAGTCGTAAACGAATGCATTCGTATAAAAGACGCATAAACGGCAATCGTGTCGTTTAGAGCAGCCTGGAGTGAGTGTATTGTGTCAAGGCGAACACTTTCAAAGCACACCAGTTCTCGCAAAGAAACTTGTCCTCAAATGTTGAAATAGAACCTGCCGCGGTTACTTTCGAGGATTTTGACTTTTACGGATCGAGGAGTGTCTCGCACTGGTGCGGAGCGATGTAAACGACCTCAGCGTCGGCGTCAGCCGTAGCAAAGACACCGGACTAATGGAATTCATCTCACACCACGCACCGTGCACCCGAGCCCGTTGCAAACAATGACCCCGCACAATTACACGCCAATTCAATTGCGCAATCTTACATTACGCACAAGATAATCGAAAAACTGTAATGTGGACTCGATAGCGAGCAGTAACGGGATTGCTAAATCTTGCTGAGCGAAACGAGAGCATGCGTTTTGTCACATGGGTTAACCAAGAGCGTAGGAGACGTTCTAATTGGCAAGTGAAGCGACGTTCGGAGACACTGGGCCTGCGGCGCCCACGTCGTGGCCGTTGTCAAAGTGGGTCACTGTCGAACCGGCGATTCGCGAATCAGGCATTATTGTAATCGGATAACGATTGGGTGGCGCCGGTGACAGCATCCGCGGCCGGGGTCAGCCGTCAGCGACATTGTTATCTGAACTTGGCAGCCGCGGCCCTCACCTCTGACATGTATTACGAATATTTACGCATTGCGAAATGTAGTTGACCGCCCACTGACATGTATATTTACTCGAGCTTCACGGGTTAACTGCTCGTTTGTCGCGGAGTCTGCACAGCATCAACGTTTGAAGGCACCTAACAGTAAGCAAAGTCAGAAGCCGGGCTTTGGTAGAGTTCAAAGTCATTTATGATCTATCCAAAGTGCAGTCATGGTTTATATGCTTCGTGAAAGTCTACGTACATAATATAGCGATCAAACAGTAGAGCTATCTAAAAACCAGTATCAATATTTTCCTTCTCGCATTTCTTAAAATTTGCTCTTACAAAGTGGCGCTATGAGCCCAGGACGACCGCGAGGCGATGTCGATGGAGCAATCTATGGGCAAATAACTTCATCGAGCTGTAGCGCATAAAAGCGCCATAAAAGATATTGCGCGTGTCCCGGAGAAGCGTGGTCGTATTAGATAGGTCGGTTGTGATAGCGGTGCTGCAAGATCACAGATTGTGCCCACAACGTCACATAGCGTTCGATGGGAACTCTAGAGCCACTCATAAAATAAGACTCCTGCGCCGATATGAAGAGTATTCGTTCTGATAATCTCTTCTTTAATACCAGTCATTTCGATCGATACTACTATTAGGAAGTAGAAAATATTGAACTGAAAGACAATAGTTTCTAGTCACGCGTCGCTTAAGGAAATCGGAGCTGAGGATCGTCGAAAACTTTTCTATCATGTTTCATTACCCTTCACGTAGTTATGTGGATTATGTATTGTAGCGCTCATAGCGTAGTTTAACTAGGTGTTTGTCAGCAATCATCGAGGTTAAGGTCCCAGTTATTTTAACTGTTTAGCCATGTCAGAGACCTTCAGGCGGCTTAGAAACTCTTATACCAGGGTTAGCCACGCGTCCTATCCGATACAACTTACTTTTATAGTAAGTGAGTGTATATTAAATGGACGTAACTATCTGCTAAACTACGTCCAAATTTAGTAACGATTGCATACTTACAATACAATTTTTTAACTAGCACAGTTCCGATATTTTGATTCGTATACAGGGCAATTACGTTGTAATTTGCCGCTGCATATATTTATTTTAAACGACATTAAAATAGCCCGGAACAGACAATTCAAGGGCGCACTGTAGTAATATATCACGTGGAAATGCAATAATTCGGCTAACACCTTAATCATCACGAAATAAGAATGAGAATCGTTTAAAGTTAAAGATAAGTTTAAAGGCATAATGCGTGCGTTGAACTTAAAAGGTTGTGACAGGGGTATTACGGTAATTACCTTAATTTGTAAACACAAAAAACGACTGTCGAATCGTTGTCAGTTAAGGCTAGTGTGAACCGCGAACTTGGCCACACAAAAACAATACGCTGTTATATGCGTCTAAATATTATCCGATTTGAGTTATTTTTTTTTCGTGTAGGTAATCTGCACTTTAATCGCTAGGATTAAACGTCGTTTTTACAGTTAAATGTTTAACCTTTATGTTGTTTTTAAACTTTCGCGATTTGAACACATTATTATTATATACTACGGGACTAATCGCGCACTAAAATTACGAGATAAATAAATACCTCGTCATCCCGACGTTTCGGCCGAGATGCATCGACCGTGGTCACGGGTAGACACACGGATAATGAGGTATTTATTTATCTCGTAATTTTAGTGCGCGATTAGTCCCGTAGTATATAATAATAAAATGACCTTAATTTTTAAAAACCTCTAAAACGTCATATTTTTACGCAAATACTTGGCTGAAAAATATACATAATCTAACAACTTTACTGAAAAAATAAGACGTACGAGCGTGCAATATTTCTTACTCAAAAACCTAACATTTTGTTACAATTTAAGTGGTGAAAAGAATTCTCTCCCGGAACGTCAAATTTATCGAAAATGTACCTAAAATTTTCTCTACGTTTACGCGAAAATAGTGATAGCTTCATCGTGAAGTTGTCGTTCCTCTTAACAGAGAGTAAAATGAAATAACAGAAGAGATGGCGAGAAGTGCGCAGGCGCAGCTGTTAATTTGCTTGAAATGCGGATTGCGCACCAATTAGCGCGTCCAGCCATCGCCCGCTTGTGAGAACATTATCAATTTTCCGTGGAAATGTATAATTGCACAACAATTTTACAAAGGCCGTTATGCTGAACACGTTTGGGACCGATAGTTATGAGAAATCTAAGATTTTTGTACGAGTACGTAACAGAAGGTCGAGAAGGTCATTGCCATCAACTATATGAAAATATCACACATAAGAAACGTGGAATATACATATAATCTGATGAGGTACAGGCCTAACTGCCGAAACTGCGCATATCAGGAGCTAAGATCTCTCAAGATAATGACGAATCCTCGCGGAATGCGCCGGGACACTGCGACATCGGTCGTTGACTGATCGCCCAAACGACACCGCATATGGCCACATCTATTGTTTCAAAAACAAATCGCAAACGATGATTCATCATCTGGAGTTTTTGAGGAAGGTCACAAGTTTACAAACAAATAGATATAGACATTGCTAAAATCAAATTTCATAACAAGGAAACCGGTGCTATCATCAGACCAGCTTTAATTGACTCGCCTAAAATGGCTGACCTTCGAGGTGACGGCCGGAGATTAATCTGCAAACGCGTAAATGATACATCGGTTACAATTATACCTGAGGATTAATAAAACGATTGCGAAATATCCGAAAATAACGCGGTATCATGATTGAACGAATTGATGAAATGATCTGGTTAGGACATTTAATATCTTTATAATTTACGAAACAGTCACAGTTTACACATACGAGTACATTTAGTTTTAATTTTTCACATTACGAATTGCCTACTCAAGCGCACAAAATTCATCAACATTTCGAATATGATTGGCTTTTTAAACAAACTAGCTTTACCCACGGCAAATAAAAAAAAAATTAGTAAGGATTCTAAGCGTAAGCATTTAGCAAATTCGTTAGCAAAACGCTAATTAATTCAGCAAGTTATGTTACCAGCAAAAAACTGATCAAAATTTCCAAGGCTGATGTGTAGATTCATCTCCGTCGGGACACGTACGGCGTTGCGTACGTAGAGGTACAAGATAGATGTCATCTCAGTTTCTCCATTGCAGTGTTGCCAACTCCGGAAAACCAAAAAACAGTAGCTCACCAATAAAAAAGACAGTAGAAAACAGTAGACAAAGTGTGAAAGAGGCAGATTTCTTACTTTTCTCTTATAATTAAAACAATTATCTACTTTTATTAGTTACTAGGACTCACAAGCACTGTAAAATTAGCTATAACTAAAGAATACAACCACAAAAAACAAAGATCGAAGTAAAGTTATTTTCCACTTTCCTTCTCAATCGCTTCATCTTCAGTATTTTTAAACTTATCATATTTTTCATATTGTAATCAGGTGGCGCTGAACTCTAATTGAAAACCAGTAAAATTTAAGTGACACAAAAACCAAGGTCATCGGTGTGAAAGCAGCAAATATACTGTTAAAACAGTGGGGTTGGCAACACTACTCCGCTGTTTTGTTGCGTTCCACCGAGTTTACGATGTAAACACAGCGCTATCACACCGTCCGATCAGTTGTAACTTTCCGATCGGTGCGCCGGCTGTCGTCCGAATAGGGTATACTGAGGACGTCGAAAGTGTCGTTAGTTCAGCTGTAATTGGACCTCACATCGTCTCGGGAAGGTAAAGGCGCGTGACCGTGTCTCGACAACTATCACCACCTTAAAATACAAGTAAAAGGTTGCTTTGGAAAATATTTCGAAACGTGTCTTGAAAGTACTTTAATCTTTTGGAAGCGCTTGTTCATCATTATCATCGTTTCAGCTATAGAACACGACTGGACATGGACCTTCCTTATAGAACTCTCATGAGATAGGTTGGAAGCGGCAAGCATCCAGCGCGGTCTTTACAAAGTCATCTGTTTACGGGCATAGCTCTGCTGATTTTTAAGTCTAAATGGCAGTAGAAAGGGTTCCACAGCACGGAGGACTGATGAGCGATGGGGTCTAAAATTGTACCGGCAAGCGAAGCATAAGGTATCCAGTTATCCAGGTGGACATCACTTTACCGGCAAGCGCATCGTAGGACATTCACTCACACGTTTGTTGTTAATTGTGTAGAAATGACAAATTAGTATTTGCGATGTTACTATAAAATATGGCGTATCAGAGGGAGGAGCGCTCAAGCGCTCTTATCGGTGCTGATATTCGATATCAATCACCCTACTTCTTTGAACTTTGATAAAGGTAAACTGACAAACGCTGTGCGAACGTAAACAAATGAAAGCATTATCTAGAGCGTATCTAGAGGTAACAACATAATAACGATCGGAAAAACACAACCGATCATGTCCTGTCAGCGGTGGTTACGCGTCAGATACGAGTGTTTACGCATTAAATCAACGTACCTATGACGTATAGATTTAGGGCTAATTACAACCAATTTACTAAGTTTATCAATTAATACGTGAATCTAATTAATAAAAAAGAAATTACCTAATAATTTTACAATGCGGAAAATATTTCTGAATACCGCTTTTTATGAAATTTTTCACAGTCATCGCTCCTCAGCACAAAACTTTACGATGATGACTGATATTTTACGAGGCAATAACAAACAAATGATCAATTTATTATAGAAGAGTATGAAAATTCAGTAAAATTTTATGTGTTACAGGAAAAATTATGACGCGGGCTTTTTTCAATTCTGTTGATGTTTTTGATTAAATTTATTTTTTGTTCACTACAAGAATACACAATAGTAAAACCCTTCATAAGGTCAAAAACCTGTTATAAGTAAGCTTATATTTGAAACGAGCTTAATCCTTAACTCCTAGTTAATAAGGGCGTATTTCTGTTAGCCGCGTGCGGCGGCAGTCCCGTTGGAAAACCCTTGGCCCTTGTGACGGAAAGCGCCTTCCGGCTAGGACCCGTATGCCTTGAATATTCTGGCCTCATTAGGCTGCTGAATTAAACATGGTTTTTAAACTTACTTATGCTTACCTAGATTTATACTTAGTTTGTGCCAACAGTGCTTTCGAAACTATGTAACTACTAGCTTAATCTATTTACAAGGTTTGAAATCATAAAGTAATTGTCATAGTAGAGTTCGCATCTTGGTCTACAGTCTCTACAAAAAAGATTCAAAACGTTCTGGAAGAAGATTGAAGAGTGTTCATCCTGAAGTAGGTGGAGAGGGGTCATTCATCAGTGGACGGGAGATATCATCAAATAGATCCTGAATCTTCAGACCGATATGACTCTCTGTTGACTAAATGTCTCTCTTCTTATACACCACTCCTGTCAGCCCTGTACTAATCTCTAAAGTAGACCAGTGATTTTCATTACATGTAATAAATAGACTAGTGAAAAATATATGACACCCCCACGTTTCGGGACTTCAGATTCAGACTGATGCGACTTAGTGGAAACGTCGGGAAATAGAGGTATTTATTTATATCAAATTTTATTTTGCGATATGTAAGTCCCGAAATAAAAGAATAATCTACTACATATAGTTAACAATTCAGATAAACTCATATTTTATGTAACAGCGCAAGCGCACTGAAAGCGGGTGACATCAGCACACAAACATGCGCTTCAACTGCACTCCCCACCGTAGAAATCTTTAGAGAGGCTTTCTCTACCAGGCTCTAGTCACATATGCAGCAAGTAAGCAAACAGCAAAATGTATACATACGACCCATACATTGTAAAATGCAGTGTTGTGTGAGCGAATGAATACATAAATAAGTAAATTATTGTGCACTGAACCAATTACTAGCTGTCAAGCCAAACGTTGTTCAGACATATAAATAAATCTGGAGAAGTCTATTTGGTGATAAACACCCAAGAGTATAACAATCTATGATCTCTCAGACCTACCAAATATATCATACAAAAAATCAGTCAAGACGTTTCGGAGAAGTTCGATAACACTGTGACACGATATTTTTACATAGTAGAGTATATCGCGCAGTCGTGATTTTAATCAAAGAGTTTAATGCGAAATTAGGTCCCCTAGATCGAGACAACATGTCCCATGTTGCGATATCCGTGCGGCCGCAGTTATGCGCTAAGTAAACCGTTAATTTTATTCGCCGCTTTGTCTTGATAGGTAATTTATTGGCGTTTGCACAGTAAGTACGTGGAATTTGCCATTATCTCTCACCTCTGCGCTGAGACGGGCAAAGGGTGATGACATTTTGTCTCCGTCTTGTTTGGGTCATAGACGGTGACCACTTACTTCCAATAACTCCCAGCGCAGCGAGCGCGGGCGTGTAGTTTGAGTTCCTAAACTCTGGTTTCTCCCAGGACAGCTCTATCTATATATAAAGGTGCGGCGGTAGGTCGCCGCGCGTCAGGCTATAGAATTTTCTGTCTTCTTACTTCTACTTTATAGTTGTATGCAGCTTATATCAACTCTATTCATGGCCTACTTTATATAAAAATAAATATACATTGAATTGAAGTGATAAAGTTCAAAACCAATACGTCTGCGATGCATGAGAATATCTATATCAATTAAATATATAATGTATAGCTATTTACATCAGTGAGTTATGGATATTAGATAACATCGCAGTAATGCAAGACCTCTATTGCACCAGTCGCAATATAGGCTACAAAGTTACTAATGATTGTATCTCTCTTTGTTGTTATTCAATTCCATTAACTAATAAACAACTAGACTTGAAGCTTGATTCTGAAACGTTAGAAAATTACTTTTACTCCTATAATCGCTTGTTCGCACTTGAGTCACTCACAAATGCATAAATATACAGAGAGTTTATCCACTCTTTACACAATGAAAAAGCAATTCAGACTGCCTCGGTGGCTCAGTGGTTAGTGAACCTGACTTCTGGATCAAAGAGGCGTGGGTTCGATCCCCACCCAGAGCAAGCATTTTTATGATGAACTTCGGTGTTTGCTCTGTGTCTGGGTGTTATTTAGGTACTATCTATATAAGTATGTATTTAAAATATGTATATGTGGTATATCAGTCTCTGGCAGCCATATCACAAGCTTTGCTTAGTTTGGGGTCAGAGACCGTGTGTGAGATGTCCCCCAATATTTAGTTATTTATTTATAATTCAAAGATGAAAATTAAGCAGTTATTAAAAGCAGAATCTTCCTCTACCCCTGTTATTTAAAATCCTATTTAGTTCTTACTAATTTAGCAATGAATATATTTGATTTGGATTGACATGGATACATAGATCAAAGAAACAAAGGTCGGAGAGAGAAATAGGCTACTTTTGTATATATGTAATGTAGTCTGAATACCTGATTCCAATTCCATGTCCAGCGGTTATTTGCTCATGTCCAATTCTCAGTAATTTGAATGCATTCTCTGTTATTGCCGGTGGAAATGGCTCTACACTTTACAGTTCATAGCTTTACGACTACTTAACTTGTAAATGTACTGACTGTAGTTAATATTTCACTGTCAAGTTTAAAACTATAATAAATCTTAGTCGCTCAGACTTAGAGGTGTTATAGAGTTTGCAAGAAAGTTTATGGTAGGTACTATTCAGGACATGGTTGTTCCTTCATAAAATAGAAAAGGCATCAGACAGGATGTGGTTATCAGACAACACATCGTGGGTAAGCCAAACGATTATTAAATGTATCTGTTTTGACAGGTAAGTGTTGCATTGAAGCTTTAAAAAAAAATCTCTTGCATGGAAAATAGTCAGTCAGCTGTTCCAATGTATTCAACAAAAAGTTTATTTCGCAGCTAAATCACAACAGCTTTAAATTATTTATTCAGGGTCGTATTGTTCGACGAGTCAACGCATCAACTATCATATAAATATTTTGGCTATAAAGTTTTTCTTGCACTACATAATAATAGAATACTACATATATAATAGTTCCGTGTTATCACTACATATTACAAAACAGAGTTATTTTTATGTGTGTTTCTCTGTGTCTGCTTAGATCTTCTAAACAACAAATTAGACTGCATACGGTCTTCGCCAAATTTTAGAATATTTCTTCCGAAAAATTAATAACCATGTTTGATTCGTAGTCGGGCATGGTCGGGACAAGTCGGGTAAGCAAGTTACCAGTTCAAAGTATTCCACCATACACTAGATTGGCCTTATCCTAATCAATCAAAATGGTTGCCTAAGATGAACAAACCGTTCTGGCTGGACATCATTATACCTATTTGGTGTCTATCCAGCCAGAACGGTTTGTATATTTATAGATTAGATATTTAATGATCTCCAGAACAAAAGAAATAGGTTTTTCCATTTACTAACAGTTTCATAAACATTGTATCAATACGAAGAAGAAAGTGGGCTGGCAACCAGCTTACCGATCTGCCCTGGGCCAGGACTGGGCCATAAATATTCAAGCAGTTTCCCACGAGGCCGGGGTTCTGCACGGGTGCTCTGCCACGGTCCCTGGCCGCCCTAATAGCGCCAGATGCAACTTCTAGGAACGTTGCCCTTGCCACGGTAATGGTATCTATACAGTATTCCGTCTTCATACAAACGGGAACGCGAATCATTCCTACGCGCTTCGGAGTTCGGTATACACTCACTCAGTACACTAATAGGCGTAGATCTATGCACCGCCGTAGTGACGAACCAATGTGTGTTTTTGTACTTTGTAATTAGTAAGCGTGAGATTTACCTACCAGGCGGACAGCCGTAGCGCGTGTTACGTACTGCGTAGCCACGTAGTGCTGTATTTATTTCAAAGACAGGGCCGAGTCACAATACTGTATAAATACCATTACCGTGCCCTTGCTGTCATTTGGATGTGCACAGTGCACACGCAAGCACCGTACTTACATTGCTTTAGATCTTTAAATTGCGTCGATTTGATATGCTAAAGACTTTCAAGTCAATTCGAAAGGAAGCCAAGAGGTTCTGAGTGGAGACCACATACCGCCAGGCGCAGCGTATACCATCCACTGTTGGACATAGACCACCCATAAGTAGTCTATGTCCAGCAGTGGACGTCCTGTGGCTGAAACGATTCAAGTAGATTTTGATGCATGTATTTCATTGGTGTGAACAATAAAGAGCTTTATCTATCAATGGAATTAATGTATTTTTAGGGCTGAGTTAACCTATTAAAAATATTCTAAGTATTTTTCATCCTATGTAATTATTGATATAAGTTTATTAATACGACCCTATATTTTAAGCATTATCTAATTCTGCTAAAGTAGTTCCTATTTGTTTACAATTTCTAATCAAATACATATTGATACTGTACAAAACTACGCATTTTCTCTAGTTCTGTTATTTATAAAAGTTTATTTTGTGCAAGTACTTACTAATCGCACTGAAAGTTTTAAATTGTTTTGGTGATAATTCTATGTAATAAAATTGTATTTACACAAGACCCAAGAAATTGCTGTAATCTTAAATTGGTAATCGCATCTAGATTACTACAACATGCACAAAAATATTTTGGTGACTTTACGAAATTGGTGTCTGGGTTTTGAATACGTAAGGTTTTGCCCAGTGAAATAATCACCAACATTCTTCTAGTAATTTTAATACGTGACGTATCTACAAAGCGCACGAAGTGATATCAAACCGTGACATAACGTAAACACAATTATTCATCATTTACCTGTATAGGCCGAATAAAACTTAATGGCGTCTGCAAAGATAGCTACAAGCTGTTCAAATCTCCACTCCTTGCGCTATGAATAAATTGGTACTGGGTAACCACTCGCTTTGTGTTCAGGTTCATAGCTTCACGTTTGATTTAATTTGGGCTATACCCATTTTTATGAAGGGGGAATACTTTAAATGATACCCGGCTGCAGTGGACTTTAACACATAAACCCCCTCGGTGGCCGCCCTCAACGTTTGTCAGAGGGCATCGGGATTTCTGTAGGAAAGCACGAGTAGCCCAGGAGGTAAGCGCAAAAAATTGCAACTACTTTTGCATTTTTTTGCGCTTACCTCCCGGGCTATAGTGCCCTCTAGCATACATATATATTGAGATTCCATGAACTTCATAATCTTTCCTATTACAACGATGCTAACTACAAAGCGCAGTTGTCTTCCAAGGGCGCGTTGATGGTCTGATCCCCAAATGGGACCATCTTCAAGCCCCAAGGACTCCTACACCAGACGGGGGATACCGAAACTGGGATCCCAATTCCAGGGTACTACCAGTTATTGTTGTAGTACAGAATGTTACATCATTATCCAACAGAACAATAACATACTAAGTTAACATCACAAAGAACATGATAGGAAACCCATCAAGCCGATGACGAGTCGGAATCAGAATATCACCAAAATCCAGCATCCCGCGTATGAAAAAGGAGGAAAATATTACATCTTAATCTAACACACCAATACGGAAAGTTAACATCACAAAGAACATGTCAAAAACCTATCAAACCTGTGACGAGTGGGAATCAGAACATCATCAAGGTACGCGAGCATCCCGCGAATGAAAAAGGAAAGTGCGGCAGGTGCGCCTCGACCCTCGCCGTCGGGGCGGGGAAGGAATGCGCTAATAATAACCGGCGCCCGCGCACGCCTCCCGACCTGCCCTGCTACAGGGCGCCTAGCTTATATAACACGATAAAAAAATTGGTTGACTGTAAAGTCGAGATAACGTTACATAAGAAAACATTGTTGAATCAACAACTGAAACAAACCGAACGTTTAGGCCGATCGTACCTCTATCACTTGTTCCGCGCTCTAGCTTGCACGCTCGGCTCAGGCGGAACGTGACACTTTTTCATGCGTGCAGCCGGCATTATCACGTCAAAACCTCTACTTAAAAAATAAGTTTATGAAGATAACTGGTAACAATACTTCTTTGAGTCACAATGTTTCAACATAGACCGAAAGAAAAAAAACCTATCGTAAGACTGATATTTGACTGCCTCGGTGGCTCAGTGGTTAGTGACCCTAACTTCTGGATCAAAGAGGCGTGGGTTCGATCCCCACCCAGGGCAAATACTTGTGATGAACTTAAGTGTTTGCTCTGTGTCTGGGTGTTATTTTAGTAACTATCTATATAAGTATGTATTTAAAAATAAGTATATGTAGTATATCAGTCTCTGGCAGCCATATCACAAGCTTTGCTTAGTTTGGGGTCAGAGACCGTGTGTAAGATGTCCCCCAATATTTAATTATTTATTATTAATTATCACGTCAAAACCTTTACTTAAAAAATAAGTTTATGAAGATAGAAGACTGGTAACAATACTTGTTTGAGTCACAATG
The DNA here is from genome assembly GCA_949316475.1 of Hypomecis punctinalis. Lineage (NCBI taxonomy): Eukaryota > Metazoa > Arthropoda > Insecta > Lepidoptera > Geometridae > Hypomecis > Hypomecis punctinalis. The sequence goes on from OX438803.1 coordinate 21,380,036, forward strand.
TTTCAACATCGAAAGAAAAAAACCTATCGTAAGACTGATATTCTGGAAGCAAAAGAATATTCCGACGTCAGGGCGCAAGGGTATAATACAACTGCAGTATTCTCTATTATTTCTATACGACCTAATACCTAATTAACACCAGTTATATTAGTTGAAAGCTTACAGGCTTAGCAGAAATAAGTTAAAACATTTCTCAAACATCACATTTGATGGGTATTGAGCCGTCCGCGAGTCAGGATGAACTCTCTACCAGTTTATTGGCATATCACCCGGCTGTAACAATGGAGGATGCAATACTACATGGCTCCGATTCAGACAGGCTCGGCGAATGCCCGATGGCTGCCAAGATACTATGTTATAAAATTAATATACTTCCCCGGCCAGGCGCTGTAAAATCTTTATTTCTTAGGGTGCCATTTAAATGGTCAGCAGAAGTATATTATGTACATTGTACAGGCTGTTATTTGCTAAATGCAGACTCTTAGAAAAAGTTCATCTGTCTAAAAATGCGTGCATTTTATAGTTTTTTATATAGCTGTATAAAAGAAATGCGAGATTTAATGTAAAACAAAGCCAATTCATTTATTCTGTACTATATTCATGGATCAAACGACTGTACTCTCCTTTATGAAAGTACCAAATGAAGTCGACTTTGCTTCTTACATTTTTTAGATAGACGTCAAATATTTTTACAGATTGTTAAAACTGACTGACTGGTTTTGTGCAACTTTTGCAAGACAATAAGTAATGTTTTAAGGGGAAATATATTTTTTTGGTGGCCACAAATTGCCGATAACAGTAACACAGCGAACCATATAAATGGTACACTATTTCTTAGAGCGTTCGTGAAGAAACAATCCAAAACTTGAGTAGGTATTACTTTATATGCCGGTTGCAACATAGGTACAGTAGCAGTTTAGAATGTAAAGTGAAATACATAATAGTAAATTGCCGTTCAATATTGCTTGGAATGGATTTGATCCTTGATGAATTCGTTCACTTATCTCTTAAACAAGTCGAGCAAAAAAGCTCAGCCTACTTACGGCTGTAAGCATACTTTTCCCGAAGTCATTTAGGCCATTTTCAACCCCTGTAACTTCGTTCTGGATAAAGCTAGACGTCTGAACATTTATATTAACGCTGCTCTAAAATGGTTTGCCAGTTCACCAAAATACAGAAAACAACTCTTCACTCACAGAGTCCAAATATATGTGAATTACTAAACCTCAATGCCGTACAAATTCCGGTAGATGTCCAATCACCTTCAACCTGTCACAAACTGGTATCGGACCAGCGCTGGTAGTCAGGTCACCCTGACACATTTGCCACTCCGTTCTCCGCACTCCATTAACGCGTTAGATATGATTATGATGGATTGATTTGCTTAATTGGTACTCGAGTAATAGAATTGCGATGCATAAATTGATACGAAGTTACGAACGCGAGAGGCGGAGGCGCTTGGGCCCATTTTACCAGCTCGATGCTGTGACCTTGATGTATTGCAAATTGCAACTAATGGCAAACAAGTTGCTTGGAAGGACAATATTAATTCAGTAAGCAATGGAGAGGATTGTAGAAATTAATTTGATTTGATTTAACTAATCAAGACGTGGACACACATCTTGATTACCATGACGGCGTTATTACGAGATAATGATCTAAATGTAGTGGTAGAAGACTCATTTGCAGACTACCTCTGGAGATGTACACCATTTTTGCTAAATAATGCACTACTATGTGATATGGATGATGTGCAAGATGTGCTATAGAGCTTTGTGTTGATTTAAGTAAAAAAATCAGATGCTTCCGATAAAACGTGATTCGTTCATCTCTTCATTTAATAGCATAAAACATCTAATAAGTCATCGCTTATTTGTAGCTAAACCTGCTCAATAAAACACGCCTTACTAAATGCAATTATCACCGACCAGAAAACAAACATGATCAAGTTCTCTGGAACAATAAATAAGAACTGAGCCTAGAATCAAGACCTACAAACACATTCCCAGATTACCACAGACATTATTTCTCGTAAGCCCATTACAATACATGAATGCCAATCGACACTGGGAGTATAAACCAGCTGTTTTAAAAACGACACGAGTTTCTAATGTTTATAGCATGCAATAGACTTTTCCAACTCGCTGGGTAGGGTTTACGTAACCAACAAAGCCTCTTGGGAAGCGAGACCTTTGCCATTATTCATGATACTAAGAAAAAGTGTAACTAATCTCCACGAATGTGGTTCGTGGAAAGCTGTAGAGCACGGTAAGCAGTACTGACGACCTTTGTGCAGGGTGCTTAGGTTTCTGCAACGTATTGAAAGTATCAATTCTTTTATCTAATAAATTGCTGTTTTCGTCGTTTACTTTTTGAAAACTTAACGGGATCATATTACTCCAATCGTGAACTTGCTTTTGTCGTGGAAAAAAAGAAAATGCGTGGTACTATCATTAATTACCATATAATTTTAGCGATAAACCGGTCAATATTTTTTGTGACTGACAACTACTGAACCACCACTTTGCATCTTACAACTCTCTTATGTACAATAATAACATGACGGCAATCTCTGTTATAGTGTGTATCATCAACAAAACAAGATTATTCAAGCAAGATTAACATTTCACGCAATGCAAATGATATCCGTGATGTACCTGTCAGTGTTGCAACCACCTCAAATGTGCCCTTTCCGTCAAGAAGCAATTATTACGTAACTTGGAAAGTGTTTCAGAGCTGTTAACAATAACAGCCATATTGTTTACATTCACTCACTCCGCGTCAATAGCTCTCAAATTCTCAACAGTTTCGCCGGTGTTTTAGTCTTTTCTAAAATAGGCACAGCCTGATCAGTCGATTCAACTAAGCTTCCGATTGTATCATCACAGACAAGCTATATGGAAGAGATATTTAGCTGGAATGGCGTTTCAATGGCCTCTTCAAATTCCTGTATATTCTTCAAGTCTTCTCGGAATGTCTAGCCGCGAATCGCAGACAAATCTTGAGCCATCCGTCACCAGGTAAGCGGATAATGCGGATTAGACAAACCTTGCTTCCCAGTATTGGCAATAGCTAGAATTTCCACTTTTCATAGTTCACACCTATCAGCCCTGGCTCAGAAATCCCGATACTCTCGAACGTTGTTATTGTTGAGGAATAAACGCAGGTGGTAGCGGAACTTTCGGTCCACCAGCCTCGTATTTCTTAGGTCGTTAGTGGTGTCGTAAACATACCCATCGTTTAGCACAAGTTGGGGTAATGTGCTACATGGTTTGTTTTATGGTAGTCATTAACAAGAATTCCAGCCTTGGTTAGGTTGTTGTTCTATGGTGGCGATTTTGTTGAGATATTGTTGTTACGTATCACGATACATTGTATCCTGGATACCTAATCTGATACTTCTTAGGACATTTATTTATGTAGGTATATGATAATGACGTTGAAATTGCAAAACTTACAGCCAATTATGTACATTGATCTACCAATTAATTTTCGCATAGATGGAATTCTACCAATCAGAAAGCAATACCGAGTGCGATTAAGATAGCATACAAATGACACTTAAATCATGGCACGCGAGCGCAACCGCTGCACTAAAACGAGAGACGCGAATTTCGAATTCCCCAGAATTCCACGCGACGACGATTTTAAGGAATGCTCGTTATCCGGTAACTGCGGAGCTGTGAACAGCTCTTAACTTACACGTGCCGAATAAATCTGTGGAATAGCTCGTTGAGGTAATTTCGCGTCGTCGAAATCACCGGCTACGCCATTTACCCTCAAGGAACTACCGTTACGGTCATGTTGGTCGTGTGTCGCACGCAATTTGTTGTGCTCGTTGACAACTGGCCGTGTTAGCACTTCTTAAATTATTGCATGGCCGCGTTTGGCACGGGGATCAAACTGATTTTTTTTGCCTTGGCTCAATCTTAGCTTGGCTTGGTTTTATCTTGGTTATCTAATCCTACCCTTACTCTGATTTCTAACCAGGAGGGGTTAGGTAAATGGTGCTCAAAATCCGAATTGGCCACTGATTAAAACGCCACTATTGTTAGAAGGCAGGTAACACACGCTAATGAACCGTAAGCAATATCATAAATCACTAACAACTTTTTATGTCAATCGCCAGACGTAACGCGTTACGTTGCTGCTTCGACCAATCCTGTGATGCGAGTTGTTATAGCTGCAATGAAAAAGTTTACACTGTAATACAGATTCTACGTCCTCGTTTCCGCTCAACTATATTATAAGACTTATAAGAAACTTTATTGGTAAAATATTGAAGGTACACGCTAGGCAAACAAGCAAGTGCAAATCTGGAACAATTTCTAAAGTAAGGCTCATGTCTAATAAATGCTCTACAATGGATGATCAGTTTTTGAACCTGTTCTGTGACAATCTGAAAGTTTAAACATAAGTGGCAACCAAAAGATAACATTAACAGTAAAAGATTTGACACTCGCTACGACAGATGGAGCTTAGACGACATTGCTCGCATACCGGCGTGAGAGGCTAGCTCGAGTCATAAGGGCCTATTCAAACACACGCAACATCGCTATCACTATGGCGAAGAGTCAATACGATATTCCCGATTTTATTCCTCTTGTCTCGCTAGGAATATAGGAAGAAAATCTTTCCGACTTCCAAAATGACTGGTCCCAATTATTGTCACCTGAATCACAGCTCGGAGTTTGCTGTTGAATCTACGAAGATGCACCTGACTGCACTGTAGGCATTTTTTCTAATAGCAAGCGAGTACGCGAGTACGTTATCTCACAAGATTTTACTGGCATTTCACAGAAGTTATATGGATTTCGCAGGAATTATTCTATAGCAGATTCAAGAAAAAACAATAATCTATGACTGTAAAATGTAAACACAATGCGGCTAAAAAGACTGCCTATCAGCGGAACCTTCAGACCAGTTTTCTGTTAGATTCCATACTTACAACGGCGTCCAACATCAAGCTTGTTTGAACATGTCTTAACTATTATACTGTTAAATCAACGCCTGTGAATGGGTTAATAAGTCTTATAACACGTGGATGGTGTTTCATAAGTAATTCTCTATGTGACCGGTGAATGTCACAGATATTTGTGTTAATGGAATCACCTTCGACCGTGATGGGAGTCATTTATACAAGTATAATGAGGTTATTGACTAGATGAAGTCAGCTGATTTAATTATTTAAAGAATTAGCAATCCAAAAATGGTGAAACAGTAGGACATAGTTACAAAAGTAGAAGAGTTCTTATGGAATGCTTCCGAGAGAGAGTTTAGATTTACAATTATTGGTATGTAGGCAGTATAATCATATATCAAATAGGCATCCTTTTCCTACAGTTTACGAACGACGACAAAAAAAAATAGAAATGTAATAGAGTTTTGAATTGCAAACTTACTCATAGTAACGGTCTAGCACATACATGTAGGTAGTATACACAACACATATCCTCTATGCATTTCAGCTCTACCGTTTCAGTGTTTATTACAAGCGCACCGCTCACTGATTTTATAACCATTGCCCAATAGACTAGTTTTAACAATAAAAGTAGCTGTAACTGCGTGCGCGTTACATGATTAAGTCGTTAAGTCATCAGGTACAGTAACGTTATCTTTTTCGAAGGCAATTAGGGTCATGTCCGTGGCTGAGAACTACAGATATCAAGAGATGGAACATGTCATCCCGATCTAATCAATCCATCAGTACTAATGAGACGTCCATTGCTTGACATAGACCTCGGTAATGGATTTCCAATAAGGCCGGTTGGAAGAGGCCTGCATCCGACGCGTTCCTGCGATCTTGATTTAATCATCAGTCCACCTAGTTGGTAGACGTAGTACGCTGCGCTTGCTGGTCCGTGGTGTCCATTTGAGAACATCGCCCCATCGGCCATCCGTTTCGATCTAACGCGAATCTAATTTCGTACAAAACTCTTTGCATTTTTCTGGGGCTCTATAATTTTATCATTAGAACGGCTGAATGTATGTAAATAGTCATGTGACCGAGACCAGGAGCGAGCATTGAAAATCTATGCTTGTGCGAACGGAAGAGCATAGCATGCGACGCTAACGTTTCAAAAATTAGGTTCCTGAATTCTCTCCCTACAATCATAACTATGCATAAAACCAATAATCATAGAATTATTACTCACACATCACAACAAACTCATTGTTTCATATGCTTTCACACAATGCTGCATTCTAGGTACTGGTATGTTTAGTGAACATGCATTTTGCGGTGTATGAGTTTTTGCTGCATATACGTGCTTCGCGAGTCGGGTAATGAGAAGTGCTCTATAGATCTCTACGCTGAGAACAGTGAGAACCGGCGTTGTGTATAAACATCCGTAAGAACAGTTCTCAATGTTATTAGGTGACAAATGACCAAGCGTTTAGGGTTGCCTGGATGAAGGTTCTAAAGAAATTGTTATTTTATAAAATTATTCTCAAAAAGTCGATTTCGCTAATTATTTTTTTATTGGAAGGAGTATAATACTTCGAACTTGGCCCCATTTAAATTTTATTGAAATTGGCTGTTATGTAGGTAATAACTTTAATTTGATTTTTTTTTTCATTTACCTACCTCATTTGATTTAGCTTGAAACTGTATTTTTTAGAATATTATTTTGTAGTCCGTAGGTTAGGACGTTAGATACAGTTTTTGTTTAGCACTATGATGCACAGTTTTACATCACCACATTCTATACGTATGCACTTTCCGTTAGGTATTGCATATCATTTATTGCTTTTCTTTGCCACAATAAATCGCAGCAGACAAACGTTATGCATACCATTATGTACAATACAAAGTATTACTTTCGCCTTTTATAATAAACTGTGATTTATAACTCTGAACAAAATCTGATGAGATATAAATTGAAACAGGTTACGTTATTGGTCCCAACTTATTGCATAGCCGTTTTTGCGTCTTCAGAATTATGTTTTGAATATTTTGACTAAAAAAACCGTTTGTAATTAATTGGATAGAGCTCGTTCAATAATAAAGATGTTGCACCGTGAGCTGAGTCACAGTCATTATTCACTTCGACACGCCTTTTTAAATTTTAGCGTCTATTGGCACATAAATAACTTAATTTGTTCACACCCTAATAAAGCTTTCGCTTGTGACTAATGTTATATGACTGTATTCTATCTGTTAACTGTTGAGTTTTCAAATATATTTGAATGAGAAAAGACGTTGATGTAAGATGTGGTTGCCTCAGACACGAAGGTGGATTGACTGCGGAAGTGTTTGTGCAGGTAAGTCTACAATTTTTCATCCAATTATTTGTCATCAATAGATCTGTCACGAATTAATAGTTTGATTGTGATTTCAGTTGATTGCTGACGGCACAGCGACCGTTATTGACCGACGAAAAAAGGAGGCCGTACTCAAGTCGACGCGTATATATTTTTTGAAAGACCACGGATTACTTTTTACTCGACTACAACTTCGATACTTCATTCTTATTCGTCTTTCAGATCAACGTTTAACAAGAAACAATAATAGGTATAACAGAATTAGTACTAAGCTATGGCCACCCGAAGCGCGCCCGAGGTCGTCGCCACCGTCGGCGCCATAAATTGCTTTTCCCTGAATCAATCACTGGCTAATCTTTTTCACGCCGTTGCCCCCTACGTGATGCGGTTGGCGATTGAAAAATCAATGGTTTTTTTGTCGGTTATAGATTTCCATTTGTCCGCCATTTTGTCTCAAGGTAGCAAGAAGGCCGAGAGTTATAGGCACGTAGATAAGACTAGAAAAAATCTACAAAGCTTCTTTCGAATAGGCTGCATTCCCCGTAAATCCCATGTGCATAACTTCAAAAGGATATAGGTAGGTACCTATGGATGAATACGTCTATGTGCGTACCTTTCATAGGATATATATAGATTGTCCATGCGTAATCTAGGTAAGCACATCCTAGACTTAAGACCACAGTGTCGTAGCCAATATCGGGTTGGAGACGTCACTAGCCCACACATTAGGCAGGATGTGGTGAAACGCAAACTGGTTTCTAATTAAACAAGGTTATCTTTTAACTTTACACATTTTCTATATTCCTACCATTTAGTAATAAATTCGTTACGAGACCATCCATACCACAATACAGTGTAGATATCAACTCTACGACGTCCGACGAAGGAATTCGGCCTGTTGTATTTCAATCAACACAGTCTATCCTTAAATTTGTAGGTGTACAAGTTGTCTTGCCAAGCAATAGATTAATAAATAAAACACGGATCTGCATCCGTTTCAGATTATAACATTCAAAAGCTCTACAACTAGTTCAATCTTCGGAAATTCTTAATTTGCAACAAACCGCGTACGCTGAACTCAATGATAGGCTGTATCGCGATAATATGTTAGTTTATGAAGATAAAGTGTTAAATAATTCACAGTCCATTAGTCTGCCGCTGTATTTGTATATCGCATTCGCAATGTCAGAGAAAGTGAACGGGGGCGATGCGCGGGCGCCATTTTCTAATCTTCACTTCCGATGATCATTAAAAGCTCCGTTTTATAAAAACAGTAGACCAACTTTGCATGAAACAATGTATTAAAGACTAATTAACTTATTCGTGAGCGATTTTCAGGTGCCATACTGACTAGGTACCTACTATTTAAAAAATGTGCTCTACTTTCTGAGGAGCATGAAGTGAAAGATAAGGTCACTCATTAGTTAGTTGTTTAAAGACGTTCGATTTTTGTACGCTATCACGGCATGTATTTCGATTGAAGGGAATCTGTCCTCCAAGACTGTCAGATAGGTACTTCAATCGTTAATTATCTTAACCGGTAGCAGTGGAAAGGGAAGCTCAAAAAAGCGAGGATGGTTTGTGCAAAGACTGTCCAATTGCTAGATAAATTTAATGCTGAGATGACGTATGACCGAGACAAACTGAGTGCCGTAAGGTTGTGCCGACGCCATGCCCCCTAATGGGATAAGGGATATGATGATAATGAAATCTACAATTGGCCACGGCTACTGCAAAGTTTCCTGTTAGGTTACTTGATGGATCCACATACATGACTAAAGTAATCAATTTTGCCGGTGAAATGATGATTCCTAAAACTGTTTCAAAGCTTGTACAAAGCTGAGCTTCTGTCACTACAGCGTCCATCGGAAGAGAGCATTAAAGTCTCGTTTACAAACACTTGCGATTTTACTTGTCCTTAAACGTCCAGTTGTCTAACTGGTAATTTGTTATCTAGTTGTTAGTTGCGTCAGCGGCCTGATGATGGACACTGCTTGTTTATTTACTGTGGCGCAGTAAACAAACTCGATTAGGAGTATTACTACTAAGCACATATTTGTACTGAGATCTAGGTTTGAGTACGCTTGCCTGGACGATGAATACTTGTGTGGATTATAAATAAAAATAACATAAATTATTAAATGTAAAAAATAAATTATGTAAAAGTAAGTTCGTATAGGGCGGGTGGCTAGCCCTGGTGTCAGTTTTTAAGCCGCCTGAAGACCGATTTGGCTAAGCGGTTACAACAACTGGGACCTACAATTTAAGGTGTCAACCGAGCCACGGTAGCGCTCAGTTGTAAAGGTCACCCATCCGAAGACCGACCGTGCCGAATGTTGCTTAACTTCGGTGATCGCTACTAAACACCTAGTCATACTAAGCTATGAGCGCTACACGCTTACATGTTAACTCTGAATCGCCCACAAAAAATATGTTAGAAGAATTCATTATTTTAGCCGTCTTCTGTTGGATAAGGGCCTCTGCCATAGATAGATGATGAGGACGGTCATCCAGCGCGAACCTGTATTAGAAGAAAGCAAAAGCCAGAGTGAAGTAGAACTCTTACAGGATCGACATTTTAATGACAACCGATTCTGGAATGATTCATTTTGTTAACATAAATTCGTAACAGGAAAGATGACAGTCGGTCATCCAATAAGGAGTTGAGTCAATAATCCTGCAGTTAGTGAAATTGGGAATTCCATGTTGAAGGGTCAATTCCAGACAGCACGATTCAAAGGACCTGGGTTAGGTTAGAAAACTATTATCATCGTCATCGTATTACTATTCTTTTAGTACGTAGCCCGTGATCGTCTCTATTGGATTCCAATAATCTTAGTCTATTTACATTCTATAAGATAAGCGTAAATAAATTATAGGTTTTCATACCCGATAAAAAAATAATCGTTTAAATTATTCTCCACAAATTATTAATTATTTATTTACAGTTCTTACATAAATTACCTACATGATTAAAAATTAAGCGGACACCAAGTTCCTAAGGTAATATAACCATGTTCTCCTAATTGTTTTTCACTTTTACAACACGAAAAGTTGTCCGAAATTCGGCTATCGAACACAATTTCACCTCATAATTGAACATCTGTCCCGCAATTACAGTCACAACAAAACTTGACATTCACCTTTCATCGGACCCCGCGTAAAGGCACTGTCACACCAAGACATGCAAATAAAACGGAGGAAGCAAGGTGTAGTGTGGCATGCTAAAAAAAAATATGAGGCAATAAAATGATATATTAAGATACGACAGGTCAATGCAATACTATATTTGACGATAGTAGAAACCAGACTGAAGTGACATTTTCTTAGCATTTTTGGCACAATTTCTAAGAAAACCGCATTCCATCTATTTGAAAACATTATGTAATATTGAAAAATAAATGTCACTTAGATTCTCTAAGAGTCTGGTTCTACTATCGTAATTTTTGGGTATGCTATCTATTAAATTATATCCTATTCATAGGTATAGACATCATCTCCTGCATGACTAAGATCATTTACCTATAATTATTTCAACAGTAATATGGCTAAGTTGATAATTATTATTATGAATAAATACACTTTACCACGTTTATGACTTTTAAATGAAAAAAAATCTTTTCATTAAAGATGTATTGTCAGTAAGTTCTATTTTCCGGCACATCCGTTTTCCAGAATCTCCTTACGTAGGTATATTCCATAAACTTTGCACATGCACACGATATCTCACACATCAGATCTATCAGATCTGCCTCATTATAGCATGCCACATCAACACTTTGTTGCCATGGCTTGGTGTGGTGTAAACTCAGCCGGTTTCCGGTTTGACACCGCGAAAGCTGCGCCGAAACCGCTCGCCATCTCGGACGCACAGGTTCAAGATCACTACTTTCGATAAAGAAACCCGAGTGTCGTAACTCCAAACGACTTATGACCCTACGACGTTATAAAACAACAACGTAACAGAACGTGTCGAAAGTCGCCAGATACGTGAATTTTAATCGGCCGATTAACGTTTAGAAACTGGCGATATTTCATAATTGTGAAAACAAATGGTATTATTTGCATAGGCTGTTGACTTGTGTCGTGTCGTAAATTGGTTGGAGAATTTGGAGCGCGAATTAATCAATGTTCAACTTCTAATCTTGGATAGGTATCCAAGATTAGAAAAAATATAATATTTTGGAAACATTCAGTAAAATGGGTCTTATTCTCAATCATCCCAAGTTCTTTGCACGTCACCTAAATATCAATCTCTTCTTCTCTCTTCACTTTACCTTATTTTCAATCTCAACATATTGATTCTCTAAAGGTATAGGTATAGGTATATATAGTAGTAGGTACTACTATATATACTCTAAAGGTATAGGTATAGGTATATATAGTAGTAGGTACTACTATATATACCTATACCTATACCTTTAGAGAATCAATATGTTGAGATTGAAAATAAGGTAAAGTGAAGAGAGAAGAAGAGATTGATATTTAGGTGACGTGCAAAGAACTTGGGATGATTGAGAATAAGACCCATTTTACTGAATGTTTCCAAAATATTATATTTGGATGGCTGTATTATAGAATAAATAATAATAGAAAAATGTTTTTATCGTACCTTAATCAGCCAGAAGTTAAGTTTCAGCAAACTTCAATCTAAGCGCGGAAAATCATGAAGCGAGCAAAGAAAGTCGTCAAAAGACGCGTGTAAAAGTTCCAACTTTCGACTCGTCTAGGGCTTTAGTACGGCTCCTGGTCTCATAAATCAGTGAAGTGGGCTGGCAGCCCGGCGCCACTCCACCCACTTGTCTATACTTCCAGTTTACACAGCTTCATAAATAAATACCAGCGCATACAATCCCGCTTAGCCCATATGGAAACCCAAATTAGCAAACTAAACAGCAAACTTGTCCAAACAAAAGTATCCCGAACTACCAAAAGTCGGTCGCTTCGGAAAAATACCATGTGGTGCGAAATTGCTTTAACCCATTTCTTGTTTGTTAGCGCGAATTCGCACGCGTTCAGCGAAATTTTATCGCAGTATTACATCTTTGCCCATAAAATCTAGAGTTACAGCGCCCAGTTTTCATAAATTTATTTATCTACTAGCTGCCCGTCCCGGCTTTGCCCGGGTATGATTGGCTATACATATACTTACCACGTAATATAATAGGTATGTGCCACACACATGCTACAGACATACCGGATGAACCATTATGATGAGTTAAAACCTACTCAAATCGCGAGAGTTTCCGTAGTCTTAAACTAAATCTAGAGTTACAGCGCCCAGTTTTCATAAATTTATTTATCTATGAGCTTTATTTTCTAAGAAACAAGTGTATTTATTGCCCTGCCCTGAATTCATGCGAGATAACGTGAAGTCATTAATGTTTGCATTACCTGATTCAAATTTAATGTACATTTGAATGACTCTATTACGATGAACGCATCGATAAATCGAATAGTATCGATTTATGTTCGAATACAGTTAAATAACGATTACGTTTATCGATTTTTATGGTGCTAGTTATTATCGATAGTAAATTAACAGTCGCAAGGGTTGCTAATTGCTTCGATAAGATTATTCCACTGCATAAAATGCTTTCGATATTTGTTACATAACGCATATTTTAATGCCTTCTGTTTTACACCTTGAGTTTGAAGTAAAAATCGATTATATGGCAGAATAAAAATTGGACATAACCCTACACAGACTTTCTCAATTAATAGACAAAATAACGATTGTCTTTCAGACAAAGAAAGTAAAGCAAATCTGTTAATCTATGTATTTGGGAGCTATGATGTCACAGAATTCATAGTTCTCAAAAGACAAACAGACACACGCGTCAAACTTATATCCTAAGACAAATTATAAGCAATGAATCTAAGTTTAACACCCTATCTACTGCATTGGCGTCAAACATAAAAATAACATAGTAGTTGCAAACATACATGTATTATTATATTGATTTAAGACGTGATTGACCTAGTTGTTGGACGATAAGACGATAACACATACATGCCATAAGTAAGTATAAACAATTCTGTATGGATTGTTTATACTATACCTATATCTAAAAATCTTAATCCTCCACCTTATCATCATCAGGCTTTAAGAACCCACTGCAGGGCACAGGCTTTCCTTTGTTTATGTCATTCGCCTCTATCCCTTGCCAATTCCATCCATTGGCAAAGGGTGTCCACCTTTTACAATGTAAAAATTTGGTATTCACCAAACCAAAGTAGCCATGCCATTTAACGTAACTGACAACGCGGTGTGTTGTCAGAAGGGCCTCACAGACAATCACAAACAAGATAAAATCACAGTTAACGCAAACACAACTCGTTAAGTCGTAAACCCACGGTTTTTTTTAGGTACGACACCTCAGTGACATCATTTGGGTGGTAATGTGCAATTAATTGCGTCTAAGTTAACCGAAGGTTCATTTAGAAGGCCGATTCCGGCACTTCAAGTGTTAAATTGATAATTTGCCGAAATGACAGACAATATACAGGAAGTGGAAGACAATGTATTCAATATCAAAGTGCAACTTTGTGTTGTGATTTTTGATGTTTATTAAAATGTATAAACGCTATAAGCGCTAATTTTGCACCTTTTTGTGGTTATTGTATCTATTTTAGTTGAGTTTCTGTATTAAATGATAAATTAAAACTTGGAAAAAGTAACCGAGATGTGCTGACCTATTTTTTGGGATTATTCAAAAGAAGAAGGGCTAGCAACACTAGAAATAAAAAAAGGAGCTGAAGAAAAACAATGTCGGTGTGGATATTTACTTTACTCTCGAGTTGAAAGATTGTTTGATTTAGTATATACCTAGATGTGAAGTTAATTTGGATTAAAATAGTGAAGTTTCAGATAAATACGGTGTATTCATTTTAACTCAGAAGTGTGCAGAAACCTGCGAGCCATGTCTGACAGAAACCGTGAGTATTATTTTGTAAAACAAGTGAACGAAAAGTGGCCCTCAGTGCAAAGACTTGAAGTAGTTATGAAATCCAGCCATTAGAATTCCGAAATGAACGATAACAAGTCATTTACTAGTTAATTACATCGAATCGAGTCAACTTTAGCTCTTGTACCTCGTCATTTTCACGACGTGATAGGTACCTACTTACTAAAGTGCAAGTTAATTCTTCATCAGCTTAGTACTTAGAACGAAAAGAATAGTGAGTCGATACGAGTTGCATACATAAGTACAATAGATATTCTAATTATGGAGTTTTGTCATCATTTTCATCATGCTATTGATGATGATTTTAACGACGGGCCACTTCTCGTTGTGATGTATTGAGTTACTATTACTACTGCTTCCTGTATTCCTTGTTAATGGTCTAAGTATACAGAATAAAGATGTTGAAGGAGCAAGTTAGTAGTAGAGAGTAATTATATTTCAATTCATAAGACCTAAAGATGTGCTTAAGAACTGTATTGAATAATAAACAATGGTTATGTAAGTGAACCGTTAGCTACAATTATATAGATGCATAACCATATAGCGGCCATGTAGGTGTGCTGCCCAGCAACGGTCATGTAGGTGTACCGTTAACTATGATTATGAACATGCATAACCATATAGCGGCCATGTAGGTGTGCTGCCCAGCAACGGTCATGTAGGTGTACCGTTACCCATGATCATGTACATGCATAACCATATAGCGGCCATGTAGGTGTGCTGCCCAGCAACGGTCATGTAGGTGTACTGTTAGATATGATTATGTACATGCATAACCATATAGCAGCCATGTAGGTGTGCTGCCCAGCAATGGTCATGTAGGTGTACCGTTAGATACGACTATGTACATGCATAACCATATAACAGCCATGCAGGTGTGCTGCCCAGCAACGGTCATGTAGGTGTACCGATAGCTAAAACCATGTAGACTCATTACCATACAGCGGCCATGTAGGTGTGCCATTAGCAACAGTCATGTAAATGCACTGCCAAGCAATGATCAAGATAATGCGCCACTAACAAGTGAAACCACTAGTAAAGGTTGTTAATTCACCTTTACTATACATGTGCATAAAACTATCAGTTGTACTAAATTGTGGATATCCATTTGTTCAAGAGATACCTCAATGGATCCATTGATATTCAAATTAGTTGTTCTATTTGCTTTCATGATATATTGATTGAATTTATTCAATTCAAACTAATTGGCCTACCATAATAAAAAAAATAATAATTTCACAAATTAAAATATATTTATTTATAAACATAATAAATTAGTACTAATGATTCAATACTGCTTGATACCTATTAGGCAAAGGCACACCAGTACAGGCTGCTCTTCTATAAATAAATACACACTCCAGTTCAGCGCTTAGTGATACCAGTTCCTTATATAATGCTATATGATGCCTGTGTGACTTTGTATACCATAGATATATATTATCATCTGACTACCAATGATGCAAGTTACAAAAAGAAAAAGAGAATTGTTTCAAGTCTATTTACCTTATTAGGTTAGCAGGTTGGTCTATAAAACATAAGTAAATGTTTCCAACCAGAGCATTACAATTGTTCTTTTTTATAATTTATAAACCTACCTAATTCACTGACATTAATTTTTTTTTTCACCCTACAGGTTGTGATTGAGAATATCATAAGCAGTGATAGTATAAATTCATTGACAGTGCCACAATCTTGTTCTTTTATTGCAACATTTATCTCTACAGCCCTTGAGCTAGTTGCATTATATCCAAAATTATTTTATAATTATTATTTTAAGCCTTAAGATCAGTACATAGACCATTATTTAAAGAAGGTACTTAGGTAATGGTGCCCAGAGTCCAAGCCCTATAATATTATGTTGAACATTGGGTATTAAACTTTTGCATTATTGTCAGTCTCAGCCGGACAATCTGCGTGGGTGTGATTTTTACGGAATCGGCTTTCCGGCAAACTTTTCTTCTATATTGTCATCATAAAAAGAATAAATAATAGTAGTACTACTGCTTTGTTGAGTATCTATTCACAGTTTTCCCATGTTATATAATGGAAGTATTAATATACAATATTATGGAAGATATGGTGAACTAGGATTGCTATCATTTATGTATTTAATGTGTATTATTATTTATAAATATCAGTAATTTTAAAATGGCTTTATTAGTACTCAGGAATTTATGAATGAAATTGACACAAAAATTGCAAAAAAAAAATATGAAAAATCTTATTGCTTACATCTATTATTGGATATTGGTGAATAGAACTAAAATATGAGTCATGTAAGACTGAAGTATTGGTAATTCATTGTGTATTTCCAAGAAAAGAATATTAAAAGTACTTTCTTCTAGGGGATGGTGATGGAAGTCATACACCAGAGCTTCCCAATCGACGACGTAAAAGGTCCAGCTCCAGTGAGCCCGAGGAAGTATCTACTAAAAGAAAAAGCGTCCTGGAAGGAATGACCGCGGAAGACCTTCTGAAAGTAGTTGCGCTTCTTCAGGAAACGTCAAGTAAGAATATTCCAACCAGTAATATGAACAATGTGGTGCCAGAATTCGACCCTAATAATAAATCGCAAGACGTGGAGAGGTGGCTACGAAAGGTAAACGAATGCACCGCTATATACAACTGGGATGAAAAACAAACCATCCATTATGCTCTACAAAAACTACGAGGCTTGGCGAAGTCGTGGTATGAATCCCTTCCCTCGCTCGATTATACCTGGGAGGAATGGCAGGTCAAGTTCAAAAAGGCGTTCCCGAACGAGGTCAATTATGGCATACTGTTAGAAGAAATGTTAAACCGAAGATCTCGTGCAAGCGAGTCTTTGAGGGACTATTTCTACGAAAAATTGACGCTACTAAGTAGATGTGAGATTGTCGGTCGTAAGGCGGTAGATTGCATTATTTACGGAATAACAGATAGTTCAATTAGGAATGGAGCACAAGCTCTTAAATGCAATGAACCAGAGGACTTATTAAATTATTTAGCTTCACAACAACCAACACAGTCGAAGGATTATTATAGAAGTTCTTCAACCAGTACATTGAGGCGACGAGATTTTCGGCAAAATAATCAGAATAGGTCATCAACACCCGGTAAAAGCACAGAGTACGTATGTTTTAACTGCAACGAACGAGGCCACGTCTATCAGAATTGTAGTAAACCAATAACAAGGTGTGAAAAATGCTCCAGAATCGGGCACAACTCTGAGGCATGCAACAGAAAACCACTTCAGTCAAGGGAGAATAACACCCAAACCAGTCGCTCGTCAGAAAAAAGGGTACTGAGAGTTGTCGCTAGCAATTCCGCAATAGATCTGGCCTCGGATACGATACACCCGGATACAAAATACGGCAACTCTCATGACTTTGAAACCGTAACAGCTAAAAATGACGAAAAATATCACAAAGCTGTCAACGTCAATGGCACGATACTCAGTGCATACATTGACTTTGGCAGTGAGTGCAGCCTTGTGAGGTATTCGGACGCAAAAATGTTGGGTCTTGCGGAACAAAGCGATTGCCTACCAACTATAAAGGGGTTCGGTAATTCCGCGGTAGTCCCGAAATTTCGGTCGATTTGTCATATTAAAATCGACGGAGTCGAAGCGGAGCTAAAGGTTTTAGCCGTCGACGATGCGTACTTGAAGACATCAATGCTAATAGGGCAAGATTTTACCGAAATGCCGTCTGTCACAGTAATGAAGGATAAAGATGAACTTGTCTTTTACGATAATCCTTCCAGCGCTACCACAAACGGTAGCACTGCGCTTGATTTGTATGTGGCAAAAGATGCTTGTATCACTAAAGGTGGGTTGGTCGAAGCATATATAAAAGAAGCTTACACGGGAGATATCTACGTTAATGGAAGTACTAGGTTGAGCCCAAATCAAGAGCACCATTTACACCAAGGTTGTTATAGCGTCAAAGAAGGCAAAACTGTGGTGTTTGTTACGGCATTGGCAAAAACTCAATTAAATTTCAAAGCGGATAAACTCATTGCTCGAGTCAACCCAATTACCGAAACCAAACACGTAAACAAGGTCAACATGCAATCGGAAGAAGGCCACCAACTTCCGCCTCTAAGTATGGCCGATATTAAAATCAACGATGACATAGATGATTCTACACGGGACAAATTACATCAACTTATAAATAAATACAGATGCTGTTTTGCCACCAACCTAGGTGAATTAGGTTGTGCTAAAAACACTACAATGAATATAGAGCTACATGACAAAGCGCCTGTCGTATACAGGCCATATCGCTTATCACATTATGAACGCGAAAAAGCTAGAGAAATAATCGATGAGTTGATGCAGAATGACATAGTCCAAGAGTCCGATTCAAACTATGCCAGTCCCATCCTATTAGTTAAAAAGAAGAATGGGGAGTTAAGGCTTTGTATAGATTATCGCGCTCTCAATGCCAAAACAGTAAAAGACAAGTATCCCTTACCTTTAATTGATGACCAGCTGACAAATTTGAGTGGTAATAAATTCTTTACCACATTAGATTTGGCTTCCGGCTATTATCAAATACCGATGGGAGAAGAAAGCCGGCAACTAACGGCATTTGTTACCCCCGACGGACACTATGAGTTCAAGCGCATGCCATTCGGGTTGGCAAATGCACCGTCAGTATTTCAGAAGATGATGAATCGCCTGTTAGGATCACGACGATTCAGCTCTGCGAACGCATACATGGACGACCTTCTCGTCCCAGCAGCCACGGTTGAACAAGGGCTAGAGAGGCTAGAAGATGTTCTACAATTGATCCAGCAGGCCGGGCTGACATTGAATCCGGCCAAATGTAGCTTCTTTGATACAAAGATCGAATATCTTGGCTATGAAATTTCTTCGGAAGGAATAAAACCCAGCGAGAGGAAGATACTGGCCGTACAAGATTTTCCCGTTCCTCGCAACGTCCACGAAGTGCGGCAATTTTTAGGTCTGGCCAGTTATTTTCGCAGATTTGTAAAAGGGTTTGGTGAAATTGCCAGACCACTTACTAAACTGCTCAAAAAAGACTCGCAATGGCGGTGGAGTTCAGAGGAAATGGAATCATTTACTCGTCTGAAGAATCTGCTAGTAGAACGTCCACTCTTGGCACTGTACAATCCGGAATTGGAAACTGAAGTTCACACGGATGCTAGTTCGTTAGGGTTAGGCGGAATACTCATGCAGTGGCAGGGCTCTCCTAGAGCACTTAAGCCCGTCGCATATTTTAGCAGACAGACTACACCTGAAGAGAGACATTTTCACTCTTACGAGCTTGAAACATTAGCTGTTGTCTGTTCGTTAAAAAAATTCCGACCCTATTTGTTAGGCTTGAACTTCTGCGTCTACACGGACTGTAACGCTTTGCGAACAACCCTTACAAAGAAAGATCTAATACCCCGCATAGCACGGTGGTGGTTACAAATCAGCGACTACAATTTTAGGATAGAATATCGACCAGGTTGCCGTATGAGTCACGTTGACGCCTTAAGTCGGAACCCCCCTAATCACCGTAACCCTGACGGTAATGTTGTAGTAAACAACATTACCGTAGATAATTGGATTCTCACATTACAAATGGCGGATCCTGAACTCTGCAGAATTGTCAAAATCTTAAAACCAAACGTCGATGAAGAGGTGCTGGAGATAAAAAAGAATTACGTCATTAAAAATCAAGCCTTACACCGAAAGGTCGGCGAAGAGTCGCGACTTGCAATACCCAAAGACGCTAGATGGCAGATTTGCAAAGCCAATCACGACGATGTAGGGCACTTTGGTTTTAACAAAACATTAGAGCTCATTCAGAGCAGATATTGGTTCCCTAAAATGAGACGTTTTATAAAAAAATATGTAGCGGCTTGCATTGACTGTGCGTATAACAAAGATAACGCAGCGCGAACCAATACTTCCACTGGTCTCTTACATCCCATCCAGAAAGTGGAAATTCCGTTCGACACCCTGCACCTAGATCACTTAGGGCCATTTGTAAAGAGCAAATCACAAAATAGCTACATTTTGACAGTCGTTGATGGCTTCACAAAATATTTGTTTGCGAGGCCAGTTAGGGATACCAAAACAAGAAATGTCATTAAAGTACTCGAAAGGTTATTTGCCGATTTTGGAGTTCCACGCAGAATAATTTCAGACCGAGGAACTGCGTTTACGTCATCTCAGTTTAAAAGTTTCTGTAACGACAAGGGCATAAAGCATGTTCTCAATGCAGTCGCGTGCCCTAGAGCAAATGGTCAAGCTGAAAGATTTAACCAAACAATCCTCCGGGCTCTATCCACTCAAAATTTTGGCAAAGACGAACGCATTTGGGACGAACAGCTGAATAAGGTGCAGTGGGGCATTAATAATACCATTAATGCTTCGACGAAAAAGAGTGCTTCAGAACTGTTGTTCGGTCTTAAACTTAACGGTCCCAAAGATAACATGCTCACAGAAAACACTGATGTTGTGCATAATGAGCATGAAGAAACAGCATTAAACTCAGCTCTGGAGAACGAATCTTCCGTACAAGATCCCTCAACATCAAAGAAAAATATTGATGAGATAAGACAGGAGGCGACGGAAAATATAAAACGCAGCCAAGAACGTCAAAAAATGATTTATGATTCTAAACGAAGTCCTGCGACTGAATACGCTGTAGGCGATTTGGTGAAAATTACTAAAACCTCTTTCAGTAATGACGGACAAAGCAAGAAGCTTCTACCTAAATTTATAGGCCCGTATAAAGTGACAAAATGTTTAGGGAACGACCGATATGTAATTTCAAGCATTCCCGGGTTCAACACAAAAAAATATGAATCAACAATAGCTGCAGATAGAATGCGTCCATGGATAAACGTCCAATCATTGCAAATTAATAGGTCACCTCGGTCTCGCCCAATTTCGCCCGACTCCGACTCTAGTACAAATGATTAACAATCATGAATTTTCACGTTGATTCTAAAAGTATTAAAAATAACCATGCTCCACCATATATTGAATATGAGTAATATCTACATACGGTCCTTAAGTGTCATGTTATTTGTTAATGGTGCATGGCCCTATACTGCCATGGCAATTTCATTGTCTGTATTTAAACGATTTGTTATTGTGTTATAAAATAATCATCAGGATTCATCTAAAATTACTATCTAAGCAATTGCTTATTTTATATCTATGTCTATCTAGGTGTTTGATATGTATGATTTATAGATTTTTTGTGTAATCGTATGATTTGAGATAGATATATGTTGTAATTATGTTAGATTCATGTTCATAATTATGTTAGATTTATACTTCACGAATTCATTTCTGACTTTGACCTAATTTTGTGAAATTTACCTGATGTTGTAAATGTAAAGTTGTCATGCCCAGTAACATCTCTTATACCGTAATGTTGTGATTTACGCGTGCTCCGGAGTTAGCACGCAGTCGGATGACCGAATGTTGTGATTTTTGATGTTTATTAAAATGTATAAACGCTATAAGCGCTAATTTTGCACCTTTTTGTGGTTATTGTATCTATTTTAGTTGAGTTTCTGTATTAAATGATAAATTAAAACTTGGAAAAAGTAACCGAGATGTGCTGACCTATTTTTTGGGATTATTCAAAAGAAGAAGGGCTAGCAACACTAGAAATAAAAAAAGGAGCTGAAGAAAAACAATGTCGGTGTGGATATTTACTTTACTCTCGAGTTGAAAGATTGTTTGATTTAGTATATACCTAGATGTGAAGTTAATTTGGATTAAAATAGTGAAGTTTCAGATAAATACGGTGTATTCATTTTATTTGTAAATACATAAATTTAAAAGACACTTTACTTACTTTTAAGTGAGCCATTACAGATTCTGACAAACAGCAACATTTAATGGTAATATGCAGAATGCAAAGGCTTATAAGTATCAGAAGCCAGGTTTTATATAATTATTCGATGGATAAAAGGAAATAACTTATTGAATGCATTATTGAGCAGGTTGACTAAACTCAAAGAACAGATGAAAAGATAAAGAAACTGAGTCAAGATTCAAGAATGGACTGGATGAGAATATAAAGGACGATAATGACGAGGAAAACATACTTTATCTAAAAGCAAATCAATTTCCAAGTCACCACAATCATTCAAACATAGTAAAAGAAACGTAAACAACAATCTTCAACATTGCCATAGAAAAACACAAAACTAAACGGTTCACACATAAACGTTAAATCAACAACCTTTGCTAACTCGAAGACAATAACGTTAGCTTAGCCTTTAGAGTTACGCATCAACCTTCAACAGGCATTTTATACGTTTTGAATTAACTTATAACTAATTAAAATTAATTAATGGAACTGCGTGCCATGGATCAATTTCAAGATTTAATGATTGAATCCACTGATTAATAAAGCAACGACATAGTTGCAGAAGTTGCAATAGATATAATAATTAAAGACTCAGATCTAATTAACGATTAGCACGGGTATCTGACGTTAGGCATTGGATGAAGTGATAAACCCATACTTCAGACTGGTACAGCTTAGAATACTATAGCTAGACAGTCATGTCATATATCATCTTTTATGGGCAATTACTGTGAAGATACAATAATTATGCATAGTATATTATATCAAATCTAATATTAGGAATAGTAAATTAATAAGTTTACTAATTTGATTTGAAAATCTAATGCAATCCTGGACTAAATTTTGCTCTTGAGAACTCAGATTTTTATTATGAAGATATTTTTCTCTGATTATAAGAGAGTTGATTATTGAGAAAATTGTTAAACATTCCTTTGACCAGAAGATCCCGATGCTGAGAAAATCTTACCCAACTGTAAATCCTCGTCATCTCACAGTTTTCCTTACCTGTAAACAATAAAAAAACGTATAAGAATTACACGATACAAACTATTACAATAAGATTTATGTCAAAAATTAATTGTAGTTGTTGGTTTGATACACGGAGAGCTGGTGAAATTACAGGTAAGAATTAAGACTTTGTAAAAGAGAGTTTAGCTAGATAAATAAATCCTTGTAATATTATATAATATAAACATATGTACATGAAAATGCCTCTTACAATACGACGTATAATATCAATATGTAAACTTAAATAAAACCAGTTTCCCAAGTAAGGTTTGTCTGATATTT
Source organism: Hypomecis punctinalis (assembly GCA_949316475.1). NCBI lineage: Eukaryota > Metazoa > Arthropoda > Insecta > Lepidoptera > Geometridae > Hypomecis > Hypomecis punctinalis. The sequence goes on from OX438803.1 coordinate 21,403,392, forward strand.
GGCCGTTTGTTACTGACAGAAATATTTTTTAAACATTTCTAATTCCAAACACTCTTCGAATTTCGCATTTATATTCAGTAGTCTCAAAACGTCCAATAAATATTCTTCTGGGAAACGCCGAATGTTGTGCTTACGATGCGATAAATTGATTCGATGTATCGGGACGTGTCCCGCATCGGTAATCGATTACAATCGCCGTGTCCATTTCGGACACGTCATCGTGAATGTCACCGTTGACTCCCTGTATTACCACCACAGGTAATAAAACGCATCGATAGTTGCATTGCTGATGGACAACAACAATGCTCGATTCGATTCAGGTTATAAATTATAACAGAATATCGATGAAACAAAGATCGATAAAGATTTCAGTTGGGACATAGCTGTTGATAGATTCATTGGAACGTTACGACAATAAGAAACAAAATAAACACAACTAAATAAATTAGTAACAATAAATGGAATTGGAAATGATCCGATCCAATCCCGATGCTCCGATCCAATTAAGGTATTAACGATCAAAACAAATACATAAAATAGTAGAGTAGGTGCAGCAGCTATGTAAAAGCAAATATGTCAGTCAAAGAATTGACTCGTAGTCTCGTAGACCAATCACGGTTGATAAACGAATATTAACTATTGATCAACCGGACGACGAATAAATGAATTGAAATTGCTATAAAACTGGGCCAACATCTTTTCTGGTGTTATTTTTCACTTCATTGTAATGTTTGTGCAATATCGAATCGAATATGTATTTACGCTGATGTTTTACTAGACTTGAAGACGTAGAACTTTAGAAGAGTAGACTGTACAACGTATAGTTTATTTAGTTTCTTAATCAATTTCTTGATTTGCACAAATGCTATACGATATCCATTGAAATATTTAAATTGAAACCGATCACTAGAACTGGTTTTGAATGAAATTATTCTTCATTCACATCGGCTGCACAGATCGTTTTTGTGGCAGTTCAAAACTGGATTATAAGTCGTTCAAACTGTTTGTACAGAATATACAGCTTTATTAAGTCTTAGTCAAAAACAACGATCAACATCGATACTACACGATAATAATTTCCTTACAGTTGCCTCCAAAAATTAGAAATGATCTGTAACTAATTTAGCTCTGCATTTGGGATCTACCGTTCCAGAAAATTCATCATTAATTAACGTCATATTACAAATGGCAATCCATCGGTCGTCCTTCAAGCTCACAATAGATCAATTAATTATAATTACAATTCATCATCGAAGCGAAGGGCCTACAGAGACATTTCGTAATAAGCCAGATCGATTGACACGGGAGGAGCCAAGTGCTCCGAGTCGATTTAGAATTCGATTCGGCACAATAGAATCGAAGTTGCACAACTATTGAGGTTAATACCGTTCAAGGACTCCGCTAGGCGGGTCGTATTGACGAATCGATTGAGCTTCAATGCTGTCACGGTGTTCGATTAATAACAAATGATTTAATGGCATCGATTGTGCAGTGTCGACCGGCTACTCCTAAGTTCACGGCTGCGCTCGATAGAACTCTCGATACGGTCGATTTCGTAACTATTCTAATGCGAGTGAATTGGATCGTGTGTAGGAATATTCATCATAATTGTTGACAGCTGGTACGTTCGAATACGCTCCAGATGATTGATTGAACATACCAATGGAAAGAGACTGGTAAATATAGCAATATTTTCATTGGAAAAAGCTACTTTCAATGCAGACAATAATATTAAAGCATTTCCGAGCACTTCAATCAATCATTATCCTTCAAAGTCATAGTACAAAGTAGATTCTTTTTCTATACGATACAATCTTATTTAAAGCTTAAAGCAGCTTCTGTGAAGGAAATTTTTGCAAATAAACGGCATAGTTTTTCATTTCAATCAATATTTTATGCACTCTCATGAATAAGTCAAGTCACGATGCACTCTCCTATGCGCGAATAGATTCGATTTTAATTCGCGACATTCCAGTCTCCGTATAATCGCTCACTCGCGATCACTCACACGATCAGGAATTCCGATGTCGATCGTAAACATATCGATTATGAAGGACGACGTCAACAATCGAGTCGCTATTAGACGTTAATAACGCGTTCGGCGTCCCTATCGGGTCTATTTATCTGGCGTCTGAAACCGCAGCATTTCGACACTAAGATAGTATCGAATTAATTGGGACATAGACAACATAGACTTTAATTATAGCTGTCGATTGAACTATTTCAATTTAAAGGCGCTTGATGTAGCCTTGGAGGTTTCGTGTGTTCTGATCTGCGGTTGCACAATAGTGCAGTGGATTCGTGCGCAGGAGTGGACAGCCGGCGTGACCGAGGCGTCACATGTCCGCGTCACCGCGTGACCCTCGCGCCCTTGTATCCTCCGCCTATTTAATATCAAGGGCCGTTTTATGATTTAGTAATTCGTCATTAGCTGCTATACTTACAACTAACTGTGTCAATGTTATGTTTGTGTCATAAATTAGGTAATCTCGATTTGTAGTAGAGCGTAAAATAGCTAGCAGTCTCGTGTTCGCATTCCGTTGCTAAGATCTGTATCGTTTCTAGTAAATACGGCGGTTTCTATCTTTTCATTGGAATGACCTTTATCTGTCAGTTTCTCAATTCCGCTGGCGCCATTTGAAGCGTCTTAATTTGGAAAGGCTCAATGAGCGAGGTCGGTAATTAGCATGCAGCCGAAGCGGGTTGCATTTGGAGCTCTCGTCATGAGGATGCAGTATCAATAAGTGCAACACGCCGACATCTTGACGCCTGCGCTTCCACTCAACCGTACTTCAGTTAGGGCTGTCAGACTTGATCCAATGATATAAAATTATGACTTTAGTGAATTTAAAAATTCAAATCATGTTATGAAATAATTGTGCTTTATCTTCCATCACAACGTTGTTAACCATCAGACGAGATATTAGACTTTTGTCTACTATCTGGACTTATTATGGTCAAAATAATAAAAAAAAACAATAAATTTTAAATTAGACATTCTTTGGTGGTGTCGGTCAGCAGAGTAAGGTTGGCATTATCACCTACATTGGTTTATTTGACGCAATCTAAGAAAGTAACGACAAGGATATGACCGAAAGAAATATATAAATAGCTAGGGTATAGCATAAAATATTTGTACAGTATTTTTTTGACGTGATAACGTCCTATAAATTGAAGAACACCGGCTGAAAGCATGAAAAAGTGTCACGTTCCGCCTGAGCCGTGCGTGCAAGCTAAAACGCGGAACAAGCGATAGAGAAGCACGATCGGCCTAAGCGTTTGGCTTGTTTTAGTTGTTCATTCATATGTATCAACAATGTTTTCTTAAGACGTTATCACGTAACATTATCGTCCGTAAATTTTTATTTTAACGAAGTAATTTATAATTTTAAATTGTAACTTAATGGCAGCCCATCAAAGGAAGCTGTTCGAAATCGCAATAAAAACCATTGAGAACATACAGACTAAGGAACGGCTAATATTTACAGGGCCAGCCCTTACAGGATTTAGGTCACTCGCAATCCGTGCGCCGGCGCCGCATCATGCGCGTGCGTTGTTTACCTAAGCCCACAGGATATGGTCACGTGTGCATGATGAGAGCATAATTAATCAGCATGTCATATAGGTTAGACGTACTGATAACAATCGAAGATTGACCGACCACCAACATTGATGGGAAGTGGGAAATGGCGCAAGGCGGCGCGATAAATATCAAAGGATAATCATGTTGTGGTACGAGTAATAATTTTTAATTTATTCTTGTTTTATTCTATATTTTCTACACCTGTGCTAATAAAACTTGTTAAGAATTAAACCACCTTAATAGTAACTAGGCCTGAATATTATTTTCTCTAGATGTGTAGATGCACCAAAGATTTTGAGTTCAATCGATTTATTCATTTTCTTCAATTTTTATTACAATTTGAAAATAAAGCTGTCCATAATTAAATAAAAGAAGACTAAAACACTATTAACCCTATAGGTCCTAATACGCCACCTTAGGGCGCCCCTCTCGATTGTCATTGGTAAGTTTCCGCAAATATATTTGCCGGGGTCCAAAGCCGGCGCCGAGACATCTGTCTAACGTTTCTAAACTCGCAATTTGACGTTCAAAAACGCGCAAAAACTGTGAGAACGGAAACATCAATTGAATGAGTAACGAATTCATTGGCCCGAGTTAGTACGGTCAACCAAAATTAATATAATAAAAGACGCAAAATGACAAACACACTTATCGACTATTTTTACGAATAGTTAAGGTACGTGTTTGCAGATGTTTACTAGTTATTTGAACAATAAGAAACTGTACTAGTAATTTTCGGTCTCTTATCCAAATTACGATTCTCAAAAATCATAAACAGAAATTAATACTGGAGGTGATACATTAAATTATATCAAATTCCTCGAGTATCCGCTACAGCGACCGTTACTGTCAGATAATTCGAGCCAAACGTATATTGACATAATTATAAATTCACATACAGCATATTTGTACACAAACTTTCGAAATTATAAGAATGTGTCATGTGTCATGTCACAATTAACAAACATGGCACGCCAAAACTGAAAGTAATTAACAAAATAAAGCAACAAAGATAAAACCCCCACCACGAAATTCATTCCATCAAAGTATGTTCGTATAGGCTAGCCCTGGTGTTTTGAAGCCACCTGAAGCTCTCTGACATGGCTAAACGGTTAAACAACCGGGGCCTACAATTTAACGTGTCATCTCAGCAAAACGGTGACACTCAGTTGTAAGTCACCCATTCGAAAACTGACCGTGCTAAACGTTGCTTAACTTCGATAATCGATAACGAACACTTAGTCAAACTACGCTGTGAGCGCTACGATGTGTCCTGTGTCATGTCACAATTCGCCGCCCCCGGAGAACAAAATGGCAATCGCAAAATCACAACTTTCCAGGAAAAATAAAAAACCGTTTTTCGTTGATTGCTGATGATTCACTGAACAGTATTGTAAGTGAATGAGCTCAAATGAAAGATATTTTTTTAAATATTTTTTTTTGTAAAAGTATTGTAATTAACAGTAGTATAATTAAATAGATATTAACAAAATAAGATATTGATAAAAATTAATCAACGTCATTTTTTTTCTATGTCCGTTGTCTTTTTATTCTCGGTTCATCTAAGCGAAAACAAATATTGCAATATTGTATAATAATTTTATTCAATGATTATTAACAGCTCAATTGTCGAAATTTAATATCACTTACCATTGTATCCTCGTTATAATTTTTCCATTTTTGTATGGTAATAGAACTTTGGACTGTTGTTCTTGCCTTCAAAATGAAACAAATTATTGGTAAACATTGGTTGCTTTAATTTTATAGAAAATAAAATGACAACATCCATAGCACTATTTTTATAGACTCGTTTGCACGGGAATATTGTGGCTATCGATATTATCATTTTGATACTAGTTGAAAATGTTTCCTATTGTTATCTGGCAATTTTATTCGCGAAACTATTTAGGTAATAAAAAGCTTCGAATACTATTGCATTATTTTATAACTTCATGAGTAACGACAAAAAAATTATGAAAAAAATTGTATAGATGTATTAAGCTCCATTAAAGTCGAATATGGTATAACATTAAAATCAAGACAATAGCGATTGTCATTTTGTTCTCCGGGGGCGGCGAATTAACAAACACGGCACGACAAAATTGAAAGTAATTAGCAAAAGAAAGCAACAAAGATAAAGCCCCCACCACAAAATCCATTCCATCAAAGACGTCTAGACGTGTGGAGAAGCTGGTCTTGTAGATACCGCAAGACCTTATTACGTCGCGTATAAATCGCGGGTCGACAACTCGACACGTGCGAATTAACGGTAACACGCCGAATTCGGTCGTCTATCAACCTGATCGCTGGTGATTGGTACCGCATTATTAATAATTATGAAAAATAATTATTAAATCCGACAATGCTTATAACAGATGTTTGGTGCAATCGTTTTCGGTCTGATGTTGTTTCTTAGATGCAGTTCATTTTGACCTCAACACGAAAAGAAAAGCAAAAGGCAGTGAAGAGCTTAAATTTTCGAAATTGGTCAGTCGCCCACATGATAACTTCAACTTTACTATGTCAAGAACAGCATTATTATACTTAGTGGTTTTACTAAATAGAATGTTCCTAGAAAACATTGACCAAGATTCATTTTACGATGAATGTCTTGGCGACAGAAAGACACAGTTAAGTCATAATATATGTTAAACTGTTTTGTTATTATGGAAATGAACGGAAACAAAGTAATACTCGTAAGTAGTTTGTCAAAATGAATTGGGCACTATTTTCTCTTCGTTATGACAGTGACTTACAGCATTGTACAAATGTACATATACATTACAAATTGTATTTGTTGTTATTAGCATGGACTACAACAACGAATTGTGTTGCATTCTCTTTGAAACTCACCATTTTTTAAATCAATGCTATTCTTGCAATGATTACGATTTTCCGTATAATTTATTTTACTATCATTACACAAATCCCTTTCATCAAATCCAGTGGTTGTTTCTGCCACCACAAACTAACGGGTCCTCATATTATTTCACATTTCATGAGCACAAACAGTATACTCCGTGGGAACTGTCAACTAACCGCATCTACCACTTCACACTACAGATACCTTCAAGTAACTCATTATCATTCCACATAAATAGCCAAGATTTAAACTCTATTGCAATAACCATAAAGGTGTGGAGACATAAAGGTGTCCAAACATGTCCAACGCATTATTTGATAGTAGGCGTCTGTGGACACAAAAGCAGAGCGAAATGTTGTAACGTTTCAAACAGAGCTCTTGTCTCTTTAGCTATGCAAACAGCTCTATTTGAACAAGACATGATGTAAAGAAATATCGGTCACTTTCCTACTGTTTGCTTTCAATAAGATTTTGTTAACGTGGGAAGTGAAAACTATAAGGAAGCAGACAAAATTAACATAAAATGCAAAAATAATATTAAATTTGTGAAATATTAAAGAATATAAATATTTAATTGTATAATAGCTGAAGTCATCGCACGTAACGCTATAATTACAATTAATAAAGTAAGGCAGTAAAGCACGTATTAAGAACGGTTAAAATATAAAACTGAGACTAATTGCAAAGTTGAATCAGATAATGTAAATTTTAAGTGTTATTGTTACGCTCTTAATATTATAACATGGTTAAGATAATTTTATAACAGATGGTATACGCGGAGTTCCTACAGATATGACATATTTGCCATTAAAACCTTCATTAGATAGAGCCATTAACATTTTAAAATCTCTACCAAATCAACCAACTACAGTTTTGTTGCTAAAACCAATTAAAGCCCTACACTTATATTAACATAAATAATAGGAAAAGCCATAATTCCCCCACACAAGTAATAAAGTGGACAATTTATTAATGCCAACATAGTCTTGCACGTTAAAATTGTTGTAAAAGTCAGACTAATTTGTCGTATCGTATGTATAACTGGCCACAAACATACTGAGCTTTTACGAGGCATATTTTAAATTGGATGTGCATTTTAAAAAGGTTGAAGAGAAGCTTGTGTTGGTACCTAATTATATACCAAATAAAGAAGCAAATCATTTAGATAGACACGTACTTAATGTAATGCATAATGAAGCCGCACGGATATTAAAAGAATAACAATTATGGCTTCATACTGAGAACGGTTTGTCTTGTAATTACACTGGTTATTATTATCATAATGTCCATAATAAGACTAGCAACCCTTTACATTGTTTCATAAAATGAAATACCTATGCCACGTACGGTTCCCAACATCATAATTCCTCATTATATGTTCATGAATTTTACATTATTGCCGTCAAAATTGACGCATCTTCATATTTATAAACATCAGTATATCGCCGATTAATAAAATAAATTGCATGGAAATCGCTCTAGCCACTTTAGTGAATATTTTTTTGGTTATTTTATTAATGGATGTGTTATTAATAATCAATTTTACTTTAATGAAAGCACGTAATCTGTTGTAAATTATTATCGTCTTCATAAACAATGTACGTATATTCTTCCGCAATAACATTAACATTGACGCGAGTAAGCAATATGAGACAAAGTTTATAAAGATTTTTTCTCGTGATATGAAATGTCGAAAGATACAAAAGTACGAGCTTTGGCGAAAACCATAAAAACAACAGTTTATGAAGCAAATACTTGCGTTTGGATTGTTGAATTCAGTGAGATTTTTATTACAATAATATTGCTTACAATAAAACTTTTTACATTATTAAAGGAAATGATTGCTTACAACGGTAAAGAACTAACGTGAATGCACAGAGTTTAAACACAACCGCAATCACCGCTAACGATGGGAAGAGCACGGGACCGCAAGCAGACACGGTATTTACTTTAACAATGCATTACCAAAATAGGAAAACCACGCTCGTCAAGTGCAAATCGGCACCTGCCGATGACCCCGAGACTAACGGACATCCCTCATCCAATCAACCATTCTATCGGGACCCGCAAAACCTTCCCATTTTCAAGAACATACTGAACAGAAGAGAGATCTCGTAATCGTGGTGGATGCCTTGTCTATGCAACGATATCCTCCGGTTCTTTGAATAAAGGTCGATAGGTCGAGTGCACTACAACGGCCGGTCGACGTCTCCGACACGAGCGGTAGGAAATGTGTGTCAGTTAACTGTTCAAACAAACATTGGCAAGTATCGTCAAATTAACGAGGCAGTGTGAGTCATGACTCCGATCGAGTGATAACCCTCGTCTTCCCAAGCCTGGGACAATCAAGGTCGGCTGACGGGCTAACAAGACTCTGGCGATCAGTTCCTCTTCAGTTTAAAAGTTATAGTTTTAACAGTTAAATTACTGATAGATTCTGGGATGGGAATAAAAACGCTTACAGCATCATTGATCCGTTTCATTTCAAAATCAGTTTGCGTTCAAACCAACGTAACAGAATTGCCAGTAACTATAAATCCAGGATATCCAATAACACTTAGGCCGTACCTTCTGTATCTAGTACTGGATCTGACGAAGAAATATTAACAGCGCGCTGCAGCGAGCGAACAAAAGGACCAAACAATTCCGCTACCATTACAGGATCAATTAATATTGTCGAGCCAGACACCCACCTGCCTGCAGAGACTCGAGATAAGACGCGGCATATAGACAATATTATGATAAATGACACCGGGAATACTGCAACGCTTTATTTATTGCTGACTAGCATTCTGCAATGCAGACTTCCTTCAATCTGCCTCGCAGCCTTGCATTAGATTACCTTTGCAGTCTCGAGCAGCGTACACGCATATTAATAGGGCGTCTTCATCCAATTAGATTTATTGATGGGACAAGATGAAATGTGGAACCAGACGAAGCCTAGACTTTCGTTTTATCCTGTCGGTTTGCCGGACTTAAGTTTTAAACTGAAGCACAAGTAAGCTAACAAGATTGCCGCTCGCTTGGGAAAGATACAACAATGTTGCTTGCGATAAATTAGCGAGATCTCGCCGATGTTGAAAACTATTATCGGATGCGTACCTACATAAAACTAGAAGCTGAACAAGAAAAAGCGTACGATTTTATCATGCGGACAAAGTACAGTGCTGATATTTTAATGGCTCCGTCTTTACATTAACGCATAAACTTAAATCCAAATACGATGTACGCTGTAATCTTATCTTAGTGAAAAACATTGGAGCATTCATTCGTATAAAATGACGGAAGGCAAGAAACAGATTTCAATAAAATAAACGCTCTGTAAATGGTGAAATGCGATTTGGTTAGTCACGATGTTTTTAAGTGCGTCAAAGTAAGATAAAAATTAAGCCACAAAGAGGCCAGACGGCGGCGTCTCCGGAGGTCAGAGTTGTCGGTCCATTAATAGCGAGTTAACGGGCAATAACTTAGTGGTTTAACGAGAAAAATATCGAATAATATTAATTAACACTACAAGCTTCCGTAGTCCAGTCCGGGTAGGTAAAAAATTGAAATGTAAATTCAAAGTGACAGCAGTTTTATCAGGTTTATAAAGAACTTAAAAAAGTTTTCTTGTCTGATTCTGAGAGTTAATGAGTGCAATCTTAAACGCGAATCGAAAATAAATAACTTTAACAGTTTCTTAAAATTTCACACGAGAAACATCGTAATCCGTAAATATGGGTATTCAATCCTGCTGTGAAACGTATGAGAATATTGTGTGTGAGTAAAGCAAACTTGTTTCAAACAACGCTAGCAAACATATATGTACATTCGAGAACTTTCATTATTCAATTAGCCAGTCACGACCTTCCGGGAGGATTAACTTTGGCATTTCATCGTAACTTTGATCATTGGCCACTATAAACGTTGTACTTCTGCAGACAATAAAATCAATTTAAGTTCGAGACAAAGAAAATAATATAGTCTTTACAATAATCGTAGATTTGTCTGACACGTTGGTTGGTATACAAAATCCTCTACCTACGACTGACTATACGCAATCTAATCTTATCGCAAATTATATAGTCAGATAAAGTCTATTCTTCAAGCCGCAGCACGAATTTTGGTCATACGACATTATGTTTTATAGTATACAAAAACTGTCAGAGGCATTTGGCAAAGTTCATTAAACAGAAATCGTCACGGAATGATCAAAATAAGTTATCTCTACGCAGGAGGTATGAATCATCCAAATATATTTGAGCAAGTGGGCAAAAAAATGCACTGCCGGCTATACCACCCACGTAGAGCTAGAATAAGGTTTCCTTCAATTACGATTTTGTACTAAAACGTATTTGCGGAAGCGTTTAGATGGCGATGAACGTATCCCATAAGCCTAGTTTACATTGTTAAAGTAAACGCTAGAGTGGGTAACGAGGACTCAGGAGGCAAATAACAAACACAAGTTTTTTGTCTCTACACAGAGGAAAGAGCTACTTAAGTCAAAAACGAATGAAAATACATTAAGCACATGATGTCCTGGCCAAATTAACGTTTTGCTAACTACTCTAACTTGGTAATCATTATCATTAATAATGTCATCGTTGATCAACTACTAAGTTACGATTAAGCAAATTGCGACAATTACTAATATTCTATTTAGAAGGTGGAAAATGTAGTGGACAGAAAAAGTTCCAAAAAGAACTTGTGTGTACTGGCAGTTTATAGCATATGCTATAATGCATAGCATTAGAGCATCATCTAAGATGGAACTTACCAAAATAATCCCGACACTTCCAAAATCATTGCGATTTTGACATGACATAGCACATTAGATCCGCATACCTCGATGACTTCCTTATGAGTGCGGTCACCTCTGCGAAGCCACAAAAACTTAGTAAAAAATTCAAACGCTAATACGATTAGCAACATCAATACAGTCACGATTAAGACATTGAATTGTCAATAAAATCTAGCCACATGCCGCTTTAGAGTGTCAATAAACGATTTGCAGCCGCTGATGAGATTATGGGCGACTTACACTTGTCACTTTATGCAAATCTTTCGTATGATTCCTGATACTAAATATGGAGGTATTTTATGACGATCAGTTATGCATAAACAGCTTAGGGGTATTAAATTTCTTAACGGGATTAAAACGGGGGTCAAGTTTGAGAGTGTATCGTTTTAGGTATGAAGGTTCTCAAAGCCTTCCTGCATTAAAATACGTTGCCATGTTTGGTTGTGGTTTAAGTTTCTTACGCTTTAGGAAGAACTAATAAGTTCCTATTTCCTGATTAAATCGATAGGATGTATTATTACAATGTTCAATATTGCACATTATCATTATCATATTTCTACAAATGTATACTATGAATGGTAGTATGGTGAAAGATCACAAAGAGTAGATAAACAAACGAGAACAATGAAAATAGTATAAAGCGTATATTCATACCATAAAAGCTCTTGCTTATGAATCTAGGACCTGTGCGCAGCAATGGGAATACCCGACACAAATGTAGGACTAACAACGACATTCCTATTCAGGCTGGAGGGTTGGAACGGTACCGAATGTCTTCGCATCCGATCTAACTTGGCTCCGTTCCCAGGCTCTAATGAAATTCAGCCTACGACTCCGAGTTACTCATACCTAGCAGTTAGTCAACCGAGCGATGATACTCAAGACTCTCGAGTTGATGACTAATTTCGTCTACACATCGTGTTTAATATGGAAAGATCCGCCTGATTTGCGTTTGAAGAAGACATCAAATATCAAACACTTAACGCCAAAGCCAGTTCTCACTTTGGAAATCACAAATCTATAATTTATAGTTTCCTTCCAATTTTAGTTTCACAAGATATGTATTTGCATTTTTCTAATTTAAACTGTTGCTATTATGACATTAGGTTTTTGATAAATATAAACAATGTTACTTAATTCCCTGCTTATTATGACTATTTCAATTTTTTTATTAATCTCACATTTAGTAGAGTCTGCAACGGTGACCATCGGCTCTCCTTGATATACTGACCACAAGTGCGTAGGCGCATCCCACGACCACAAGTCGTCACAAACGCGATCCAATTAATCGAATTAAGTGGTCAATTTTCACCTCTAAATATTTTTGGTTCTATACGTATAGGTATGGGGAAGCTGGGACGGGTTTTACTTAAGTATTATGGATGTCTCCTGAAACAAACAATAAATATCTGGAAACTTACTCATAAAAATGGTAATTTTATTTGAGGTATCCAACGTCAAATTTGTTTCAAAATTATTGCAAAATTTTGAAACAAAACGCCTTCACAACAAAAGAGCAAGTGTAACAGACACTACAACAATAACGAACGGAAAACCGAACTCGGTCACATCCGGGGAACAATTAACTCAAAGGCTGATTGTCAAAGAGGAAAGCAAAAACGCAGTTCATAATGAAACAAGAAACGTACCGGCGCGACCTTGAGACGAGAAAACACTTAAACAAAGAGTGATCACGGAGGAGGCTATTGTCTACACCGCCATGTGTCACGCCGAGCCGCGAACATGACGGAAGCACGCATTCCAAATCCGACACAGGGCGCGGAACGAGCAAAGCTTACCCGACCGACCCTGCCCAAAACTCACCGCTAAACTGGAGCGCAATCTTCGCCAATTAGCAACAGAAAAACGAGAGAAATCTGCTCCAATATCAAAGATAAACAAAAAATCCGTTGTTACAGTAGCGAGCGAAGTGACCAGAGGTCTCTAAGTCGTGCGGATCATTTCGCGACCGTGACCTCTTCATCAGGAGATATCAGCGAGTGACCGACCGCCTCTCGCGGCTCTGTCGCTTTCTTCTGACCCCCTTTTCATAAACAATACTTCGGCAGCGTCGTCGGCCCGCTCGACGTCAGCGAGAAAGTGGCCGATAACGTACGAGACCGATGCTTGCATCCATTGCTCCTATACCCATAAGCAATAATATTCAATACGCAAATCCGTACAGAACCGCGGCTCGAATTCTCGATCGGTCACGGGAAAGCGGCAAATGATTCTGGTTCAATTGCCGTGTGAACTGTTTTTCTTGTTAAACAAAGTAAATTAACACACGAGTGAATTTTCAAAGCAAACTCCGAAACGGCACGGTTACGTAAAATTTAGAACATGTACATAATCTTGTTACAATATTTTCTTTCGATCTGCTGCGCTCTAATGGATACAAATTATTATTTCGAAGGGTCCCATGGCTCTGGCGCGTGTGACTGAGTTTGGAGGGGAATGACGCGGCAGATGTTTTGTGTGTCGTGTTTAGGCACATCTGGCATTCCGGTCGATTCGGATTCCGCAAATCACATAACAAATTCACCACAACATAATACGTGTCCGTCAAGTTGATGCACAGAACGAACGGCGTCTGATTGAGATGTTTTGGACAGAGTGACGGATTTTTATTCGTCGAGCAAGTGGATAACGAGCTACCGGTCGATAAAATGAGGATGCAGAGTAAGAGATCCGAGCCACAAAACAATGAAGGTCATAAATCACAGCTTCCTCCGTATAACGGTTGCATCCTACGGACAGAAGCTTCGCGGCGGGCAATCCGACGCACTATCTAAATTGATGGTTTCCGGAGCACATTAGAGCAGGCAGAGTCTATCGCGCAGCTGTCTGCCGAGCGACACACTTCATTTGCCGCTGCGCGTGCGCCTGTAGAAAGTGACGCTTTGTCATCGGCTACACTCGCCCAAAATCGAACAAATAGATGCGTGAAAGGGACGCGTTTTGCACGATCTGTTCGCGGCGAAACGAGAGGCTCGAGCCTCGTCTTGTATGAGATAGGAACGCCGAAGTTGCACACTTGGCGTGCAGGCATTCGCGATCTTTGCTTCACGCGTTGTTTGATCTCGTTATTACCGATCGCATTCCAGCCGGCAATTATTTTAATTTAATATTGAATTTCCCAATCTAGTAATGGGGTCTCTTCTGCAATCAGCATCGGCCGTTTACTACGGCTACCGGCCGCCGAACCGTGCAGGCACATAAACGAACGTAATTTCCGGTGATTCGATCATTACGATTCCGTTGCATCAGTCACAAATAAAATAAATTATTGGAGCAGTGTTTGCCATCACTTGATTTACTCTCATCGAGATAAACGATTGAGGACCACTCAAACAGCTCATGACTTCAATTTCAACATGGTCGGTCATGATTGTAAGTAGGTTTATTGCCATCGAGGAGATTTTTTGCTTCTCAATTGATTTACACCCATTCAACATCATTAATTTCTTGTTATTACAAGCGTTCATATCAGCGTCGCGTAGGTGTTTCGGTGTCGGAATTCATTTATTTGTGTGGGAGGAACAGTATACCGAAAACATACTAGATCGGGTTGCGATCGTTAATCAAAGTGACCCGCGACGAAAAGGAAGATGACTATTGGATTTGATGACAAAAACCCTGAGAGCATGCTGACGACAAGCAGCCGTCAGTTGTCAGTAGCACCCGGTGTCCGTTTCAGGCTACGATCTCGGAAGCAACGGTCCCTCCATCCATCACTCTAGATTTTTATTCTGCACTTCAGAGAGGTTTCTTTAACAAATTATTCTTCCCTGTCGACTGGCAGTCTGGCCACTAATAAATTGCATTCCCGCGACGTTAGTCACAGAAAAAGGTTAATTAAATCGGAACGTATAATGATCTCCCTCAGGTTATGCACGCAGGTCGATGAGTCACAAGAGCTCACAAGGATAATCGGTTAGATCAGCCATCATTACATCATCCCCGTAACTCGAAAATCAGTTTTTGCTGGCCGTCAGTCTATAGTCTATAGGTAATAAATTATCTGAAGACTGCAAAATAGACGGAGCAAAAACTGTTTTGTCTTTCCAACATGCTGGTACAATCGCAGACAATAAGAGATGAACATTATTTGAAACAAAAGCAGTGAACATTAGATAAATTGAACAGCGTAGGGCCGAGAACAATAGCCACAGGGAAAGGCCAAAATAAAGGTCAGGGCTATGGCAGGTCCCATTAAATATTCATGGGCGTATTCGCATATTGTGTGTACGACAAAGGAAACATTTTTAACGCGCTCACTGCATAAACTGCACAACTAGAGGACATGACACAGTGTCGAGCTGCCATCATAAAACGACACTAAGTGACATTGAGAAAACGTGATTTGCCGGTACAGATTTTTATGATCACTCTCGAGAATTTTTACATTTCCTTATTTCCATTTAAAGAAGTGTCTTAAAAGCTTTTTTATGGCTTCGGAATTTCAGAATTTTAAGTTGAGGTGGAGTATGAGTAACCAAAGGTCATCGGCTCTTTCACAATATTGTTGTTAGTACTTTAATTTGCTGGTTTGTTTGATTTTCAAACTTTATCAAGTTGAGCATTTCATACTTTGTCTTTACAAATGTTCCATGTTGCGCCGTGTCTACCAGGCCGAGCTACGTTCAGGGGCGGATCGGCTCAGGCACGGTTTATGCAAATGTCTGACCACCCCGCAGTCTCGGCCCCGTGCATTCTCCATGAATTCATTAGTCATGGCACTGCAGACACACCCTTGGAGAATTTCTCTAAACTGTTAGCAAATTTATTGATGTGCTAATACATGATGCCTTCGAGGCGAATGTTAACATATCTGAATGAGCCATAAAATAAACCGGGAGAGCTCCGCGGTTGATGACACGTTACCGCCGAGCCTAATGGATTCGCTTCATTTTCACGTTGCACTTTCACCCATGTCACCATTCGCTAGTGAATTTCAATCTTGGTCGCTTAATTTGAAACTTGAATGAATTCTCGCGATGCATGTTTATCGCAAGTAACATTTCACGTCGGTGGCAGCAAGATGTGTGGAGCGGTCGCGGCGACCGACGGCTCCGATTACTCGCGCCGGTGCGCGTGCTGCCCTTGGACTAGCTGCTTACTTCACATGTAAATACCAAAACAAACGCGCGTGCAGAGACAGACTTAGAACGGAATTCCATTCCATTCCATTCCCGGCGCCCGTTTCATCTAATCCACACACATGACCGCGTGCCATCTCGATCGTGGTGCACGAGGATAGATTTGGACAAATTCGCCCGCGACATTCCGCTTCGGCGGATTGAGCCGTCAGAGGCGGCGCTAGATTTACTGGCGCGATAGCGAGCGCCCTTCCGCCGAGCTGATAAATAGCCTCTCTAATTATATTTACGCAGCGCCGGCCGACTCGCCATAAATCCTGCTGGAATGCTGGAATAACGCCGCGTACGTACGGGCGCCGCGGACCCGCGGGATCCGTCACCGCTGACACGAGTATTAGATCTGAATTAGTGAACGAGCGATAAAATCTAATTCGTTTCGGTATTCCAGTAGATCAATTGCGTATTTTGGGAAGGGTCTAAGTATAGTACAGGACGTGTAGTGGATGGAAGAGCTCCGGAAGCGTACAATTAAAGACGACGCGTATGGAGTCAGTGAACTCGGTTCAAGGTTATGGAGGGAGTGTAAACAGTGCGCGTCCATCGCGGGAGAAGGCTTGCCAGGCGTCCGCGATTGGTTTGCGGATTTGTCCCCATATATTGTAACCCTAGAGAGGCATTCAATACACAGTTTCAGTTTCCATCTTTGATCAACAGTCAAAATTACAGTGACCGAGTGTTATTTTGAAATATTTCTTTAGGATTATGATTCCGTTTGATTCTAAACTTTAATATTTTACTGCCTGTACAGCGTATACTTTTATAAATAATTTACTTTCTGTTTAATTTAATGATATTTTATTTTATTTATAGATGTAGGTAAATGCTTACAGTTTTGTACACGTCATTGCAACGTAAAATTATCCTTTACATATTTCAAATATCCCATCCGATTCGTAATTGTGAGTATTTTAAGTATACTCCAAACATTGTAACATAATATGCATAAATCATTATGCAAATTGTATGTAGACGTGTATGTGTCACAATTTCTCACACGGTAAACCCCGACATTTCCATCTGCGTTACTTGAAAGTAATTCTTAAATTTTATGATTCACAAAATGTGTCCTGAATAGTTCTGATCTGAATCACTGAAGCAGAGTTGCTAAATGCTAATCGAGCGCAGTGGGCCATCGCGTAGTCCAGCCAGACACATGTGTTACATGTTTTTACTCAGTCCACTTCAGCCTAGAAGATATTTTCACAGCAGCCAGCTCTATCTAACACATTCCAAACGAGCTCGACAAGATCTCGATGAGATACAAAAACATAAACCCATCGGCATTCCACCTTACTATCTATCATATTCTAAAATTAGCAGGCGAGACGTTTGATAAGCGATGCGCGGCCATACTCAGCATTGTTACTATTAAAATATTGTCCAAGATAGGCAGGCCGACGCTGTCGACGCTCGATCACATCTCGGGAATACCTATCTATCTAGGCATGCGATCTGAACAGAGATTCCAAATGGAAGTTCATATGAACTTCAGATAACATATCATCATGCGATTTGCAACTCTCGCGCTGAGCAATAAATGCAACGGCTTTTCCGATAGCCGCAGAACCCGTGACCGGGCGCGACAGCATCGGATAAGAAACGCACGCGCATCATAACACCCATAAGCTAATCATATCAAATTCATTCTAGTCGCCAAGCGCGTTCAATCTCGAGCGATTAACAAGTCTGCTGTCGAGTCGTAATTAGGTGTCTCTAGATGTTTGGTATGTTTCGCCGCCCATATCCAGCCGGCGAAGGTCGACGAGACTTTCGCTGCGAGCTGGCTGCGCCATATTATGCGAGCCCAACCCGAACGTCGGAAAATCTTAGTCGCCCACGATACTCGAATACTCGATGCGAGCACGACCGCATTACCATACGGCCGATCAGAAGTCGACACGGCTCCCGTGTTGACATTGGCCGCGCCGTTACGTCGGTTTTGTAACCATATCAAAAGCCCGCATTCCAGCACTCGTGCGGCTCAATGAGAGGTTCGATTGTTCTCGAGCGGGTCGCCCACGTCGCGCGAGGTGTCGCAGGCTTGCACAATTCGGATGGGCGGCTCCGGCAGGTGAGCGCCGGCCGCTGCGGCCTTGTCGGTGGCCTGCGGAGGGCACGACCGCCGCCCGCCGCGTTCCTGGCGCTCGCCGAGCGGAACGATCGCACACCACCTGCCTCCATTACCGACAGGATACAAGGAACCGTCTTGAACAATAAGTAGCTAAACCCTGCGTGACCGGCACGTGGGAACGGACGTCGCTCGTGTCTGGTCATTTTAGTCCTTCGACTAAGGTACCCAGCTACCTAGTCGCGGCGGTAACGCTGCCTTGGCGTGTCGCGGCGGACGCGCGGCCTCGCTCGCCTCGGACAGATCGGGTTTCGTTCCGCAAACTCGAGATAGCTGCAGCTCCGCCGCTGCATACCTGCCGCCGACTTTGAACCGCGCTAGCCTTATTGTATCCCATTTAAGCTATCGCGTCCTATTTGAATAGGAAATGCGAGGTTACGTTTGTAGTAAAGTAATTAATCGAGTTTCCTGAGCGTTTTGCCGGTTAGTCACCGCGCGTTGCGAACGGCCGGCGGTTCGCCGCGGCTAAAAACGGCGTTCTAATAATCGACACTATCTAAAATAGCCGCGTGACAAACGAAACCGAAAGTGATGCGTGATGCAACGATCCCGAATTTAGCCGGTGCGGCCCGCGGTGCATCGGCCGGGAGGAACGCGCCCTCGGCGCCGCCGTGCCAAGCCGCTGGCATTTCGCACTAATGACACGAATAAGATATTGGCGCGGATAGGGCCGGCCGGCGTCCGTCATCCTACTCACCTACTCTTCAGAATCAGATTTAACCCAGAAACGACAGAATTCGCTGCAGCTGCACATTTTAGACTGGTTTTCGTTGACGTCGGTCGTACATATGCGAGAACCGTTAATGCCTCGACGCATGAGAGCCGTTTAATCCACCCTACCGTTAGTTGGTGGTGACGATATGCAAATTGACGATGACCGTCGGAGTGTATGTGAGCGAGGGCAGGAAGGAGGAGGTTGACACAGGAGGGCGCGGGTGGCGCGGGTCGGAGGTCCGGCCGCATTCCGCCGCCGCACGAAAGTGAAACCGCATCGACGACCGCTCAGCTGTAGAAAGTCCACGATTACATCTCGGCAGCGGCGCGCCGGCGCGGCCGACGCCGGACGGCAAAAACTGCTATCTCCACGAGTCGCGGCTCCCGGGAACCGACCCGGCGGCGCTCCGGCAGCCGCCACTCCGCCGCCGGCCACGGAGAAATTATAGAAGACCGCTGGCGCTACGCGAGATTCCTTTTCTTCAGAGTCAAACGACAATCGCGGCGACATCGCCTACTCGCCCAGTTGATATACTCAATGGCGCCGCGGCCACGTTTCCGATAGTTTAATTTTATTACTCGGAAACACTACGGTAAACTACGGTGTAACCAATCGCCGAAATCACCTAACGTTACTTTGTACGCCATGTTTCGTATAAAACACAAGTAACAGCTCGCCGTCAGCGTCCGGTTTAGACTTGAAGCTTTTTACTTCAAACTGGTTTGAAAAGAAACGTTTTGTTTAATCCTATACATATTCTTGTAAAGTATTGAAGTGACTTACTTAGGTGTATACGCTTACATGAAATCGTTAACATCAAACTTCATACTCGTAGTTACACTCTTTGTTTCAATACACTTGAAATGGTTTCGAGCCACCATTGACACCTTGGCGAACTGCTGCAGTATTTAGTGCTTCTTGCCATTTAAATTCTAATACGCTACGTTTTATTCATCCCATGTAAAGGTGAAAAACAATGACCTGGATGATATAATATTATTTACCAATATCCATAGTTTGTACGTAAGAACCTCTTATTAATGGTTGCCCAAGTCAAAGGCTTTGGCGTGTTCAAAAACATACCACTATAGCCTATATTTGAGTCATTCCCGGAAATGTACCAAACAGTAAACTTTGTTTAAACGGTGATTGCATCGAACGATTCCAGTCAGGGCGTTAATAAGTAGCAGTAGCACTAATTGAAATGTGTTATTGACGTCATTAACCTACACTTTAGTAAACAGTACATTGCCCCAATATTTACAATGTTGCATTGAGTAATTATAGGATTACTGAACTTATTGATATTGGGCAATATTATAGTCTACATCTCGGAAATAGATTTTGACTGTTACCACAATAAAATATTTAAGTATATCTGCCGATTTTAGCCTTTCATTAACAAAAACAGTTTTTCATATTTCAAGTCATGTTGTATTTCTTGTTATTTTAGTTTTAAGGAAATTATATGTGCAGTGTTTGATAAAGTTCCATGTAGGTATCGTATTGCTTCCTGACTTCACTTGAACAGTTTCAACTCGTCGATTTAGCTAAATTAGTCCAAAGATTTTACTAAATTAATTTACCTTCGAAATATTTTTTCTTCTCAGGTTTTTTCTTTGAATAAAATTATCGCTATTTCTAAGTAGAAACTCCAATCATCCAATCCATTAAACGCCCCTTCACCATCGAACGACTTCTAAGTTCCAACAATAGGATCTAGTTAACTAGTAACTGTGTTAGCAGTATTAATTTCCAGCATACTGTTAATTATGATTCACTCTCTGCTAGATTAGGTTCTGAGTCTAGGCGCAAATAGAGGTGTTAGTAATAAGACGTTGCAGACCTTACAAAGCGATTCGAGTAAGGTAATTAAGCTCAATTAACTACTTACACACTTACACAGCCAGCTATTACGTCTAAAATAGCGTTTATTGCTCTCTACCTGACAATTAGCAGCTGTAGAAACAAACTGACGTAACTACAAACCTATACTTTGCAGGTTTTGATTGGATAATTTTAGTCGATTACTCGCCCGGGTTGCCATTCGTGTTTTTCATACATGGTCATGTTCGTTACGAGAAATTCTTAACGTGTACTGGCAATTCTCTTAGAGGCCTTAGTTCATGATTCTTGAAAAGGTAAACAAGATCGTATGCGCGGCTTCTGCGAGCTCTTGAGCGATAGAGAAGTTTACTCGTAGGTATATTGTTAGTGGGGTCATGCTTATAGGTGAATTTGCGGAAATGTAAGTAGATTTATCTTAATGGTAAAAGAACTGTCGCCGAGTTTAAGCTGTGAGGGGAAATGGTCGTTTCACAAACTAGTCGGGCCACTCGGAACCGGTTCAGATCCGCCGTCAGCGAGGGGAGATCGGGTGAAAAATAGCAACCGATCAAATTTTAAAAAATGCAATTCGTCGAGGTTGAATGACTCGCGGTCGCAGTTTGTGTAACAGTATCCAAACTGTAGAAGGTAGCAGAGTTGCAGAGGTTGGGTGACTTAGTTGCTAGAAATAATGATTTTTGATGAAGTGTTAATGCTAAAAATGTTTTGGCGAAAAAAAAAATTGGTTTAGCGACATGGAAGGAATTATTTGATGTGTCAGCATCAAATAATAAAAAAATATATACTCGTACCAAATAGAACTACGAAAATACATAATAATATATCTAGATCACTAATAAATAATCTAAACTTAAAATAAAAGGTAGTTTTTTTTGTCAAATGCAAATTTATGGATGTATGATAATTCATGGATGACCCCTTATAAAATGATTAATGCTAACAGAAAATTAAATACCTAGGTGCTTTTAACACCTAACTTTTTTTTGCATTTTGCAATATGCCCGAAATTAATTTAAGATTAGTTTGGAAAGTGTCTTGCCGAGATATTCTGTAGTTAAGAAGTAGGTATTTTTATAGTAATCAAATATTTTTTTAGATTATTAATTTATTATACAGAATGTTGCCAAAGTGCAGGGACTTTCAGAGGCATAATCTGTAAAAGTGTCTCTCTGTGTGTGTGTGTACAAAAGTTCAGTGACTTTCAACAGTATGTATGGATCAGCTGATGTTTTTTTCTTAAATTCCAGGTTTGTCTCTTAGTAAAAGTTGTTCATTATGAAGTTCTGTATCACCTGTTTTGGGTTAGTACTTTCTGAGTAGCCCTGTATATCTAGAGAGATGTCCACAAGTGGTAAATTATATAGAGAAAAATCTAACCGAGATGATTTAAATACATAATTTGAAAGCTTGTTTTATGGGCTTCTCAAAAAGAACTAAGAAATTTCGATTTTGTTCCCTCAGTTTTTTTTAATGTGAATAAATAAATTGTATGAAAAATAATATTTTTTTTAACAGCTCCCTTTTTTTTTAGTTTAACAATATTAAGTGCTTCTATCGTTATTTTACTTGCATTTGTAGAATCAGTCTTCCACATTCATCTCTTAATTTGCTAAAATTAAAAATTATAATATACCAGTGTGACCAGTTAGTAGGTACAATAGGACACAAAAAACCGGGCAAGTGCGAGTCAGACTCGCACACCGAGGGTTCCATACAAACCCTGGAAATTTCACAAAATTGTAAAAATGTTGAAATTTCTGTACAATAAATTTTAACCATCATCGACAAAAGTTTTTATTTTACTTTTCTCGTCATTTATAGAAAATTACACATTGCATGCATAATAAATTGTCAGTACAGGTACACCAAGTAAATTATAATACCTAAGTATGTTTAAACATAGTATTATTAGTAATATTTTCCTACAATAACATTGAAATAAATCTTCTTTATATTATAAAATTAAAACTGATTTGTATGAACCACTTATAACAGATGAGCAATATTGCAAGCAGGCAAAACTGTATCCAGATGGAAAAACACTGCTAAACTTAAGCATTACATTTATTTATGCAGAACATATTCTAAAATATTATTGTAGGTACTCCTCTTTATGTCCAACTTTTGTTATGGAACCAATATTTACAACTATAATAGGAAACAATTGTACATATTTTAAGTTTTTTACTATCTTTTTATATCATTGTGGAAGCAAATAAATATGAGTATGAGTAGGTATACTTCTGCTTATTTGCAATAAATTGAAATTAATGACTGAAGATAGAAAAAAAAATCAGATTTCCCATATATAACGAAGAAAAGTATAGAAGATCTTGTATGAAAATACTGATGGACGTTTTTCACAATATCCAGGTTGATCCGATAGTAAATAATCATCATTATAATCAATAGTAAATATATAATAATATATTATACCTAGGTATATTGTAACTGTTAGTAAAATAAAGATTATAATTAAAAATTGGAATAATGAAGAATACAATGATATCCAAGAATTTATGTCCATACTCTAGAATTACACTGTCAATGCATAATACAACACATCACTCCTTCCTTGTAGAGCAAAAATAACTCTTATCAGTCCTTATCAGGAGCCTACACACTCATCAGTCAAAGTTATCAGCATTGATATTAGCACTCTTCGCTTCACTACTAGCCTCAATACTACTCACTTTTTCCAAACATGTGTGAAGGCTAAACAGTCTTTCATAAGTATTATTTGTGTCAACTGGAGTTCTAATTTCTAACTTCTAATTCTAAAAAATAGGAGCAACCTGGAAATATCGTTCCTATAAAAAACTATTCAAATTGGAAGAAAATTTGTTTAAACTGGTATGTGAAGAATGGAGTGCTAGTGCATAGTAAAAAGTCTTACCGAAATTATTTCTAAGGTGATGAGCATTAAAAAAATGGATTGAGGAGCTTCTTTTCTGGAGTCGGTAGAGTATCATTTTATGCCCTTTTTAGTTGGTGATCTTTGTTCAAAAATGGCATTAAATGTTTCTGAGGCTTCAAGGACAAAGCTTAAGGGTGGGTTGCACCAAATTATTTTAACAATAACCAAACTCCGACCAGTCGTAAAATCTCTGGTTACGTCAAAAATATTTGAAGTATCCAGAGTTTTTACGACTGGTTAGGGTTTAGTTATTGTTAAAATCCCTAGTTACGTCAAAAATATCTGACGTTACCAGAGATTTTACGCCTGGTTAGAATTTGGTTAACGTTAAAGTAATTTGGTGCAACCCACCCTTA
The DNA here is from genome assembly GCA_949316475.1 of Hypomecis punctinalis. Lineage (NCBI taxonomy): Eukaryota > Metazoa > Arthropoda > Insecta > Lepidoptera > Geometridae > Hypomecis > Hypomecis punctinalis. The sequence goes on from OX438803.1 coordinate 21,427,747, forward strand.
GAGTAGGTACAGATACAGCTACCATGTTTTTGTTGTCATTGAATATGAATGACATGAAATCCATTTCCATTTTGTAGATATTTGTATACCTACAGAACCTCCGCATTACCGTCACTGCACCTACATAATACTTATCTACCTATAGCAACACAAAAATGCAATGCAAGGTTATACACATTTTTTTACAAAGTCTTGAATGTTGCTAACCTTGAAGACAGTAGAGGCATATTTGTTGGTATATAAGTAGTTTTGCTTAGCCCAGGATGAATTAAAAAAATAACGGGGTCACGGGGTCAGGAAGGTCAAGAAACTTTTGACAACTACTATCAGGGCCATTTGAATTTGACAGTTATTGACCATGTGATGAGATTAGTGATAATGTGATAAAGACCTTGCAAATGGAGTCTGCTCGACGTGGTAGACCGAGGATATTGGCTCCGAGCGCATGATGCTGCGGAGCCGCTCCTCTGGGAGCTCCAGCAACCCATCACTCGCCGTCTTGATGTCCGCCTTGCTAATACCACTCAACACACTCATTTTCAACGTGTAAGACGACTAACGACCGAGTCGAAAAGAAGTTAAAAACTTCAAAAGTCAAGCACTAAACGATTCACAGTAGTCCTTACGATCAAAATTACACTTATTCGTACAAAAAGAGGCATCAATTAGACCACATGAAACATTTTAATGCCTCCGCTTTTTCAAAAGGCAACCGAGTGTTCTCCCATATCGTTGCGAGAAGAGACAGCAATCACACAAAACGCTTCACTTGCTCCACAAAATAGTAAAACAAACAGTTATCACTTCATCATTGGTCGGAATGAAAAGTAATATTTTGTTTGATCACACTCGTTTCGAGAAAACTTGCAAATTGACAAGCGCGGCGGGACAGCTGCGCATCGACGAGTCGACCGCACTTCGCCGTACACGTTTCTGCCGTTTTCCGTTGGTCGCAGCGGTGGCGGCGAACCAGCCGATACTTACCGTGCCATTCAAATTCCGTGGCGGGCGAATGTCGTTGTTCCAAGGGCCTAAGTTCGAAAGTTGCTCAGCAAGGTCAAACCGTGAATAACTTAAGTGGTTCAAAGTAGTTCCATTTGTCAACGATAGGTGGCGCTAATTTAGGTAATAACAATAGCCGTAAGCAGTTTAAGATGTTTTCCACAGATGGCGCAGATTACGAATTAGCTATCATCGATAGACTTTATTGACAATCAAGATGATGATATTATTACAAACCGACGACAATTGTTTAAAACTATAATAAATACGACATTTTGCATTTTAAGAGTATTTCACCAGATATCTGTGATTTCGACATTCTGTAAACACAATACATTTTTTTGTAAAAATTATGACGAAAAATTACTCTTACAGTGACATCTATGTTGCGTGGTTAAAAATGCATTATATAGGCAACCTGTGGATGGCAACGCCGTAGCCTGCTAGTGTAGCCAAAGCTTTGACTATGCACCAAAGCAAAATTTAGTGATCTTGGTACACAATACACACCATAGATGGAGTTATTTCCTATTATTTATGTCAAGCACGTGTTCTACAGACAAGGGTACAAAAGGTTTCGTAGCGACTAGCGAATTTTATTAAAAATGTTTTTTTTTTATTATATTGGTAGCGCTCATAGCGTAGTTTGGTGGTGTCCGTTAGCGATCATCGAAGTTAAGCAATGTTTAGCACAATCAGTCTTCGGATGGATGACCGCGGGTGGGATTTACTTACAACTGAGCACTAAGGTACGTAGTATTATTATATCTTCTTTGACTAAGGTGACTCGGATGACATGTAAAATTGTAGGCCCTTCAGGCGCCTTTAAAACTGACACCATGGCTAGCCATAGCCTATACAAACTTTACTTACTAAAAATGTACCTACTTAATTTTATCATACATTTTACTAGATTAAATTGAGAACGCCGAGACTTCGATAAACCTTATCTAGATTTGCTTAGAAAAAACCGGACAAGTGCGAGCCAGGCTCGCACATCGAGGGTTCCGTACAAACAGATTGTTAAAATAATTAACCCGCCAACGGTGACGTCGATTTGACTTACATCTTCGGTGACCCCGGTTCCACGCACCGGGGTTTTCAATGAAAGATTTTTTAAAATCTTTTATTTACTGATATTATTTTTTGCTAATTATAAATTATTTGACATTAAAACCACAATATTTCGTTAATCACAGATTCGTTTAATTACTTTTTCTTATAATTATACAACTTCACATAAAACCCTACAAAAGTAGTTGGTTTTTACACTCCAGTTTTATAAAACTTTGAAAACACAACAATCAACATATTTTCGAAATTCTTTCAGTCTTTTCAATTTCTAAACTATATGAACTTACACAAAATAAACTAAAAATGGCATTCTACCAACAAAAAATTACAAAAAAAAACTTTGAAAATAGCTATTCTAATATAGCATTCAGGTGATTTGATTTTTTTACTCCGGCTAATAAAAGCAAACCAATCAAGCAATATACTTCTTTGAAATCAGTCTGTTTGGCATATGTTTCTCTAGCATAATTATTTTTAACGGAAGCAATGTATTGGTTGGTATACTCAACAATAATCTTGATTATAGTGTCGTCAAAGAAGTGTCTCCAAATTCCAAGAGGGTCCTTTTCACTAGATATAGCGTTTAGATCCTGGTAACTGAGTTACTATATTGAAATTTATAGTACGGACAGATTGGCGGTGGGGTTTCTTGCTCCATTTCGTACTTTTATCTTTTCCTAAATAAAAGGCGCTGTTGTTACTTGAAGCTTCTCGGTCACTGAGCTCCTCTTCGCTGTCTGAATTCTGTATGTCGTCTGGTGAAGGATCCGTTGGTTCGATAGCTTCACTGTCTGAAGACATTGATTGTCTGTCGTCATCAAGCACTTCGTGAAGAAGCGATTCTAGACGACGCTGTTCCATTTCGTACGACATGCTGTAACAAAGTTTGTATTTGAAACAAGAAAGAACAAATTTGTGATATCTCGATAAAATTTATAAAATAATTCAATAAATTTACTGATTATAGGATAATGCAATAAAACAATAATAAAAGAAAGTAAAAAATGTACACTAACCAGACAAAAACGAATAATAAATAATTCAACTCTGCATATTTTACTTACATATTCGGTGACCCCGGTGTACCGCACCGGGTTGGTACCAAAACTCGAGAACGTGCGCCCGCACAGACGTAGCACGGTGAACTGGCGGTGGGGGAAGGGAAATGAGGCAGCTACTCGAAATGGCGACAAAAAATGGCGGCCAGGGAAAAAGTTATTCGAATTGACCAAGTGACCCGGTCCCACAGACATATAGGTCACCGTCACCTGTTTTAGCATGTGCTAATGAAGTTCTTTTATGTGATACCTTACATGATACGATTTATCTGATCTGATTTTCAATCAGATAATATCAGAAATCAGCTGATTCGGAAAATAACAAAGATTCAAAGTGTTACGCTTGTCACAAAAAAGAATAAATGGAGATGGTCAGGTCACACACTAAGAGGGACAGAGAAATGGAGCAAATTAGTTATAAACTGGCTTCCAAAAAAGTTTAAGACGCTCTAACAGTAAACTTTTAGGTATTTTACAATAATGTATTGCAGTATACAAATAGAGTAAAATCGCGTGTCGTGTGTTTTTAGACGAAACTCGAGATGAGAATTCGATAATTTTTCGCAGTTTTAGTTCGTTTAAAGAAATGAAGCTGGTTTGCAATAAAATATATAGATATGTCTTTAGTTTAGTAAATTTCCTATTTTATGATTATAAAAAATAGAGTAGTTATCGATTTAAATATGTATTGAGAAATGCAAAACGAAAGATTTTTTTAAAGCTTTTTTTGGGTTTTTTTTTTCAAGATACCAGGTATTTTTTTTGCAATATTATTGTAAAAGTCTATCTTGTGAACTATTATTGTTTGCTCTGTATTTTTTCTAAGTTTATATCAGTAACAGTTACACCCCTCTATAATCTAAGGTTACGCCTAACTGTGCGACGAAAAACATGACGTTTTACGGATTTTTGTCTATATATTAATAGCCAGAGACATAAAAGAGTGGAAGAAGTTGGAATTGGCCTATGCTCAGCCAGAGCACACGGATACCGATTAGTTATAAGTTAGTGTATTTAAGTCCAAAATGTTTGTGGTATCCGAAATAAAGGCTTTTATATTTTTTTATTTATTTATTTACATGATACGATTTACTCACTTTGAAATTTGAACCCAATTTTGTGAACTTTGAGACCCTATTTTTATGTGATTTAAATAAAAATAATCAGTTTTCAGATTTATTCATATATGTGTACTCTGAGACAATGCTTCTTGCCAAATTTCATAGTTCTACGTCAACGGGAAGTACCCTGTAGGTTTTGATTTTTGTGAGTGCAAAATATGCGGTTTTTTACGATATAAACGGCTCTAACTTTTTTAAACGATAACTGAGAAGTTTTTCGTTTACACAACTGCAAGAGATCATAGATATACGTATGCAGTTTAAATTTCAACTCGATATCTTTACGCGTTCCCGAGATAAAGAGTCTTGACGGTCTTGACATAACACACAGACGGACAGACGGACAACAAAGTGATTTTATAATAAGGCTTCCGTTTTTGCCCTTTGAGGTACGGAACCCTAAAAAAGAAAAAAAATTAAGCATGTATTTTAATTTTTCTCATTTAATTAATTTATTTCTGTTTCAGTTTGTTCGCTGCCCAAGTGTCTTGCATTACTTGCGCAAGCGCCTCGAACCCGGGGCCACAATATTTCTTGAACTCAGGAATCTGGTACAGCTTGGCGAGCCATGCTGATGCGTTTGGAAATCTGAAACAAATAAAATAATAAAGTATTGAATGGGTGTAGGTATTGACTTTTTTAATAACTCCACTGCTGAATAAACAAAGACATATAATCTAGTCATGACATCTACTGGGAACAACTCAAATGCTGCCCAAATATTATGTCGCTCCAAAGAGTAAGCAGCCAATAAAACTTTTTTTTTGCCTGCCTTAGCCGAGCAGCGAGCTCCTAAGTTCCTAGCCACAGGTGGCCTACAGTTTCTCTGGCCGCGCCCACGGGCGGGAGTGGGTCCTCGCACTTTTACACAAAATACCTACAGTATCTTACAGGGTAAAAATTAAAGAGTAAAAGAACAGAGAAATACTACTACACAACAATACAGGGTTATTGGTAGAAATAATCAGTTAGCATCCTTTTAAGAGCTTATTCTGTACATCTTTTATTCTGCGACTTTTGTCAAATCTCAAAAAATGCTGTTCCATAGAAAAATATCGTTCACCCCTGTGGTAGGTACAAAAAACAAATAACTCTTTATTGTACACACAAAACAAACTAACAATAAATACATTAGTGAAATTCTTAAGATAGTGCAACACTAGGCGGGCTTATCGCTGGAAGCGATCTCTTCCAGGCTACAATACTCTGGACAAAACGTATGGAACAGCTGTTTTTTTCTTAGTTTTGACAAAAATATCAGAACAAAAGTTGGTAGTTTTGATGTACAGAATAAGCCCCTAAAAGGATGCTAATTGATTAGGTACCTACCATATACAGAGATTATCGAAATGTGCGTGAGTAGTTGAGTAGGTACCTATTTTAAGTTATGAGTCTTAAGAGTCATATCAGGCAACCCACGAGGAGTAGTTGTTGTGTGTTGTGTGAGTGAATAGTTTGCAATGATGAGTTAGCAATACAGTAGTGACTAGTGATGTTGATTTTAACCACAGCCCACAGGTTATCGAGCTGATAAGACGTGACACGTATGGCTTTGATAGTAGGTAATGTATCGTAATTTTGATTAGGTCACAATCCAGTAGAGATAAGTGTATCATGTTTTGGTAATTAGGAATACGTGCAGAGGAGACATAAACTGAAATCTGGCTTCGCCCATATAGGTTCTTAATGTAACAGTCTATTCTTAGAGATAAACAAGACGGTCGAAAATATGGACAGAATGTAAACGCAATCAGTCAATACTCAATAGTTTAGCGGTTGGTAGATTGTAGTGCAATAAATACATAGCTAATAGCACCCAGGAGGATTTCTCCATTTATTACAATAGAGATTGTTGCATTGCAAAGTACAGAATCCTTCACAGGTAATGAACGCTAAAATTACCCCTTTTCACCAAGCTGTCCTTTTCAAATGTGTCCATAAAACAAACTCACTTATTGCTATCAAGTTTGAGGTACCCCTGCATAGAGGCGGTTGTGACGCCAACAGAGATATCTGCCAGAGTTAAGTGGTCAGTCGCAATGTATCCCTTGTCTCCGAGGTAGGCTTCCACCACAGCGTATGCCTCTTCAATGTCAGCCAAGTGCTTGGCGGTGGGCCTAGTGAGCCCTTCGAATAGCGACGGCAGCTGGAAAATTAAGTAATAGCACAGATATTGATGATACATTGATAACATACGGAGGCACGACTACTAGACAGGAGAGTCAAAATGTATGTATCTTCTAGTTGTGGGAGAAACAAGGTTGCAGATGATGATGACAGAATGATGATACATGACGGTCATATTTTTTGATATATTCTACAATATATTATTGAAGTAAATAAGCACATTACTCCGGGCATAGGGGCGGGCAGAGTTAAACAAAAATTTGCTTATAATTTATTAAGGTTCTTGACAAAGCAGACTAAGTACATTCTTTCTTTGGCACTTTATTTTTGGCTTACTATCGTAATATTAGCATCCACATCATCATTAAGTAATAGCACAGATATTGATGATACATTGATAACATACGGAGGCACGACTACTAGACAGGAGAGTCAAAATGTATGTATCTTCTAGTTGTGGGAGAAACAAGGTTGCAGATGATGATGACAGAATGATGATACATGACGGTCATATTTTTTGATATATTCTACAATATATTATTGAAGTAAATAAGCACATTACTCCGGGCATAGGGGCGGGCAGAGTTAAACAAAAATTTGCTTATAATTTATTAAGGTTCTTGACAAAGCAGACTAAGTACATTCTTTCTTTGGCACTTTATTTTTGGCTTACTATCGTAATATTAGCATCCACATCATCATTTCAACCTAGACATAGACCTCATCTATGTATTTCCAATAAGATCGGTTGGAATCGGATTGCTTTCAGTGCTGTCCTGAAGTCTTAATAAGGTTATCTGAAACCTGAAAGGTCCGAGATCATCAGTGAAACAGAAATGAGGGAGGAGATGCGTAGAACAGCCAGATTTTTGACAAAGTTCAAGATTAGCAAATTGAAATGGCAGTAGGCATGAGCTTCTACAAATAGAGACGTTATACCTATTCATCAAAAAAGCCCTAAAACGTGACGAAATTATGTTGTGCCTACCTGAGTAGAATATTCATAAACGCAGCATTGTTTCCATTACTTTTATTAGCAGAGCTTAAAACCGTGTTAAAATTCAGTTGTTAGACAGAGATAAACACAGGTTCACAGCTACATACCTACCTACGTGTAGGTATGATACGTGTAACGTCGGCGCAAGACAAGGCGCGACTGACTTGACTCAAGCTAATTAGCTCGAATTGAGTTCGCCACGCTAAGCAGAGTATAAGGCTGGCCGCACACGCACGGTTTCCTGATTAGGTTTCCTGATTAGGAATTCAGATTCGGAATTCCGTGAGATTAGCGCAGACGTTCGGTTTTTTGTATAAGGAATTTTATACGACCAGTGCCTTCAGAGACACAGTCTTGAAAGCTCGTCATCATGGACGACGACGAATTGATTGCTATTGCACTTTTACTGGCGCTTCATAAGAAGAAGAGGAATCGTCGTTACTGGGTACACCCGTTGAATACTCAAAGATTAACAGAAAGTCAATTCTACATCAAAAGAGCAAAAATGCGAGCATATCCAGAAGAATTCTTCAAGTATTACAGAATGTCCATAAAATCCTTTGATGAGCTTCATAATGGCATACGAGAGAAAATAAAAAAGCAAAATACATGTATGAGATTGTGTTTGGACACGGAAGAAAAATTAACCATAACATTAAGGTATGTATTTAATTATTTATTTTTAATCATATTCTTATAAAGGTGCATATCTCGTAGGTACATAGGTAGGTACGTTACACATTTCGATTCATTATTATCAACATGTTACATAGTTAATTAAATTTTAAATATTTTTTAATATTATCCTCTTGGGAATCTTCAGACTGTAGAATTATAAACTGAGCCTGACTATCTTCAGCAGTAGTCTCTGGTATAGTATACTCGGGGTAGTCTTGCACGGCATGTTGTTGGTTAGCTGAATGGGGAGGTGTGACATTTGTAATTGAGCGTATAACTATTTTAGGCTTAGAGGTACTTGCACTGGGTACAGGTGATGGAGATGAATTATAGTAGCTTTGCGGTGCAGGAGTGTATACATGGCTAGAATGAGGACTTGGCAATGACCCTAGTGAATTGTCACTGTATGTATATGAAGATTGTGATGGAGATGGTTCGTTTTCCATGGTAATTTTTTTTACTAATTGAAGCATACCCAGTTGAAAATCAATTTTTTGTTTAGGGTTCATTTTCTTCATATAACTTCTGAAACTCATCAAAAAATTGGTATCATCGTCTTCGTTAGTATTGCATGGCATACCGGTTGTTTTTTGCCTCTGTTGCAATATATTTAATATTTCACTCGGAACATCTTTCTTCTTTTTCACCACAGGTTTATTTGTTACTGGAGGTGACTCCATATGATCTTTGGGAACTTCCGGTTGAATATTTTGTTCTTCATTTTCTGGTTGAGAGTCTAATCCTAACTCCTGTGCATAATTCCCCTCAGAATCTCTTTTTGTAAACATCGGTGTTAGAAAATAAAGTAATTGGCTGTATACATATGTTTTAGACTTCTTAGCTGCACTGCCAGTAGGAACATTTTTGTTTTTTTGCACTTCTTTGCGATAGTAGTCCCTGATGTTTGTCCACTTCTTCTTTAATTCGGCACCTGGAATAAATAATATTATTGTTTGATTTTCAGATTTCTGGCAACTGGTTGTAATTTTGAAGAATTAAAAACAGATTATCTGGTGGGAAGCCGAACTGTATCTGCGCTTGTTAAAGAAACCTGTAAAGTTATTTGGGAAGTGTACCAACACTTAGAAATGAATCCACCATCATCAAAAGAGCGTTGGATAGAAATTGCAGAAAATTATTATAAAAATACTCACTTCCCAAACTGCGTAGGTGCAGTTGACGGGAAGCATATCCGTTTGATCTCCCCTCTACATAGTGGGTCTGCTTTTTATAACTATAAAAATTACTTCTCTATTGTATTGATGGCAGTAGTAGATTCAGACTATCGGTTCATAGCTATAGATGTTGGTGCTTTTGGCAGAGACAGTGACAGCAATATTTTTAACAATTGGGTTTTTGGGAAGAGGTTAAAAGAAAATCGCCTTAATTTGCCTGAACCAAAATCTCTGCCAGGAACTAATGGCCCGCCTTTACCGTATGTGTTTCTAGGCGATGAAGCCTTTCCACTAAACAATAATTTTTTGAAACCTTATCCAAGATGTAATCTCAATAACCAACGTCGAATTTTTAATTATCGTCTGAGTCGATCTCGACGTATTGTAGAATGTGCTTTCGGTATTCTTTCAAACAAATGGAGAATTTTTCATACAAATATGACCATTTCGCCCGATTTTGCTGTTCTAGTAACGAAAACAGCATGCGTATTGCATAATTTTGTACGTAGACGAGATGGTTATAACTTTACTGATACTTTGACGCATTATTTCGAGGATTTGCCATTCAGTTCTTCACGACAATCCACAAACAGAGGCAGAACTGTAAGAGATAATTTTGCTGAGTACTTCATGACGCCGCCTGGAGAACTGTCATATCAATACAGCCAAAGAATTATCAACCCTCTTTAATACAACAATAAAAATAATAACAAGTACTTACATTTGTTTGCTTTGTCTGTGCACTGTTCCCAGTTATCAAAAACTTCCTTACAAATCTGTTCCCAGGCCAACTCCTTTATGTCTCTATTGTGGTAGTCCACATTGTTAATATCCCATATACATGGATATTTTTCTACAGACATTATTAAATTTTCGGCCTCACACATTTTCTAACATACATATAAAACTAGCACGAGCACGATACACGTCCACAGACTACTTAGAGATACTATATACGTCCACTCGCAACAACGCTAGCGCGAGTCTGAATGGAAATTTCCGTTCGTGTGCGGCGGCTGAGCCAAAATGTACGAGATCGCTGCGTTCGGGATGACGTCATTAGGTTTTTTTCCGTTCTAACAACCCGAACGCACGGGGAAAATTTCGAAACGGATATTAGGTTTTTTTCCGTTCGGAAAAAATAAGTACGTGTGCGCGTGTTTGAACGTTTTGTATGAAAGAAGAGCATTCAGGTTTCCGAATCTGCATTCCTGATTAGGAAACCTAATCAGGAAACCGTGCGTGTGCGGCCGGCCTAACGCATCTACGTTTATTTTGCTACTACTATTACTTACAGCGATAACCTTCAGTCTGATGAAGAAGACGGCTGCGTCGAAGAACATCGCTTGGTCGATGATGGCACGGGTCTCCAGGTTGTTCGGGTACAGAGACTCTTTCTGTTCCGCTGTGCCGTACTTTTCCAGCAGATATTTGTGTATTGCGTGACTAAAAAAACAATTTCGTGTATCAGCTAAAGGCGTCCAACCAGAGGGGAGCGTTATATGCGGTTGCGGGAGTCCGCTACATAAACGCTATATACTTAATTATATTACGATGTAACAGTCTGTTATTAGAGATAAACAAGACACGGTCGAAAATATGGAGCCAAACTAATGTCTTCTGACAAAGCTGTCCTGTCTGGGCCTAGAACTATATTATAATAACATAAAAAGCATTTTGCTTCTATGTATTTACTATGACAGACAGAATAAGATGATGAGTGACATAGGATATATTTTTCCTAGTTTGTAATCAGATATCGCCTTATATTAGATAAACGAATTATTTGCTACATTGAGATATTTCCGTTTTGATAATGCTATAGATACTAGTTTATTTTCAGAGTAGTCACAGAGTAGTACTACAGTTATAGAAACAATAGAATATGCTTACCTGTCCACAAGAATAAAGTCTCCATCTTTCAAAACAGGTACTGTGCCAAGTGGATTTATCTGAAAAATTGAGTTTTTCGTTGAAATTAATAACATTTTCAACGAATCCAGACAAAACTTGGTAAGTACAAGTTCTAGAATTTTTTGTCGCAGACGATTTTCCTATCGCGCCATTTATCAGCCGATTTGGAAAATGTTTGGCATGATTGTTTAATACCAAAATCAAAACAAGATTTACGAGTACCTACCTATGAAACAAATCGATCAACAGCGATTCGGAGAGTTTCAGTACTACCTATTGTATATATGTTTCGCGAGATCTACTGTTCGGAAAACTACTAATTTATCTAAAATGCAGGTTAAGTATTTATGTAATACATAAGTAAGTAAGTTCGTATAGGCCGGGTGGCTAGCCCTGGTGTCAGAGTTTTTAGGCCGCCTGAAGGCCTCTGACATGGCTAAACGGTTAAAACAACCGGGACCTACATTATACAATTTAACGTGTCATCCGAGCCACGGTATGTAATACATTAAACAACTCATCAAAGTCATTTTCTCAATAAAAACTACCATTTTAAATAAGTAAATATTTTTTAGGGTTCCGTACCTCAAACGGAACCCTTATAGGATCACTTTCTTGTCCGTCTGTCCGTCTGTGTGTATGTCAAGACTCTTTATCTCGGGAACGAGTAAAGATATCGAATTGAAATTTAAACTGTATACGTATATCTATGGTATCTTGCAGTTGCGTAAAAGAAAAAATTCTCAGTTATCGTTTATAAAAGTTAGAGCCGTTTATATCCTAAAAACCGCATATTTCGACACTCACAAAAATCAAAACCTACAGGGTACTTCCCGTTGACATATAACTATGAAATTTGGCGAGAACCATTGTTTCAGAGAACACATATAGGAATAAATCTGAAAACTGTAAGTACATTTTTATTTAAATCACAAAAAATAGGACCTCAAAATTTACAAAATATGCGTTCATAATTCAAAGTGAGTAAATCGTATCATGTAAGGTATCATATAAAAGAACTTCAGGAGCACATGCTAAAACAGGATTTTAATTATTTTAACAATGTGTTTGTACGGAACCCTCGATGTGCGAGCCTGACTCGCACTTGGCCGGTTTTTTTTACTGTTGTTTTTACATTTGTTCTGTAAAATTTAAACTGAATTCAATTTGTGTTTTTTTGTGCTGTAAAATCAAATACCTAAGGCATTCCCATCAAGACTGGACTGAGAATAGGTATTATTAGCTGTGATTCAATAAAACATGTTCTCAGTGTTTTTTGATATTCAATTAATTACTTCTGTCTATTCTTGGTTTCTCGGGCACAATTTTACATGCAATTAATTTGTCGGTCATTAAATTTTGTACATACCTAATTACACATATTTTTTTTAGAATACATTGTATTTTTCAGTAGGTACGTACCTATGTAACTAAATACATGGGAATACATAATTACGATGCCGCCTCTGTAATCGGGCTTATTCATATAGAGCTATGTAGGCTTATTGAATAATAAGGATTACACGAGTAACGTATTTTTAGGTAGGTATAGATGTAAATAGAGTAACGTATTTTTAGGTAGGTACAGATTGCCGTGGGGTGCCGGCAGAGTAGAATAGCATCCTCCTCTTGTACCAGGTGTCTTAAGAGCCGACTGAGGTACCTACTACGGAACCGACAGTTGGCGGTATACCCATCCAGAACAGCGTAGCTCAAGTGCAACAGGGCGGAGATGGGCAGCAGTGCTGCCCATCTCGCGCGCTGAGGACTGACATCTATCTTTCATAATTATGTATATACCTGATACATAATGAAATAACTTACCTTAATGATTTCATTGCGAGTTGTGCTCTTTTTTGGCGAAATCTACATCGATCAAGTCGAGTTGGGCGCCGAGGATGTCAGCTATAGCGTCCTGACAGCGCAGGCCAGGGTTCTGACGTCCATATTTCATTACGTAATACTTATTAAAATAACTTACTTTAATGAATTCTGGCGACTTGTGCTCTTTATTGCCGAAGTCTACATCGATCAAGTCGAGTTGGACGCCGAGGATGTCAGCTAGCGTCCTGACGGCGCACGCTGGAGGACTGAGGTCCATTTTCCATAGGGTCGGCATGATTGATGTAAATATAGCTCAGAATTTAGCGACGTGTGATCTGGGAACAACATAAATAAATAAATAAAATAAATATTAGGGGACATCTTACATTGGCGTCGTCACATCTTTAACTAAATAAATAAAATAAATATTAGGGGACATATTATCAGAGACGCAGAGTAGGGCCGGAGCGGCGACCAATTCGGTGAAGCAGCCCAAAGGGCGCAAAAATGCTATCCTCGGCAGTGGTTAGGTACATATTTGAGCCGTTTGGATTTGAGACATTGGGTCTGTGGGGGCTGGGGCCGGGAGCTCATATTGTTTTCAAACTCTCAGCGTCTAATGGACGCGACGGCGACGCGTGACCAAAATACTGGTGTTTATTTGGCTCAACGTATGCGTTGCCATTCAGAGTGGCAATGCTGCCAGCATGCTGTACACGCTGCTATCTGGCAGTGGGCTTCGGCTGGTACACTTATCCCTACCGAGCTATCCCTCCAGGTAGGGGTAAGCGCACTTTTTTGAGTATTTGGAATAGGTACCTTTAAGGGTCTGTGAAGGATCCTATTGCTTTTTATGTAGTAGTAGTTGATGTAGTTTTAGCCTATGGTCTGTTGTAGTTAAACACTTAAAAAGTTAGATTCTTAGTTGGTTTTCTAAAAGATCTATTATTTATTAATTATTATCTAGGTATTATCTTTGTAATAGTAGGTGAATTTATTACCTACTTTGTTATTTATAGGCAATTTTTAGGTCTAGAATGATAGAATTTGATTTTTATTGATATAATGTGGGTAAAGTGTTGTCTTCCGGCTCAAAATTACAATATTTTGCTATATTTTTAGTAGGTTGGTGGCATTTCCGTTTTTCCTTTGATGGGCTATAAATTAGGGTTTTGGACTATGACTACCTATATCGAGCACGCCAAGTTGCAGGTTGAATGTTATATAGGTTACCTACTACATTTTAAAACCTCATTATTCTGGTCTTCGTTACTCATTCCCTAGATTACCTTCTTAAAACATAATTTTAATGTAATAAATTATAAATTACGATGTAAACCTAATACACGAGTAAATTATATTACGTTACAATACACGAGTCTGTTGTTATTTTAAAATGTAATCATTTGCTATCACTCACCGGCCCGCGGTCGATAAGCACAACGAAGTAAGATGTTCTGAACAAGGCCGATTCAATATAGTATATGTATGACAGCTAGTCACTGACTGGCCATTTGTGGTGCCTATCAGCGTATTTATTTCATTCCCACTGAGGCGCCGTCACCACGAGCTAGTAAATTGTCGATGACAGTTATAGTGCACTTTTTAGGGTTCCAACGTTATTACTAAGACTCCGCTGTCCGTCTGTCTGTCTCCAAGCTGTATCTCATAAACCCTCATAGGTAGAAAGCTGAATTTTTCAGAGATGATGTATTTTTGTAGCCGCTATAACAACAAATATTAAAACCATACAACAAACCTGAATTTTTAACCGTTATTCGCTCGATATATTTTATTATGATGGTAACAGGTAGATGCTTGAAATATTCACAGAATGTTTAGTTCTATATGCAATTCAATAATAAATAATTAAATTAAATTTAAATATATATTTAAGGGGATTTAATGGGAGGGATCAGTACGGAACCCTGCGAGCGCGAGTATTTCTCGTACTTGGCCGATTATTTATTTGTGGGTTGAAAATGTAGGGTGGATAAATCATGATACAATTTTGTTATATACAATAGATAGGTACAATACATAAATTGTTATAAAGCAGGTGCCCCGGTTGTGGCCATATTGGATATTTTTAAATTAGGATACATTTTTCTCATAGTGTTTAACATGGTGTTTTAACAATTAATTCACAAATGTCTGTTGTAGCGAAACTTTAAAATCTCAATTAAATTTTTTGTTTTATTTTTGACGATATTTTGATTACTGAAATATCGAGTGGCCACAACCCCTGCCTACCTATCATGAAGTTATTTATAAAAAATTTAGAATCATGCTCATGACTTTATAATTTTCATGAGTTTTCCTTTACTGGAACTGGAGAGTGATAAATAGTTCTGATTAGA
The DNA here is from genome assembly GCA_949316475.1 of Hypomecis punctinalis. NCBI lineage: Eukaryota > Metazoa > Arthropoda > Insecta > Lepidoptera > Geometridae > Hypomecis > Hypomecis punctinalis. The sequence goes on from OX438803.1 coordinate 21,443,077, forward strand.
TTAACGTGACAATTGGATAATAAATCAATACTTACGGTCTTAGATTTTTTCGACTGCAATGTTCACTCGTGGACACGGCTCTAATGGTTCCTACCAATGCTAATATGAATGACTTGACTATAATAATCCGTATGTATTTATATATTTTATTATCTTTAACGAATTTTGTTTCCATGACGGCGTATCTACATCACATGTTATGAAATTACTTGTATAATTCACTTACTTCAATTTAATTTTGACTTCTCATGGTCATACGTATGTACCTATCTAGGTATATACCTACATACATTACATACTTAACTAGGTTGATCTGTAGGTAACTAGGTACGCTGGGTGCCTGGTCAGTAGGGTTAAATTAGCGCGCTAAGCGCTAAATTAAAGTTGAACATTGACGTGACAATATTATTCTAGATATTTTATAAAGAAGTAAATAGCTATTTTTTTTTCAACAAGCGGAATTTTTTTTTTCTTCAGTATTATGATAATATGATGAGCGAAAAAGTATACCTATAATAATCGGCTAAATGCAAGCCTTACTCGCACACGAAGGGTTCCGTACCGTGTGAAAGCTCCCTTAATATATTTTAATTTAATTATTTATTTTTTAAGGGAATATACCTACTAATTTAATATTCTGTGAATATATCATGCATCTTCCTGTTACCGTTATTAATATCGAGCAAAAATACACGTTTGTTGTACAGGAGCCCCCATAATTATTTATTTATAAAGTGCATACTTAATTATATAAAAGTGTAAATATTCTGTTAATATTTCAAGCATCTACCTGACACCTTTAATTAAGTACCTAAACAAAAGGAGTCGACACGCCTAAGCACCGAAGTCTGCCAAGTCAGTGAGGGTGAAGAAACGCACACAAACCAATATATAAGCAAGTTTACACGCACACAAATGTAACTAACACTAGCTGAAAATTAACGCAACACAAGCGCAACCAGACCGATATATTTATGTAAAGAGCATGACCGCCGGTCGCGTACTTTTGGCAGAGGGGTACGCTTTGCAGTGTCGACTCCTTTTTGTTAGGTACTTAATGATATAGAGCGAAAAACGGTTAAATATTCAGGTTTGTTTATGGGAGGCCCTCCTTTAATATAGGCAACAGGAATAGGTCATCTGTGAAAATTTCAACGTTCTAGCTATCACAGTTCATGAGATACAGATTGGTGACAGACAGACGGACGGACAGCGGAGTCTTAGTAATAGGGTCCCGTTTTTACCCTTCGGGTAGGGAACCCTAAAAAAATAGATAATACATTAGGTAGTAATCGAAAGTAAAGAAAAAAAATATTAAGAAAAAGATTGCAAATAAAAAGTAAAGATCTTTCGTATCTATTTATTTGTATCAGTTTTCCTATTCCTATTGATATTCCAAAAAGTTTGCAATGTCTTGTCGAAAATGGCAACAGCGGGAGCGCTGTGTTTATTGAAAACTGGATTTTCTTCCAAGCGCGCCAGCCAGCCAGCTGTGCGAGGAAACCTGAAAAACAGGAACGATTTTTAGTCGAGGCAAAATACCGCTTTTACACTATTTTACATTATTTTTCACATTTCGAAAAATTCTAGGCTGTTCCGAAATTTCATTGCCTGACGTCTAATTTATAGAATAGATAGGTACTCGTAGCTGATTCTTTTTCACGATTTCAGGGTTGGTCCCAAATTATGACAGACAGGTTTGGACCGTGGGTTTACTAGGGGGCCCTGGGCTAGTAGGTTCTCCTTAGAGATATTAATACTACCTAGACTTGGATTAAAAGAATTAAATGGGTTCGATTTATCGCAGAAATTGCAGGGCTCCAAACTTTACGATCTGTTTTTTTTTAATAAAATTATAGATTTTTTCGCATTATCGTCTATTTTCGACTTGGACTTGACTTAGCTGGCCCATGGCTTAGGGCTTGGCGCGCTGGAATCCACGGGGCCTTGGGCTGAAGCCCAAAAAAATGATAGATTCGGCCTTGATGACGGACATGACGAGATGTCATTTTCAAATATTATGACAGTCATCTCGTCATGTTTGAGCCATGTACAGGGTTATCTAGAACTGATGTACAAAGTCGAAAGGATGTGATTTAAACCATCATTATAAAAAACTTTTACTAAGGGGTCAATCCGGAATTCAAGAAAATAAAATCTGTTTTCTTCTACAATTTGTCGATTCCGAGTTGCAACTATGTATGAAACAGAGATTTTTTTGGACCACGGATTTTTGGAGTAGCTTCAGCAACTAACATTATATTGAATCTTACTTGTGCCCGTCGAGTTTCATAATAGGCTGCATGAAAGCCGCCGTGGTGCCCACAGAAAAGTCAGCCAGCGTAAGGTGGTCGGCTGCTATGAACGAGTGGCGCCCGAGGTAAGCCTCCACCATGCCGTATGCGGCTTCGATATCCGACAGTTGCTGGGGTGATGGACCTTCCAGGCCTTGGAGCAGCGTTGGGAGCTGTGAAAAAATGAAATGGGCATGAGCAAAGCAGATAATAATTGGCATGCGTGTAGTTACACGGGTACACAAGAATTTCCAGGGTGGCAGAGAAATTTCTAGTCTAGAAAATTCTTGGCTCACCCCCGAAAACTGCATTTTATTTTTTCCAGATGAGTAAAAGTAAGCTACTAACTGAAATCAGCTATGCCAATAAACAAGTGTTATTTAATAATGAACCCAAAGCGAGAAAAGTGTGTCAACGCCTTGATCCCGCTAGATTTTTCCCACTAGGAACCTTTTATTTTTGCAGGATATAAAGTAGCATACGGTACTCTTCAACCTTTAAACTATATCCATGCTAAAATTAAGTGGATCCTTTGCTATATTGCTGCGAGAAAGTGTAATAAATTTATTTATTTATTTATTAAATATCGAAATATTCAGACACTTACAGTAAACACCAAAACGTGTCAGAATCAATATAAAAGAGAAATCACACTTAAAAAGAAATCACAACTTAATTCTATACAATAATTAACTTAATTTTAACTAAAATTCTGTAAACAAAGTTCAACTAAAGCTTTGATATTTGTGTAAAACAAGTCCGTTTCAGGCTTGTTGGCAATCAAATCATTTAATTTTAATAAAGCTAGTGCGTGGTGTATGGGTGCGTTGCGCGAGGTGTCGGAGCGGGCCGCGCTTAACGGCGCCAGCAGCGGCAGGGGCCGGCGAGCAGGCCGCCGGGCGCGCGCGCGCGCCTCCCCATCGTGGACAAGGAGAGCACATTGGGATAACGCACTGGGGTTATCGATCCTATTATTTAACAATTGATAATAGTGGATGATGAGTGCACACTTCCGCCGTAGCTCAAGTGTGTTCATCCCCACCATTCCGGAAACAAATAAAGATGGATAAGACCAGGTGGGGTAGTACCCAAACTCTCTTTTGTAGAGATATCGAGCGAATTTTCTTTGCACTCGTTCGATCAACAAAACGTATTTATTTTCGTGCGGGTCCCAAATGAGCGAGTTAAACTCTAACTTGCTGCGAACTAGTGCATAAAAAATAATTAACATAGTTTGCGTATTCTGAAACCTAGCACATTGTCTCATTATAAAACCTAGCGATTTATACGCTCGCTTGCACAGCTCCGTGATATGCGTGTTAAAAGTAAGTTTTGAGTCAAGAATGAGACCTAAATCTCGGATTTCCGTGACGCGTTCAAGTGCAACCCCGGACATATTGTAACTATAAACGAGTGGGGCGTGAGATCTTGTGAAAGTTATTATTCTGCATTTCGACACATTAAATTCTAACTTATTCTGCACGCTCCAATTCACAACACTACTGATGTCACGTTGCAAGGCCTCGCAATCATCGAGCCCATCTACACCCAGGAACAACTTCAAGTCATCCGCGAACATAAGGCATCCAGCCGAGCCGACAACCTTCGGCAGATCATTGATCATGATGGAGAACTGGGTAGGACCTAATGTACTTCCTTGGCTTACTCCTGAAAGAGTAATATACGTCTCAGATCTGTAACCAAGGTAAGAAACAAATTGAGTTCGATTAGAAAAATAATTACTGAAAAATTTAACCAAGCTGTGACAAAATCCGATTTCAATAAACTTCTTCAAAAGGATATCATTATCCACGCGATCGAAAGCTTTTTTTAGGTCAAAGTACGCCGCATCAACTTGTTTGTTACTGTCCATGCCGGCAGTAGTAAAGTCCACAAAATTTATAAGATTTGTTGTTGTGGACTTCCCGGCGCGAAAACCGTGCTGGTTTTCGCTAAGTAGCGGACGAATTTGTGGAGAAATGCGGCGATTTAACACAGTCTCAAATAATTTGGCGAATGCTGATAAGACGGCTAATGGCCTATAGTTCTCGATTTTTCACTTGACGTCATTCTTAGGTACAGGAGTGACTCGCGACATCTTCCACTCTGTCGGATAGACGGAAGTTTGCAGACACAAATTGAAAATATGAAGGAGAGGTATTAGAAAGGCACGAATACAATCTTTAATGACGAATGGTGGTACACCGTCAGGGCCAGTTGCTGAATGGGGCTTGAGACGCTTTACAGCAAGGTTAATATCAGCCAGACTTATCCGGTCGATTGCGATTCGCGGCGACCAGTGCGAGTCGACGGCGGCATTCTGCTCGGCGGCTTCAGCTGATAGCGTAGGCGCATCGTCCAAAAATACCGACTTAAAATGTTCAGCGAAAGTATTTGCAGCTTCCTCACCTGATACCGATTTTCCTTTGTACTCGAATTCCTCACAAATATTTCTACTGGCCTGTTGGTCTTTCATGAATTTCCAAAAACTTTTTGGATCGTTCGTAATACCTAACTCAGTTTTCCGGATATATGAAGCGTACGCTTCATTAATCATATGCTTAGCTTGCTGTCTATAAAATTTAAACATTTGTAAATTAAATTCTTGGCCAAGTTCTCTGTACTTTTTCAAGTGAAAATATTTGAATTTTAAATTTTTAATTATATCACTGTTAAACCAGACAGGGTATTGAAAATTTCGATTCAATCTTTGTCTAAGTTTTTTAGGAACGCAAGTGCTTATTGTAGCGTAGAGTTTACAATAGAACATATTTACCGCGGCGTCTACATCATCGATTAAAATGACATCGCTCCAGTCGATACCCTCTAACGAGGCGTAGAGAGAATGAAAGTCTGCTTTCCTGAAATTCCACACCGGCGCCTCGTCCTCGAGAAGCGGCGGCAGCGCTGGCGGCGCGCGCGGCGGCGCTCGCCTCGGCCGCGGGAGTCGAAGGCGCACCTCGAGCGCGGGGTGGTACGCGTCCTCCGGCTCGACAACCTTCAACCCACCGTACACACACACGCACTCGCTTTTCAAGCTACTCATAACTAAATCTAACATTGTATTAAATGAATTTCGAATAGTATTGTATTGGCTCAATTTACAATATTTTAAGAGATAATTAAATTGCAAAGTAACATTTTGACTACAAGAATTTAGGTTGAAGTCACCAAAAATCAAAACTTCCAATTTCGTATATTTTGCAACTGCGTTTTCTAGTACTAAAAAAGTATTAATGTATGTTACGTCTTTAGAATTTGGCGGAATATACACTACGCAACATAAGATCTCTTTATACTTCAAAGTAACTATAGCTACAACCATCTCAACATCGGAAGTGTAGCCGTCGATGTCTGTCACCTGGCGGATCTTATAGCAGTCCCGGACGGCGCACAGCACGCCCCCCCAACCCGCGTCGCCGGCGCGGTCTTGCCGGACCACCTTATATCCTGCTGGAATTACTTCGGCATCACTCACGCTGCTGTTCAAAAAGGTTTCGGTGAACGCGACAATGTCCGGCATCTCGTTTAAGGCGAAATACTAGTGACGAGGAAATTGAGAAATAGGTATTTGGACTAAACTATTGCCGTCGCGATGCGCCCAAACCAGGGAGCTTCAATGTGTGTGGTGATGCAATTGTATTTGTGTGCGTACTGCTCTTGAACTCTCCCCGCACCCTACCTGCGCCCCAACGAACTCGCTGGCCAACCGATATTTTATTTTGACTTGTAGCAAAATATGATATTACGTAGAATGCGCGCAAGATAACTCTGCGCGCGAGTCGTGGCGCCACGTACGTTATATCACTAGTATTCTGTATTCCCTGGCAGCATTGAATTGGTTCCTGATTTTGGCCGTACGTAGAGCTATCTTGCGCGTATTCTACGTATGCTCTGGTTACCTAGTAGGTATGGTAGATAGGCGATCGATAGCAAACAAAAAGATAAAAGATTAATTATTTTAAAGATTATTTATTTTTCTGCCATTAGGAAGCTACATTATTTGTGACATGGGTTAATTTTTCTTTATATGCTTATTTATTTTCTTTCAAATTATTATTGTTTGACAAAAACGTAAAATGTACCTAACTAACATCCAGCGACCTTCAAGAATGCCTGTGTAATAGGGCCTATTCTGTGCTAACATCATATACAATTGGATATTTGATATCTGTAGGCGCTGCAGTTTACATAATATATTTTTACTGAAATTACTTCTTTTTAAGTATAAATTAATTATTTTTTTTTGGAAATATCTTACATTACGTCGTTCTTCTACGGTCTATAATAAATATCCCAAATGCAAGTTGGACTCGCGCTCGAAAGGTTTCATACCGTATGAGAGCCAATTATTTCGATTCAATTATATATTTTTTAAATTAACACATTTATATACATGGTATATTATATTACTAAATATTCTGAGAATATTTCAAGCGTCTACCTTTTGTGTACATTAATAATAATCGTGCAAAAAATCACGTCTGTTGTATGGCATGAAAAAATATTTATTTCATTCCATTTTTTGACCGACGAAGGAGGTACTCAATTTGACGCGTATATTTTTTATTTATAACCAAGCGTAACTTTTTACACAGTAGTCCGATTTTGATAATTCTTTGTTAGAATGTTTTTCATTGGAAAGAATATACTTCAAAATTGATCCCATTTAAATTTTATTGAAATGGGCTGAGCCATTTTTGATAAATCAACAATAATCGATCCGTGCGCACTATTCGCGAATTCTGTACCTACACGGTTGAAGTAGATATTTATTTTACTCTATTTTTAGTTTTGTTGTTATAGTGGGAACAAATACATCATCTGTGTAAATTGTAACTGTTTAGCTTTTACGGTTCGTGATATACAGCCTAGTGACCAACGGACAGAGGAGTCTTAGTAATAGGGTCTCGTTAATCTAAAACTTCTTGCCTTTTATATTGTAGGTACCTACAGCCGTATTCCGAAATTAGTCCCATAGTATAAAAATAAATGAGGATTCAATTAAACAAATGCGAGGTTTACTGTTTCGAGAACAGCTTGTCATACTTTGGTTCTACTTTTAAGACGTTTAAAAAATTGAAATAATTAGCTATATAAAGCAGCAGTGGGTAGGGCACATATAGTAGTAATACAGGATAGAACATCCACAATTATTATTAGATTAAAGCATTGAAAGCACTTCTAATTGAACTTTTTAGCAAAACCCAGCGGATTGGCAAGTTAAAATGACAGCTAGAAAGGCACATAGGTCAATGAACGGATAGCCGATGGGGCTGTTTTCTCGAATGGATCTCGCGTACTGGCAAGCATAGAACGTTTTTTGCTTAGGTGGACTAAGGATAGATTTATATGTTACAGTTATAATACATTTTTAGAGAGCACGTGATTTTCCTAATTAGAACTATTATTTCGGCCTAGACGCAGTATTATAATGTAATGAATGAAGTAGTAAGAATAATGGCAATGGAACTATGCCAAGAATGCTTAATTTTACGAATGCCCAATTTTATAAATGGTTAATTCTAAAAATGCTCAATTCTCAATATGACAAAATAATTTCCAATGGGAAAATCACATTTTCTTATAAAAAATCACCGGTAATTAAAGCACAATTTCTAGGCAAGTTTTACTATTGAAGCAACTAACATATCATATGTATTATATTATCATAACTAAGTATGACACAAAGACCTATATACCGTAACACATGAGATCATAATTATCAGTCAGAATTTGTACATTCATTATATTATTTCATGCTATATAAGGTATTTTCAGCGAGCCATTTTTAAGCTGTGTTTAAATTTGTTTGCATCTAAAAATTTTATGTGAAGAGGTAGACTATTGTACACTTTTATGGCTGTATTAGATGAACTTCGATGATACAAAGTATTATTTACCTGTACTACACGAATATTGAATTTATGTTGAGGACGTAAAATTTGCGATCTAGCTGATTTATTATCAAAAAAGTAGTTTTGGTTATTTTAAACAAATACACAAAACTCTTATAGTAAGTTTTTTTTAAGAAATTCTTAATTGAAATTATGTTGCCATAAAATTAAAATTAAATTAAATAGAATTAAGCATTCGCAGAATTGATCATTCCCGGATTAGTTGGGCATTATGAGAATTGGTCATTCTGCACCTAAACCATTTAGAGGTCTGCCGATACAACACGATATATATAAACTAAAAAATTACTACACAGATTTGTGTAGTCGCTGCAATAAGTCGCAGTAACTAAACGCATATATTCCACACATACCTAAGATCTTTTTCTTCAAAAGTAACAAAGATACATCAGTAAAATTACAAGATTGGAAAAGTTAACTAATATTTTTAATAAACATCGATATCGATGGACATCACTAGAGCATCGACAAAAATATCGTCTATTACTACATCCCTAGTGCATGTGTACGTATAGGTTTGAACCTCCCTCACCTTAACCCTACCTCCGCATCGTGCGATAGGGACAATTGCAGCTCAGAGCAATTTATACCTACAAAAATCTTGGCAAAACAACGTTTCGTATTACGCTGTTTTCTTCATCAAAAACTAAATTAATCAAGTATTTTTTTATGTCAAAATTTACAAAAAATATGTGTTCATGATTATGTCATTTCATATTTTGTTAGAAATTAATAAGTTTATTCTGGTGGGTCTTTAAAGACGTCGGTAAAAATGGTGAATTTTTTTGAGACTTTGATGGATCATATTTTGCCTGATAATTAATTTATCAAAAAAATGAAAAGACAGGGTAGTTTAAACAGCTAAATTTAATTTTATGGCAAAAAATTGTAACTCTAAAAGCATTTTCCAGAAAGAAAACAGCGCAATACGTTTGTATGGAAAATTACAGACCACCTCAGCTCTTAATAACGCTTTTTTACATTTGTCGGTTTTGGTGCGTAGACCTCGAACATTCTGATAGATGGCTTTAAAAGTTTTATATTTTGTTTTCTCATTTCTACTTCTGCAGTGAGCTTCGAAACCCACTGTGCCAAGGCTTTATATAGACATCTGCAGCCCAATACTGAGCTGCCATATATAAATGAACCTACAAGCACACCTTTTAATTAAGAGTTTCAGGCTGACCCCATCACCATGTGGGATATATAGCCAGGAAGAGAAAGGGAGATATTGATAAGGGTTTCAGTGTCAAATGAGTGAATTACTGACCGCTACAGCCTTGAGTCTGATGAAGAAGACACCGGCATTGAAGAAGAGAAGCTGGTCCACCTTAGCCCGCGCCTCTACGTCACTCGGGTACAGCGCTTCCTTGTGTTCTCCGCCATATTTCCCTACCAGGTACTTCAAAATGGCGTGACTGGAAGTAATATTATTAAATCTAAACTTATTGAACGATAAAATTGTGTCAAGGCAGAACTAAAAAACATATTTTATTTAATCTCTATCTCCACTTAGTATAAAATAAAGACGCAACCCCTACCTACATGCGTCGTACCTACGAAACAAAAAAGACCAAGTCGATGGACGCTTATATTATTAAGTATCTTTTAAAGTTTTTAAACTATGCAACGGATATAATACATGTGTGAGTGAGCCTATGCACGGGCGAATTTGGGCTGAAAAATAATGATAAACAGAGCTAAGTAAATTTGTACAGGCCGACTGGCTAGCCCTGGTGTCAAAGCTATTGTGATCGTATGTTATTTCAGTTTTACATCGTAGGCTGTAGCGTTCTGCACCTCGTCTTTTCCATGTAGGCACGGTGAAATTAATAAGCGATTTAGTAGACAACATGAAAAAAAGGATAATAGCAGGAACGATCGATAATTTATTTGTCTGTTAGGGAATCCTATAATGAAAGCATCTATATATAGGAAGGAAGGAAATTCATTCGGCCCCGCATCTCCTGTTTTTAAACTGTTAATAGGCCTATAGGTAGTTACCTCAATTTAGATGCCCTAGTTTTGATTTCTGCTTCTTAGGGAAAATGATTTTGCATAAATACTGCAAATCATTGAACATACTCAGAGTAGCATCGGTTATCCTCATGGTGAATAATCTCATTTTTAACCGACTGCACAAATAAAAGATGTTCCTAGATGTTTTGCCTGTTCCATAAAATAGTATTTTCACAAATTGTGTATTACTGAAGAAATAATAGCTACCTTTCAGATATAGTGAAGTTGCCATCTTGCAGTACCGGTATTGTTCCCATGGGATTCATCTGTAAAATGATATTTTTTTCTGTAATTGTATAAAATATATACCTACATATTATGCAATTATATATACCAGTGTCTTTTCAATTTAAATCTGAAAAGGTTTTCTTAGCAATTGGTCCTTATTAGGCCTACATACCTATATACCATGGCCATGGTGGTCTAGTGGTAATGACACTATAAATAAATAATAAATATTAGGGGACATCTTACACACGATCTTTGACCCCAAACTAAGCAAAGCTTGTGTTATGGCTGTCAGAGACTGATATACTACATATACATATTTTAAAATACATACTTATATAGATAGTACCTAAATAACACCCAGACACAGAGCAAAGACCTATGTTCATCACATAAATATTTGCCCTGGGTGGGGATCGAACCCACGCCTCTGTGATGCAGAAGTCAGGGTCACTAACCACTGAGGCACCGAGGCAGTCTCGCCTTACAATCGTGTGGTCGTGGGTTCAAATCCCGGTCCCGTACCAACGAATTCCTTGGAGCTTATGTACGGAATTTCACACCACTGGCTTATCGGTGAAGAAAATCATCGTGAGGCAACCTGCATACGTCCGAAGAAGAAATTCGATGGCTTATGTGAATCCACCAACCAACCCGCACTGCATCAAGCCCGTCAATATACCACGGTTATGGGCTGGTGGATAATTAATTTGTACAGGACACGACGCGCCAAAGCTGTATAAAGAGCCTGCGAAATGGTCAAACGGCTTGGTGGCAAACACATAGACTCTTGTTTGAGCCAAGCAGGTTGCCCATCTACAATGTTGTCTTGGTCGCGGTTTAAACGGTTAAAATTCAAGGATCTATGCGCTTGCTACCACCAATAAGCCGAGGACTTCTGTTCTGAGGACCTTTAGAGACATGATTGATGAATGATTGTTATCTGAAATTACCTGAAGATATTGTTCCGATTTGTGTTCCATAGTCCTCCAGTCGACATCTTTCAGCTCCATTTCCACGGCCAATAAGTCTGCCAACATCACCACGGAGATGGCCGGTGGGCTCGCGGATAATTTGTATAGAATTCGACGCGTCATGCTTGTTTTCGACGGACTTTTCAGAAAGAGCTATTGAAAAACAGTTTTAGCTGCAGAAAGTACTATTTTACAGTTGAATATTATGACAACTCATGTTGTGTATACTTTTGAATGGCACAAAGTTTAGTGAAAATACTTCCTTAGTAATTACACATGCATGTTATTAGACGAAATAGTATCTATCTAGTGTTCTTGTCGGTATCACGGTGTAAAATATCACAAACTAGAGATAACAGCTACTCATAGGCGGTATTGATAAAATGATTGTCATCGATATAATATTTCGATAACAATTAATTATGTTAGCAATTTTTAGGCTAATTTCATAAATTGGTTGAAATAAACTCATTTTTTATGCTCGTTTGCATTGATTTCAATAGGTGTATAAATAAAATAATATCATTATGAACAACTTTTACTATTAATATCAATAAATCAGGAAAATAAAATAACCGGTCAAGACATTTTGTCGCTCGATGACCTTTTAGTATGTAACAGCTAATTTTTATTCGCGATTTCGGGGATGGTCCAATAGTAACAGTTGCTTACAATTAAGATTATTATATATAATATATATATATACATCTCTTTGAATGCACACAAAGCAATAGCTTAGGTACCTTGCATGCTTCCTATTTTATTGGGACGTTCACAAAAAATGAATTTCGTCTGCAATTAATTTGATTTATTTTTTACATTCATCTTAATATTTAAAAACCTTATCAGTTAACAATTCACGATCCCTGTTTGTTTTTTTGCCTGTTCCTTTCCCAGAAAGCGTTCAGTAGTTTCGCGAAGTACACTGCGCCCTCTTTGTTGATAGTTTTGAAGAACGATTCTTCTTCTAGTCGAGCCATCCAGTCTGCGCTGCGAGGGAACCTGGAATAAGGATATAGAATTATATATTATTATCCTACTTCCTACAAATATTATAAACGCGAAAGTTTGTGAGGATGGATGGATGGATGTTTCTTACTCTTTCACGCAAAAACTACTTAGCGGATTGAGATGAAACTTTGCAATAATATAGCTTATATATATCAGAATAACACATAGGCTACAAATTATAATGATATTGCGTCAAAAATCAATATATCATGCGGGCGAAGCCGCGGGTAAAAACTAGTATTATATACATTCTTCTGTGGGCCTTATGAATAAGCTCAAGGTAGCCCAACGCGCTATGGAGAGGGCTATGCTCGGAGTCTCGCTGCGACATCAGTAACGAGGAGATTCGCAGACGAACCAAAGTTACCGACATAGCCCAAATATAAACGAATAGTAAGTTGAAATGGCGATGGGCAGGACTTATAGCTCGGAGAACTGATGGCCGATCGGCCAGTGAAGTTCTTGGATGGAGACCACGAATCGGCAAGCGCAGCGTAGGACGTCCACCGACCAGGTAGATCGCCAATATTATTAAGACCGCAGGAACGCGCTGGATGCTGGCCGCTTCCAATCGGGCTTATTGGAAATCGATAGGGGATGCTTATGTCCAGCAGTGGACTTCCTACGGCTGATGATGATGATATACATTCACTATCTAAGCTACTGGAGCAATTATGCCAGCGGCCCAGAGCCACGCTCCTTACTTGAAGGAGCTGGGCTGGCTCGGGTAGCGTCGGGTAGACGCTCGAGAGGGGAAATGCACAAAACACCCCATGCGGGACGTCAGTGCAAGACTTATCGCCCCCACTTAGAAGGATTTAGAACTATAGGACGCTGCTCAAAGGTCTAAAATCCAACGTATAGGCCGAATCAAACTTCTTGGCGGCTCTGATGTTAGCTACAAGCTGCGCAAACCCAATCCTTAATAAAAGTAAGTAAGTTCGTATAGGCCGGGTGGCTAGCCCTGGTGTCAGAGTTTTTAGGCCGCCTGAAGGCCTCTGACATGGCTAAACGGTTAGTGTATTATATTCCTTAATGAAGGAATATAATAAATTATTCAAAATTTGTAAAATCCTACCAGTCAAAAAGAAAGTCGATTATCTATTATTATTACAACAATTTCAAAATAACACATTTAAACCGATTAGAATATTTCAGAAAAGAACCCGTAAAGCGGCCAAGTCCCAGCTGGAATTGCAATACAAATATAAAAACTATTATGGTAAGCGAGTGGCTTATACCTACGAAGTGGATTATACCTAGATTATGCAATAACTTACCGGAAAACGAGAAATCATTTTAAACAAAATTTGGCTTTAAAAAACGTTAAAGAAACTGATGTTGGATAAATTAAGCGATGAAGATTAACACATTACAAAGCATTTGTATCAAACTTTAGATTATAAAAACAAAATATGTTAATGGGATAATTGATAATGACAATACATTGCCTACATGTACCTGTAGGTAATAACACGGGAATGTATTTCTATCCGCTTGTACATAGATACTTAATTATGTACCTAATGTGAGAGCTATCCTGCCTACAAACCGCTTTGCTGTTTGGCAGTACTTTTAACTGTACCTATGTATGTTATATTCAGGACAAATAAATAAAAAAAAAGCTCACTGAACAGCTGCGCGCGGATTGGGTTTGGCAGCTTGTAGGGTAGCTAACTACACAATAAATTCGCCAATAAGTTTGACTTAGCCTATAAGTAGCATGGCATGCGGAGCGGTCAAGATCAAAATATTTATTGCACAATCTAGGTAAATTCTGGTGTTGCCACTTTAATAATACCTTACAAACTAGGTACTACTAATAAGTACCTATTTAAAATAAAAATCACGCCAATTTTTGCTTTGCTTTGCCTGGCGAACATACCAAATAATTAATATAGGTTCGCCATGCTGTATCAGGCATAGATTCATCATCATCATTTTAAATATAATAAGTATGATTGTCCAATTATAAAGCATTGGATACAATCTATAATTCCCGATTTAAATAAAGCGTATCAAGTTAGGTTATTATATAAGTTCAAATAATAAAATAATGATTGTAAGTTGTGGTCCAAATTGTTAAGATGGTTTTATAATTTATTTTGAGTGACATTGTGATGGGATGATCAGTTCTGTTGTGTTACGTCAGGAATAGAGGCAGATTTGGTTACCTATTTTGTTTTTTGTAGAAGAGCGAAAGAATTTTTTTGTTAAGTACCTACATAGAATGTTTTTGTTTTGTTAGCTTACTTTATTTTATTATTGATTTGAACAGTCAACACTACTGATGTCAGATTATATTATTTTTGTGTATTTCTGTGAAATACTTTGTATGGATCTTAGTTATCTCAAAATAAAGATTTATTTAATTTAATTTAACTGACGTAGTTAGATATTTTTTTGGGAATTTCTTGGGGCCTGTGCCTATCCGAGTAAAATAAAATACATTATGTATTGGCTATCTAGTTTCCTGGGCAAATAATTTTAGAGTCTAGGGTGATCGTACTCCCTCTTACCTACGCTCGTTGGGTCATATCGTTGGCCCAGTTGCGTTACGGTAGATTCTCATACATCATCGTCTCAAGACGTAGGTATGCCGTGCATCTGTACTTTCGTTTCTTCACAAAGCTTTTCTGGACTGAAAATTCAGTGCTATGAAAATACATAGTCATTGCCACCATCGCTCGATGGTGCCGGACGGAATCGAATACAAGATGTGGTACGAGTGTTCGATATCAATCTTGTGCTCCGGTGTCGGGCTCGGGCCATCGAAGTTCGACATCGGGGTTATTTTTACGCCATATTCAAATGATCAGATTCGTAATGGACTTACTTCGATCCATCCATCCATCCATCAGCCAAAGGACGTCCACTGCTGGACATAGGCCTCCCCTATGGATCTCCAATAAGACCGGTTGGAAACGGCTTGCATCCAGCGCGATCCTACGGTCTTAATGAGGTCATCCGTCCACCTTGTGGGTGGACGTCCTACGCTGCGCTTGCCGGTACATGGTCTCCACTCGAGAACTTTTCGACTCAACCGGTCATCAGTCCTCCGCGCTATGTGCCCTGCCCATTGCCATTTAAACTTGCTAATCCGTTGGGCTATGTCGGTAACTTTTGTTCTTCTAAGGATCTCCTCATTCCAGATTCGATCCCGCAGAGAGACTCCGAGCATAACCCTCAATGGACTTACTTATCTTTGTCCAATTTATGCATGGCCTGTATCGCAGTAGCGGTCGCTCCGGCGGAGAGGTCAGCCAAAGTTAGCCGATCCGTGGCGATGTAGGGCCTAGACTTCAAATAGGCTTCCAAGATGTGATAAGAGTGTTCGATATCAGCCTTGTGCTTCGGCGTCGGCGCGTCCAGGTTCGACATGAGGGTTTCAGCCTGCAAATAATAGGTGATGATATGATATTTTTTTTTTTATCGAAAAATTACCTAACCACAGACTCTAGGGTCTGTGCCCTTTGTTAACTAAAAATAATTATTAGATTTTACTGTACAACTCTTTGTAACTCTCTAGTTGGTACATGGTTAAATCTAAGTCTAAGCTATCAGTCGATGCATTGCGTGAAAGCCACAAGCAGACCGGCGACCCGCTAGCAGCACCCGATCACGAGTATGACACATGTGCCCGCCATCGCTCTCCTCGACCATATTTGAGGGAAGAGAACGAGCCGACACATAATGCCGCCGCAAGAAGTAGCCTTCGATGGCGAGCATGAATGCTTGGGGCTTGCACGCAATGCTTACACTTTTTCAGGTCCTATGGCAATTCTCCTTCTCCTGGCCCAGAGCCTCCATCACCGCTTCGTTCCGATCCCTGACGGCCATCTGTAGGTTGTATTCCTTGATGGTCTCCGGTGATGCAGACGATGCTCGCCGCACGAATCGACTAATGGCATCATCTTCGATGTCGTCGGCGTAGTAGATGAAGGTCCCGTGTGCCGTGATAGTGCAACGACCGCGTGTGAGACACTCTCGTGTAGTCTCATTTTTGTTGATATGATATTGGCATGTTGGATTTTACAAACGAGAAGGCAGGAGACTCCTCTACCTACAGTATAGGCCGAATCAAACATATTGGCGGCTATGATGTTGGCTACAAGAGGATAGCTCAATCCTTACTGAAACTCAATTAACATCTGCGAGTGGATTTTTTTTGTTGTTCCTCTTGTACTTCCCCCGACATAAGTCGGAGACATTGTCAAGCTGAACATTTACTTACGCGGTTTCCTGTTTTAATAATAGGCCAATTAGATTGCCTGATGCAAGTTTTATAATGTGTGAGCATAAATATGACATGAATATATATACAGTGTAAACTCTATATAACGACACTGTAGGGACTGTCCATTTTATGGCGTTATAGAGAATTGTAGTTAAATGGAGATAAGAAAAATCAGAATTAGAAAAAGAAAAGTTTATTTCAAAATAGTGTTAGTAGTTATCTAGTAGTTACGTATATAAAAAAACTCCTACTTATGAGTCATGGTCAATAACAATCTACACGTGCAAGCAATCCCAATTTGTAAATAAAAGAACGAATTTCTTAGAAAGTTCGGTATACATGATGCCGACAGTCGAATTTATTGCAGGCTAGGATAATAAAGCGACAAAAGAACGTACACAGCTGCGCAGTTTTTACTAATTTTAGCAACTTAAAAGGTACTTTTTATTACTCAATTGTGGTCGTTATGAAGAGTGGATGTAATGCTATGTATAGTGTATTATTGTATGGAAGACAAGCTAAACCAACCAAAGCCAACAAAAGAGAACTGGTATACTAAGCCGAAAGGGGGAAATTGAGACCACTATTACGAAGAACTTTTACGATGTGGTCGAACCGGAAATAGAGAAAAATCAGCTGTTCCATACAAAATTGCAACTAGGAATCGACAAAATGTATGAAACAGCTGATATTTTTTCTAGAAATACTGGTTGACACTTGACATCTTATCGAGTTTTCAGTACTCACTCCGACAGTCTTGAGCAAGGGGCAGAAGTCACCAGAGGAGTACATGCACTGGTCTATAACAGCCTGGCTCCGGTCACTTGGGTACAGCCGCTCGCGGGGATCTGCTCTACTCCTACACACTCTCCCGACCGTCCTGAGCGCGGGGAAGAAGTCACCATAGGAGTACTTGCACTGGTCTATAACAGCCTGGCACCAGTCACTAGGGTACAGCCGCTCGCGGGGATCTGCTCTAATCCTACACACTTTCCCGACCGTCCTGAGCGCGGGAAAGAAGTCACCAGAGGAGTACATGCACTGGTCTATAACAGCCTGGCACCAGTCACTTGGGTACAGCCGCTCGCGGGGATCTGCTCTACTCCTACACACTCTCCCGACCGTCCTGAGCGCGGGGAAGAAGTCACCATAGGAGTACTTGCACTGGTCTATAACAGCCTGGCACCAGTCACTAGGGTACAGCCGCTCGCGGGGATCTGCTCTACTCCTACACACTCTCCCGACCGTCCTGAACGCGGGGAAGAAGTCACCAGAGGAGTACATGCACTGGTCTATAACAGCCTGGCTCCGGTCACTTGAGTACAGCCGCTCGCGGGGATCTGCTCTACTCCTACACACGCTCCCGACCGTCCTGAGCGCGGGGAAGAAGTCACCATAGGAGTACTTGCACTGGTCTATAACAGCCTGGCACCAGTCACTAGGGTACAGCCGCTCGCGGGGATCTGCTCTACTCCTACACACTCTCCCGACCGTCCTGAACGCGGGGAAGAAGTCACCAGAGGAGTACATGCACTGGTCTATAACAGCCTGGCTCCGGTCACTTGGGTACAGCCGCTCGCGGGGATCTGCTCTACTCCTACACACTCTCCCGACCGTCCTGAGCGCGGGGAAGAAGTCACCATAGGAGTACTTGCACTGGTCTATAACAGCCTGGCACCAGTCACTAGGGTACAGCCGCTCGCGGGGATCTGCTCTACTCCTACACACTCTCCCGACCGTCCTGAGCGCGGGGAAGAAGTCACCATAGGAGTACTTGCACTGGTCTATAACAGCCTGGCTCCGGTCACTTGGGTACAGCCGCTCGCGGGGATCTGCTCTACTCCTACACACTCTCCCGACCGTCCTGAACGCGTGGAAGAAGTCACCAGAGGAGTACATGCACTGGTCTATAACAGCCTGGCTCCGGTCACTTGGGTACAGCCGCTCGCGGGGATCTGCTCTACTCCTACACACTCTCCCGACCGTCCTGAACGCGGGGAAGAAGTCACCAGAGGAGTACATGCACTGGTCTATAACAGCCTGGCTCCGGTCACTTGGGTACAGCCGCTCGCGGGGATCTGCTCTACTCCTACACACTCTCCCGACCGTCCTGAGCGCGGGGAAGAAGTCACCATAGGAGTACTTGCACTGGTCTATAACAGCCTGGCACCAGTCACTAGGGTACAGCCGCTCGCGGGGATCTGCTCTACTCCTACACACTCTCCCGACCGTCCTGAACGCGGGGAAGAAGTCACCAGAGGAGTACATGCACTGGTCTATAACAGCCTGGCTCCGGTCACTTGGGTACAGCCGCTCGCGGGGATCTGCTCTACTCCTACACACTCTCCCGACCGTCCTGAGCGCGGGGAAGAAGTCACCATAGGAGTACTTGCACTGGTCTATAACAGCCTGGCACCAGTCACTAGGGTACAGCCGCTCGCGGGGATCTGCTCTACTCCTACACACTCTCCCGACCGTCCTGAGCGCGGGGAAGAAGTCACCATAGGAGTACTTGCACTGGTCTATAACAGCCTGGCACCAGTCACTAGGGTACAGCCGCTCGCGGGGATCTGCTCTAATCCTACACACTTTCCCGACCGTCCTGAGCGCGGGAAAGAAGTCACCAGAGGAGTACATGCACTGGTCTATAACAGCCTGGCACCAGTCACTTGGGTACAGCCGCTCGCGGGGATCTGCTCTACTCCTACACACTCTCCCGACCGTCCTGAGCGCGGGGAAAAAGTCACCAGAGGAGTACATGCACTGGTCTATATAGGCCTGTCTCCGGTCACTAGGATACAGCTGCTCTACAGACTCCCTTACCCCGACTGTCCTGAGCACTGGGAAGAAGTAGACACAGTGGAGTACTTGTACTAGTCTACAACAACCTGGCTCCGGACGCTCCGGTCACTTGGGTACAGCCGCTTGCGCTGATCTGCTCTACTCCCTGTACTCACCCCGACCGTCCTAAGCACTGGGAAGAAGACGCCAGCAGTGAAGAACATGCACTGGTCTATAACAGCCTGGGTCTGGAGGTCGCTGGGGTACAAGCGCTCACGCTGATCGCCTCCATATTTCCCCACTAAGTACTTCATTATTGCGTTGCTGAAAACATAATTATAACAATCATTTTCAATATGTCTAGCATCCAATATATTTCGTAGAACACATGAGGTATACTAAGCGCCACACAAATTGTCGGATGGGCAGTTATGCGCAGCGTTCTGCTCAAAAGCCGAAATATGGGTACGCGCGGGAGCCAGAGAGACGAAACGCCGAGGCACGCCCGCCCGCCAAACTCATGCCTCCCGCGCGCTCCCTACGCCCGAGCTCACTACTTCGCCATTTGTATAGGCATTAAGCACACATGCGCAATAATTAGCGAATCACGGCGAAGTGTCACCTGCGGCTAACTTCTCATCCGTCGATTTGTGTGGCGCTTAATATATGAAAAGTTTTCTAAGTTCGCTTTAATCGAGGTTCATAGCTGGAATAAAGGTGTAGGTATGTGGTATTTAAGCAAACGCCCAAAACTGCATAGTAGCTCAGTCAGTGGTTGGGATCCTTGTCTGTATATGCAGCTACGTTGTTATTCATAGGTCCGAAATCGACTCGGCGGCAGTGATAGTGAAAAGACAGATAAAGTACCTACTTAGTATTTACCTTTCGGAGAGGATGAAATCACCGTCTTCTAGAACAGGCACCGTGCCCATGGGGTTTAGCTGAAAAAACGAAGAGTAATTTTTAACATTGGAAATACTTCAACGAGTTTTATTTTTATTTTCACTAAGAAGTATGAACCCCTTTTTTTTCCAGGGGGCAAATCTTCGAAAGATGCCCGACTGCTTTGTGGTGCAGTCGGGTTATGTAGGATTATACCCATTAAAACATCCCCCGGTGCCCAGCCTTTGTGCCCTCTTGGGAGCTCCGGGATCTCCAAAAGGAACGCACCGGTGCTCCCAAGACTTTGTGCGACTACTCGCCTGGTGCTAGAACCAGGCTTGTGCGGTCCTCTACGACAACGTTGCCACACACGCTATCGCCCTCCTCGGACCCGTTTGAGTAGACGGCCAGAGCCCCATACCTGACCAATGACCATCCACAAGCCCAGAATACCCCTTTTAGTAGGCTCTTACTACAGGCAGGGTATGCCGATGCCGTATTCTAGTGCCCCGACATCAGGGCAAGAAGTATGTACCCCTAGCATCATAGCATGAATTTGTCAAGTTTTTTTATATACTCAATAATGTTAGCGTAAACTGCAATAACAAAAACCAAAATATGTAAAACTACAACAGCTGCAAAAATAGGTGTTGTGGATTGAATAAGCTACCCAAATAAAGAAGAGATAAGACAACTAACCGCTCTAAACTCCTTAGTCTTGTGTTCCAGTTTGACGAGGTTGACATCTCTGTACTCTACTTTGAGGTTGAGAATGTCGGTCACCATCATGCAGGCGCTGGCCGGCGGACTCGCGATGGCGCGATGCAGCACTAGGCTAGATGATGATGATTATTAGACAACTAAACTCCTTAGTCTTGTGTTCCAGTTTGGCATCTCTGTACTCTACTTTGAGGTTGAGAATGTCGGCCACCATCATGCAGGCGAGGGCCGGCGGGCTCGCGATGGCGCGGTCTAACAGTAGACTGGTTGATGATAATTATTAGACAACTAACCGCTCTGAACTCCTTGGTCTTGTGTTCCAATTTGACGAGGTTAACGTCTCTGTACTCCACCTTGAGGTTCAGTATGTCTGCCACCATCATGCAGGCGCGGGCCGGCGGACTCGCGATGGCGCGGTGCAGCACTAGGCGCGACATGGTGGCTGGAAGGTTGTAGAATTTTTTTATTTTTATTTAGTTAAAGCACTTTAGAAAATAGAGACTAATAATTGACTACTAAAGAGCAGGAACTTGAAACCCTAATTAATGTACTTAGGTAAATAGATTTGCATGGCAGACGAGACGACTTGATATATGCCTAGAAGGCTTTTTTGTAAATCTTAAGAGAATAGATGTGTTATATATAAGTATAAAAGGCTGTGTCCTATAGCAGAGACGATCATGATAGTGTTGTTTTTAAACTTTCGTGATTTGAACACATTATTATTATATGTATACTACGGGACTAATCGCGCGATAAAGATAAATATATAACTCATCTTCCCGACGTTTCGCCCGAGTTGCATCGGCCGTGGTCACGGGTAGAGTATCCGTGACCACGGCCGATGCAATTCGGTCGAAACGTCGGGATGAGGTATTTATTTATCTCGTACTTTTAGTGCGCGATTAGTCCCGTAGTATCTATATAATAATAATAAGACGATGATAGTGGTTTATAAATACCCTATCTTACTATAAGTGCCCATATAGGCTTCCCACTTTTTGAAGCCGTCATGGCAAATCTGTTACAGTAGAGACATACCAAAATAACATTGCTCAGAGGTTTAGTCCAGGCATTATAATTTAAATACGTACCTATCTGAATATTTTAGCTATAAAAATACCAATGTAAGTACATATTTTTTACTTTCCTAAAATAAATATTGTTGAATTAAATATACCAGTATCTATGTTAAAAAAATAAGTCATACAAAATATACTTAATTTATTTCTCAATCGATGAAAATATTATCTACTCAAAGTATGTAGAGAAGTCCTTCACAAAAACTTTATTTTGTTTGAATAAATCATATAGTTAGTGGAGATACCCCATCAATCGCGTAAATACGTATTTTTGGCGCTTAAACTGATAAACATGCAATGTATTTTTCTTACGATTGCATCAAAACAAATAAAATACTTACCATACAAATACAATTTATGAATAAAACCACTCACCTCAACAAAATACCGGTGAAAAACACTGCACTCGAAATAAAATTAGATTTTACAACACATAATCCTGAAACAATTTATCTAATACCTAATAAAATACAATCTGTTATGATAAATATCAACGTAACCTACAAATTAGGACCAATAGCAGAGTCGGTTATCAATGAACTGAGGCGCAAACCTGGCGCAAACGACCTTTGTCACATCGCATCACTTCGAACTAGAAAAACCGGCGCAAGCGCAGGTGACGATAGTTTAAAAAAAATATGGGTATAGGTATACAGGGTTATCGGCGTGCCCTGAAACATCCTGAACTAAGCCGAAAGGGACACCATCATTATGAACAAATTTTCTTAATAGGGCCAACCCAAAAATCAATAATAAAATATCAGCTGTTCCGTACAAACAATCAGCTGTATGAAACAGCCGATTTTTTTTTCGGACTCCGGGTTGGTCCCATAGAAAAAGTTTGTTCATATTGATGGTCTGAATAACCTCCTTTCGGCTTAGTACACCAGTTCCGGATAACCTTTTAGGTTCACAGATTTCATGAGATGAAATATGTCACCTTGACCTAGCGGGAACTTAATTTCGACAGAAGCTCCTTCTGTAAAATCTCAGTGTGTCTCATCGTTTTGTTCATTATTGTACAGGAGTGAACCATTGATATTTTCAGGATAGAGCCTAAATTAGACAATCTAGATATCTCGGAGACTCAAATCTACTAGGTATTTTTGTAGGTACCTAAATGGTATATTAGTACTCAATATTATAGTATATGATAACTTTTCTTCACAAATCGATCCATGGATTCTCCGACTGTCCCGGTTTCCTAAGAGAGGATATCTTGGCGTGTTCCTTGTCGCTACCCCAGACACAGAATTTCTCGAATCCTGGGTTGGCAACAAACTGCTAGGACCAACTTAGCCCTTAATTCTCCGGCACTAAGATTATGTCGTACCTATAATGATTTTAATGCTACTTTGGATGACCTCGATATCTTTAATGATTCTCTCACCGCTTTCAAAAATAAGATACTCAAGTCTCAACTCGAGACGTTCAATGTTTGATTTTCAATAACATAACATTTTTTTTTGAATTTCTTAATTGTGATAATAGTTTGTAACAACTAAATATGTCTAACCACTAAGTAGTTTTTTTTTAAAATGCTATATACACTTATTAAAGGATCATATTAGATCTTTGTATACCTACCAATGTAATAGTTTAAGATTGTATTCAATATGTTCACTGTTGGTGTATCTATTTAAATAAATAAATATTTATTGCAATGAAACTGAAGAAACAAATGTGTATACAAGTCGCCGGATGTGAAGTTAGCTACAACAGCTGCGCAATCCTGAGTGAAGCTCACTTATAGATGCTGGATATTGCGTAGCTTGTAGCCAACTTCACATCCGCCGACTTATATTATATGATTCGTCCCATACCTACATACTCCGGAAAGCGAAGGTGGATACGCCTCGCCGGATGAAACGTCAATGCGATCGACATTAAAAATGGCAAAAGAAACAGGCGGCCTATGCCTATTCAGTGGGCTAAAATCAGCTGCGAATGGCGAATGATATTTATATATTTAGTACGAAAGTACGAGTATTTACAAATGTATTTTTAGCTTTCACTACATATTTAAGCAGATTATTCTTTTACTACGTAAATAATCTCAATGACAATCGCGCATTGAAAATACGAGATATGTAAATAAATACCTCACTATTCCGACGTTTCGACCCAGTTGCATCGATCGTGGTCACGGGTACGCGATTAGTCCCGTAGTATAAGAATAATATTTACAAATTGCTTAAATCTATAGAGACAATGTGATGTCACGACTCCAGAGATGCTGGCAGGTATTCCTTCACTGTTTTTATTATTTTTTGAACATCTTCTTCTGATAATCTTTCTTCACTCTCTTGTACAATCTGCAATATGAAATATTTCATTGTTATTCACGTAATTAACTACTAAACTTGTCAAGCAAATGGTAGATATTTCCTAAATTAAAAATGACTCTACTTGTTTGCTCTCGCTCTTAGTAAACTGATGATTTAATTTTATTAAAACTGTAATGTTATAGTATATGATGTAGGTATTTATTCATATAGGTATACTAAGCGCCACACAAGTCGGCGAATGAGAAGTTAGCTGCAGATGACACTTCCCCGTGATTCGCTAATTATTGCGCATGTGTGCACAATGTCGACAGCGCGTGACGTAGTGTTGAGCACGGGCGTAGGGAGCGCGCTGGAGGCATGATGTTGGCGGGCGTTTGTGCCCATACCGTCTCTCCATACCTATATTTCGGCTTTTGCGCAGCGTTCTGCGCATAACTTCCCATCCGCCGACTTGTGTGGCGCTTAGTATAATACTTAAATTTCCTAGAGTTGGGTCCCAAGTATGTAAACTCTTAAGTATTAAATTGGTTGTAGCTCACACAACTTTGGAAACCACTGATCTATTGCATTTATGTTTATGTTAAATACTTTAAGTAGAACCTTACCAGCTGGATTTCGAGCTCAGTCCTAGGGGGGTTGTTGACCATCATCAGTTTTTCCATTTTCGTCAGTTTCAACTCCTTCATAGCTTCTAGAAATTTCTGTATTGATTCCGGAGTTTGCTGTTTGCAGTCAGTTTCTTGTAAATAGTGTACTGTCTGTAACAATGGAATGCCAAATAAATGTCAGCACTAAAGAATTTATTTAGGTCTGTTAAACTTAGTTGAATCAGATGAAATTTAAAGATTAGATTGTGATGTTAAAAGTTTTTTGACTTTGAATATTGAATGGTGACTATTTAATGAGTAAAAAACCATTTAAGGCAGTTTCATTCATGAATTATCATTTTTATCACAGACTAGCTGACCCGGTGAACTTCATATACCTTCTGTCAACTGTCAATCTGTCAACAACCAGATATGGCAAATTTTACAGGCAGAAAAATTAAAATGTTATTATTATTTTTCTCACAACTTTTTCATATTTTCTCACCGTTTAAACGTTTCTTTGATTTCCACTGATAACTCAAAAATAGATACCTACCAAAATTAGCCAAATCGGTTGGAGAACTAAATATTGATGTACTAGTGGTAGAAATGCTTGCCTTGCCTAATAGTGTCTGTGAACATGAAGCTAGTCATTGTGCAATACCAAATTCAACAGAAGTGATGGGAGAATTTGTAGCTAACTTTACATGCCATAGGTTTAATTTAACCTGTAAAAGGGACATTATAGGAACAGGAAATTTTAGACATAGAATTTTGTGTGCTTTTATAAAAAACTAGAAGCAGGTAGAAACATAATTTTACCTCATAGGTGACAGTTGCCAATGACCCCTCTCTCTTGTTTTTCTTATTTGTGCTGTCTTTCAGTTCTTGAAGTATGAGCATAACCTCATAATTGGAGAGAAATGCAGCATTTGGATTAACACTGAAACATAATTAAACCATAATTAAACGCCATGAGATTCGCTATAGACAGGTCCGAGTGAAGGAGTATTGTTGCCTATACTGATATAATCGATTTAATTATCTTCTTCTTAGTCATCCTCTAATTGGGGCGTTTCACTTGGACCTGTCTATAGCGGATCTCATGGCGTTTAATTATATTTCAGTTACCATGATTAAACGCCATGAGATCCACTACAGACAGGTCCGAGTGAAGGAGTATGGTCCAAAAGGTGATCCGGGATCAAAACGCTCCAATAAGAGGATGACTAAGAAGATAATTAAATCGATTAAATCAGTATAGGTAACACTGTATGATGCCTACTCTATTTTCAAATTATTGAAAATAGAGTAGGTACATAACTATTTTAACTATAACTATATAGTGCCTGGCTGCTAGGATAAGCTGCTTTTATATATTTTTGCTAATTTTGCTACACAGTAGTGAGCAATAAACAATATCTCTATCTTTACCTCTATCTAAGATGCTTTCGGGTGAGGAATTTCTCATAGCCTACTGGTAGCATAATTAACAGTTGACCAACAATGATCACATGTAGCATTCATTTTGGGAAAGTGTGAGCAAAAGGGGCATTTTAACTATTTTCATTCACCATTCAGATAGCTCAAGACAGTCAAAAATGCCATTGTGAACTGCCATTTTTGACCCACCTGAGGAGGTGGGGTCTTTGTGATCATTTGAGTTTGACGTTTTAGCGCTCGTTTTAGGTAGTGAGCAAAAGTAGCATTATTGGCAAAATGGGCGAAATTCACAAACCGAACTGTTCACTTCAACGCTAATTTTGTAAATGCTAAAAATGCCATCGAGCGCATCTCAAACGCACCTCTACAGGCATGTGGTTATTATACTTACGTTTCCATTATTTATTACAACTTCAGGAATAACAACAATATTTTGCCTTGTCTTGTCTTGTTTTGGATAAGCGGAAGCTATAAAGAACTTTATCTCAGTCTCAAAAAACTGAAGATATTCCAAAGGAAGTCTTCAACAAGTTAAAAATAGGATTATGATCCATTGAACGATTATATTTGCTGTAAGATGCTGTAAGTCTGTATTATTTACGAAGTAGGCGCGCACCAGGGGATTATGCACTATGAATAATGAAAATGAAGAAGTTCACACGTTTTCACTTTTCAACCAATCAACTACTAAACTTTTTTTAAAATTCAGGTTCGACACGTTAATTAAAAGTTTCAACTAATCTCAAATCCTCAGCCTAAACAGAAATCTAATTTTATTAACCATACACAGCAAAAACGTACAATAAAATAGGTATTTGATTTTGATTATTTATTTGTATTTTCTTTAAACAAACAGTGTTACCAAGTTTAATTATATAATTATGCTAACTAAATAATTCTGGAATTTGCAAATCACATAGTCAAAATAATAAAAAATAAAATAATAACAGGTACCTATGCTACAAACGCACAGTTTTTTTTCCTGATTTGGTTGCATGACGTCTGTAGCAGTCGTGTCGCACTGAAAAATATTTGTTTTTCTGTATTTTTTTTTCGTAACCACCGTTTATAATCAGTTTCTACCAATCTTACCAGTAGTAAAAACGGTAAATGAATTACCGTAGTTACTACTACATTTGAAATACCCGTTAACTATCGTAAAACTAAAATACCAAACAGACACAAAATATCACCTGTCATGCTAGAGTTGTTTGACAGATGTCAAAGTGACAGCTGTCATTTTGGAATTCATACTAGAGTTGTATTACGGTGTCAAAGTGACAGCTGTCAAACTTAAAAATGGTATATTCCCGTAATTTTATCCAGTCTCTGTCTCTGCAAAAATCAGAGAATTTAACAAAACCTGCATTTCAGATAACAGATGTCAAACTTCACAAAAGTGACAGATCACGTCGAGCCCTGTCACTCTCGTAAAGAGAATAGTAATGTTCAAGAATCGACGGATGGAGATAAATCATTTTTAAGTTTGACAGCTGTCACTTTAAGACCTCTCAAGCAACTTTACTATGAATTCTATAATTATGACAGGTGTAACTCTGATATCTATCATATTTGACATCTGTCACTTTGATATCCTTCATATTCGACCTGAACTTTAGCCTGAAAAAATCTACTACTAGACTGCGTGGTAGTATTATGGGAAGAAATAGTATAGTACCCGTGGTAAATACCTACTTACTGCTAGTACAATATCCGTCATAAATGTGTTTTGTTTCTTTTTGTTATTTTAGTTTTACGGTAGTAACACGGGTAACTTTTTATTGCTGTTCCTATCTAACAACTTTCAACTACAGTAGTAAGAACGGTAATAAACCGCATGTTTCATGTTTTTGTTTGTCAATGTCATAATAATTTCTCTTCGTTATGTTTTTCTTTCCTTCATTCAAGCAAAGAAGATATAATAATACTACGTACGGAACACTGTGTACGTACGTGATTCAAGTGAAAATTTTTGGCGCCGTCGAATATAGATTTTCCTGTGTCAACAAAATAATGCATTATAATATACTGACAGAGCGATGGTGACGCCCTCATATTTTTATATATATTCAAATAAATTGTATCTACAAGATAAAATTGAAGCCTTGAATACGACCGTAAAGATATACATGGAGATATTTGTAATAAATTGAAACTAGATAATAATTACATATTTATATTGCTAAGCCACCTAACACACATTAAAATGTAGCTATCTTTCTTTTGTAACTAGGTGCTTAACCACCTAGATTTAACGATACGCTTTATGTCCTATGCCTGACATTTCATTTCTTGCACTTACATATTAATTATAAATAAGATAATGTTATCCGGTAAAGAGTTCTATAATACGCTGTTTAAAAACTGTTTTTCGAAAGTTTCGTCCCAACAATATCGTAACGTTAACGTTCACCAGGAAAGCTTTACAACAGGTATGTCCACGAAAAAAGGGCCTCTAGAAACGTACTTTCATCATTTCATAACACTGCCACTTCCAAAAGACAAAATATTTGCAACTTATGTGTGGATTGATGGTAGTGGCATCGTCATGAGATCGAAAGACCGAATATTAAAAGAAATTCCTTGTGATCTAGATAAAGTTCCTAGCTGGGCATTTGATGGAAGTTCTACAGGACAATCAAAGACAAGCGACTCGGATACGCTACTATTACCATCTGCCGTGTATAATGATCCCTTTCGTAAAAGCCCTCATATCATAGTCCTCTGTGAGACATATCATGGTGATGGCACTCCCACTAAAACTAATCACCGCGCTAACTGTGCAAAAATTTTAAGCAAAATATCAGACCAAATTCCTTGGTTTGGTATTGAACAAGAATATACAATATTTGATTCAGATTTATGGCCCTTGGGATGGCCAAAGACTCGAGGATTTCCCGTATCATCAAATGCTAATTTCTCTTACTGTGGGGTCGGTGAACATGTTGCCGGAAGGGAAATAGTTGAGAGCCATGCTAGAGCTTGCGTATACGCTGGTATGGATTATGAAGGATCTAACGCAGAGGTAATGAAAGCATCATGGGAATTTCAAGTTGGAACATCTTTCGGTATTAAAGCTGCTGATGACCTGTGGATGGGAAGATATTTACTTAGTAGAATCTCTGAATTCTTTGGAGTTGTTATAAGTTATCATCCAAAGCCTATGGGTCCACTCCAGCCAGGTATAGGATGCCACCACAACTTCAGCGTGGAGAAGATGCGAGTTGATGGTGGATTAACGGAAATTGAACGCATAGGCAAAATTTTGTGTGAGCGTCATGAAACACTGCTGAAAAATTATGGACTTGGAGATGGCACAGAGAACAAGAAACGGCTGACTGGAAAATTTGAAACTGCTGCTTTTGACGCTTGCAAAATAGGAGTTGCAGATCGAGGAGCATCCATAAGGCTTCAAAGAAGTGTGGTTACAGAAAAGAAAGGATTTTTAGAAGACCGTAGACCGGCAGGGGATTGCGATCCTTACAGGGTCTGTGCACTTCTCGGTGAAACTTGCGTATAAAAGCAAGAAGTTCAGTCTAAAATTGTATTTTTTTAATGAGACTTATTTACATGATATAGCAACTTCCACGTCTCGCGATCCTTTAGTGTTTTCTTTACTTACATGATAGTTACCTACATATTATTAAATTAGGTACTGCATGTTTCATAGTTATTGATTTGGCTATGAATAATATTGCGCTCATTCATAACTCTTTATGAATGAGCGCAATATTATAGTAGTAGTAGTAGCACAGAAGAGAGAAAGAAATAATCTAGTTCTGTTGTACTCATACTCATTTATTTATAACAATAAGTTACACGTCATTACTTGTTACATTTAAATAAGTCGATTACCTAGTAATAAACTAAACTAATATTAAGTAAATCAAAATCAAATATAACCTGATTTCATTAAATACAAATAGGGCTTATTTTATAGCAATTCATTATAATTCAAATTAAATAAGAAATAAATTGATTTCATTAACTAAATAATAATAAATAACAAACAAAAATTAATAATTGAAATATCAGTGTCAAAACAAAAAAATATCACCTAATTTAAGTCAAATCAATTAGGTACTTAAAATTACCAATACATCAATCACTCTACCTTAGGTAGAAAGCCTCGTACCTACCTATCCTGTAAATTGCCTGCTCGACAAGCCAACTTTTTGTCTTATTTTTGAATGACTGCCGCGACGGAGTATCTTTTATTACTTCTGGGAGGTGATTGTAAACATCTGTCGCAATAGTATGGATCTGCTTGGATGAGATGTGTGTTGATTTTAACTCTCCCTGAGTTAAGATTTTCATGGTTCGAGACATTGGTTGCGTTGTGGTAATAAATCATTTGATGAAAGCACAGAAGAGAGAGAAGGCAGTTTCTGTTCAGCTGTTCTGTGGATGAAAGACCTCGATTCGAGGTCTTTGCATTTGATATTTTTTCGCACTCACAATTAATAGAAACGCGGAGTTGAGTAATGGAAACTTCTTAGTGTCTTTTTTGACAGCAGAAAACTAAAGAACTTAAATTATTCTTTGTTCAAATATTTGACAAACATCAATGTAATCTACTTAAAGATAAAAATACAAAATCGTTTCGTGTTAAAATTTAAAATTATAAAAATAACATTAAAAATGTCTCAATTCCTCGGAGTAATGCCTATAATTGGATTTAAAAACAGTCTCTCAATTCTACAAAAACGAAATATGTTAAAACATTCCATTAACCATATCATGAATAAAAAAGTCATAGGTAAATACTTGAGGCTACCTCTGCCAAGTAACAAAATTATGGCTACTTATATATGGATCGATGGCTCTGGAATCAATTTAAGATCAAAAGATAGGATTCTTGCATCGCCACCCTGTAATGCAGAATGTACTCCAATGTGGGCTTTCGACGGGAGTTCTACAGGACAAGCAAAAACTGGTAGTTCTGATACGCTTTTGAAACCTGCAGCAGTTTATTGTGACCCATTTAGAACTTCTCCACATGTGTTGGTTCTTTGCGAAGTTATATTGGGAGACAGCCATAAACCTGCACCAACAAATCACAGAAAATTCTGTAATGATTTATGTGAAAAATATAAATCTGAAGAGCCTTGGTTTGGACTCGAGCAAGAATATACCATGTTAGATGTTGATGGGTGGTGTTTAGGATGGCCGAAAGGTGGAGGATTTCCTGCAGTAAAATATCAATATTCGTATTGTGGTGTTGGAGCTAAATACATCGCTGGTAGGGACATAAGCGAGGCGCATGCGAGGGCATGTTTGTATTCTGGCATAGCTTTCGAGGGCACCAACGCGGAGGTAGCATTTGCATCCTGGGAGTGGCAAGTAGGAACCGCAATTGGAATAAAGGCTCCCGATGACTTGTGGACTTCTAGATTTATCATGGCCCGTGTAGGTGAAGAATATGGCGTCGACATTACTTACCACCCAAAACCCATGGGGATGCTGCATCCCGGTATTGGTATGCATCATAATTTTAGTACGAAAACAATGCGATCAGATGGTGGATATCAGTTTATTTTGGAATGTGTAAAACGATTGGAAAGAAACCATATGAAGCATATGAAAAATTACGGGAATGATGAAGCGACAAACAGAATGAGACTCTCAGGGAAATTTGAAACGGCACCCTTTGATAAATTTTCTTGGGGAGTAGCAAGCAGATCAGCTTCTATTCGGCTTCAAAGACATGTTAAGGAAAAAGGTAAAGGATTCTTTGAAGACAGAAGACCAGCTGGGGATGCGGATCCATATTTGGTATGTGGTCTTCTTATGGAGACATGTCTTGAGGGTGGTAAAGTATCGAGCGGTAAAGGTGGTAAGAAAAAAAAGAAGAGTACAGACCTTTGCCACAGGAATACATGATACCTACATAGTCTTTTGTTGGGACTTTGCTTAGCGAGTCAATTTTTTTCGCTGGTTGAATGAATTTTTATCGTTTTGAAATATTGTATTTCATTTTGTAATAACATTTTATTTGGACTAATCTCAACGGTTTATTTTGTTTTTTGGTGATAAATGGGGATTTCTCAATTTGGAGGGAGAGGTCCACTGTCGAAGCTCTCTAGGTTACAGTTACACAAGTATAAGTTGGCGGTGGCGATTTGAGGAACTAAAACGGCTAACTAACAACCTATAATCTAAGCTAACAACTAAATCTTGAAAATTCACTTTGACACTTCCGAGTTCATAATAAACATCGTTGCGAATATTTTGTTAACTACTGTGCTATCATCATGCCTAAAGGGACAAAAAGTGGTACACGAGAAGCAGTTATGTACACTGACATTGAACACAGCGGCGCACAGCCGCGCCAAGTTATACTTGCCGGACTGTACCTGTTGTATAATTATTCGGCTGGTATTATTGTCATCAGCGAACAAATACTTCTATACCTACTAAGCGCCACACAAGTCGGCGGATGGGAAGTTATACGCAGAACGCTGCCCAAAAGCCGAAATATAGGTATGCGCGGAAGCCATCGAGACAAGACCGCAACCTCATGTGTAGGGAGGGTGCGGGACGCTTGCGGTCTGTTTGGACTGAATTTTATTTTGTACTGTATTCTACATGAACTAAATTGAAAATCACCTTTTCCCAAAATGTCTGATTTTCTAATTGTCATCGTTCATGAATGAACCATTTTTGAAATGTCTGACGGAACAGGTACAATCAGAAACAATACCTTTCGAAATATTTCGAGATCCGTCAAACTTAAAAGTAGTTTATCTCCGTAACTGTCAATTCTAGACCATTACTGGCTTCACAAGAGTGACAGAACTCGACGAGATCTACATTTCGCATATAATATTATTTTACATTATACTTAATAATTATTTGCCACATTAACTCTGAATTTGCTCAGGAACATGTTAAAAAGCAAGTAAAATGTCAAACTACATAGCCGTGGCTCTTTTCGCTTAGCTCATTGATATAAATATGCTCGTAGGAACATGCGACTAAAGTGAAAAAACCACCATAGAGATTAGTTTTTATATTTGAGGCTGCTACATAGGATTATTTATTGCATAGTGCACACCCAAACTCTCATCTCATGTCAATGTCATCTAAATGTTAAAAGATCTTGGCAGCACTTGTATAGACCAGCCAATGAGAGAATGCAATCCTGAAATCTGTCAGTTGGTAATGACATAGACGAACATACCTATTATATGTTTGTACTGTACTGTGCTGTATCAGCCTTTGAATAGTCCACTGCAGGACGTAGGCCTACCCACGAAGGGTGATTGGGCCATATCCACCACGCTGGCCCAGTGCAGACCACCACCACTGCTTAAATTTTTTTTTTTTTTTTAAAAATCTGTCTTATTAACTACTACTTACTACTAAATATAAGTACTAGCAAGTGCAGCCTTACGACGTCCTCTCACAAGGTGGACGGATGATCAATTAGTAAGCTGTATTTCTATTTTTCATTACAGTTTTCATATTTATTACAGTTTGTTTATTTTCATTAGTAGAACATATCAAAACAACTCGCAATGAGAAGGGGCATTATTATATACGAAAAATATCTGATTTAAATGTTTTTATGCTATAATGTTTCTGATTGTACTTCAGATTGACATTTTTCATTTTGTCATTCTAGAAAATAGCCATTTTGAAAATCAGTCATTTTGGGAAAAGTTGATTTTAAAATTAGTTCATACTGAGCATGGTACAAAATAAGATTCAGTCCAAACAGACCGCAAGCTGCGGGACGCTCTCTGCGCTCGTAACACCACTACGCCACGCGGCGTCGGCACAGGTAGCAAAGAAAATATTTACTCCTAGCCACAAATGGAACTCTGTGCTCCTAGCGGAGAGCGGAGAAAGGTACTGACTTATTCGATCAGGAATACACTGTGTGTATTCCTGTGTTAAGCTTCTCCTATACAGCTGCGGGCGCGAGTGCGGCTGGTTTCACAGAATTTGATTTAGTAATAAAAACCGGCGTTTGTGGTTGATCGAACCACACAACTAGCCACTGAATCAACCACAGAGCTATTACAACTAGAGAGATAGCGCTGTTGTTGCTTGAGGCAATTCTCAACTACAAAATTGTATGGAAAATCTTTGCTCATGGTTGTCAAACCTGTTAAATATGAATTGGACTTTGACACTACTGAGAGAAAAATTATGGTATAGTGCGTGCCACCAAAGATAAGACTTTACGTGCGTCAGTGGTGGGGGATCTTGCGCAGGTACAGTCGTGTACAAATGAATTATCCAGAATTTGTATATCTATTAAACGTTTTATAAACGTTTCTTAAACGATTGTATATCTATTATCCAGAATTTGTGTATTTATTACAAACCAAAGTGGTTTTTCAAGTCTCATCTTTGGTGGCACGTACTATACCTAACTAGCTACTGAATCACGAAGTTAGAGGAAAAAATGGAGTCCACACTCCTTATACTTGAAGCAAATACCTATTTATCGCCATCTCACTCGTCCGGGGCCTTATCTCTCTTTCGTGTGGTCGGCTAAGCACCATATAAAAATGAAAAACTGCCGATATGTGGGAAAATTTTATCAAATTAAACTTAATTCACAAATTAAACTTCAAGTGAAATAACAAAATGAGTTAATATAAAGAGGAGTTCCTCGTGGACCAACTGCTTTCGCACAACTAGTTGGACATAGAAAATAGGTATTCCTAATGGCACAACTACGTCCAACTAAGCACAACTATGTACATTTTAAATTTTTTAGCTATTCCTTGTGACACAACTACAATCAAAATAAATAAATTGATGATGGTAATGATACTAGCAACATTTTTAAAAATTCAAACGGGTTAACCAAACGTTATCGATACAACTATCGACACAACATAAATATTATTTCTTTTAGAAATAGTGATTTGTGCCTAAATCAGTTGAAATAGTATAATTTACGAGTAACATAATTATAATATACGAGTGTCAATTTGAGCTCGGTAGAGTAAAGGAGCGTGCACACCTAACGAGTACAGTGGCGAGTCAGTAAATGAGCTCTCGGCCGAGAGAGTCGTCGAACCGAGTGGGTGGTCACACGTATTTACTATAGTGGCGAGTCAGTTGTTTTGATCACGCTGGTATAATCAACGCACGTCTGCAATGGATCGCAAAAAAAAGGAATTTAAACGAGTTTTCAACCGGCTGTTACCAGACATTATTAACGAATTGTGGGATTTATTAGAAGATGAAGACCGAAGACTTTGGACCAGAACATGGATGTTAAGGCGACCTGCCCTTGGAGCAACAAATGCCCTTTTTAATGAATTGCAGTCAGAAGATCCCAAATAATTCAAGGCACTTTTGAGAATGACTGTGGAACGTTTTGAGACATTACTGGAGAACATAACACCATATATACAAAGACAAGATACAATTATGAGAGAAGCAATACAAGCAAAGGTTAAACTGCAAGTAACATTAAGTTATTTAGCAGCTGGGATAAGCTATCGATATTTGCAAGCATTTTATAGAGTGTCTCGACCTGCGATATCAGTTTTTATACCAGAAGTACTAGACGCCATCATAAACTATTTAGAATTGTATGTGAAGGTAAGTGTTTTAGTGTGAACGTCCAGCATTGGACTGCTATAGGTTAATTATATACAATTTAATTAAACCGATATTTGACTTTATTCCGATTTATTGTTAATGAAAATCAGTAACTACACAAGTACTTACAACTCTGGAATCGTATTACTACTAACAGAAGCTGCCTGCATAGCTGAATGAATGAGATCATTCGTTGCAATATTTTGTGTTGATAATTCTGGTTCTTGGATAATATAAGAATAAACAGCATTACTATTTTCAGTACCAACTTCATATGTGTCGGCTGTCTGTCTTTCATCGTAACTTGAATAAGATGCTGGAGTCGCAACTGATCCGTAACTGTAGGTAGAGTTTGATGAAGCTGATCTCTCCCTATAATCTGTTATCCCAATTTCGGTTAAAACACATTGTATTTTCTGTTGTGCTTTTAACGCATTTTCAATTGACATTTTTTTTAATTGCATCGCAACACTTTTACCAAAAACGTCGAATGGTGTTTCTTCTTCTTCTTTAGCGTTTACTTTATCGTGCATCGTCTTTAAATCATGAATGGCTTTTACTATTTCTCTAGGCCTTTTTTTTGGTCGTGAAGGAGTAGCAGAAGCGCCAGGAGATGAATTATTTGTAGTATTGGCATCAGTGACTGTAGATTGTGAACCATTTTGCTTGTGGAGAAGAGGCTACGCATTGTAAATCACTTTGCTGTTGCTCAGCATTTTGATGACCGTGAATTTGAGACCCCGATTGAATCTGTAATTAACAAAATAAAATTGTTTCAGATACCAGATCATAATGAATGGCAAGAAATTGAAGATGGTTTCAGAACTAGGTGGAATTTTCCTGGATGTCATGGCGCCATCGATGGCAAACATGTTTTGATTGATGCGCCTTCAAATTCTGGAAGTGATTATTTCAACTATAAGGGTTCGAACAGTATTGTCTTACTGGCTGTAGTTGACCAAGATTATTGTTTTCGCTATTTAAATATAGGAGCAAATGGCAGAAACTCAGATGCAGGAATTTTCAGACAAAGCTCACTACGTCATAGTCTCGAAAATAATTTACTACCCAAGGGAGGTTTTTTAGTGGGCGATGATGCTTTCGCATTAAAAACGTATTTACTTAAACCATATAGTGATACCAATCTTACAATGACGCAAAAAAATTTTAACTACCGCTTATCCAGAGCGCGCAGAATAGTTGACAACGGATTTGGTATTCTGGCAAGCAGATTTCAAATTTTCCAAAGGCGTATACCAACTGATGTCGACACAACTGATAAAATCATACGAGCCTCATGCGCTCTTCATAATTGGCTACGAAAGACAAGTCCAAATACATATTTTCGGCGAGATTGTATTGATGAAGAAGACACTGATTCAGGCACTATAATTGAGGGGTCTAGGAGACGAGAACTTATTAACACCTTGCCAACCATTACCGACCACAACACAAACTATGCAGGGAGGGTAGCAAGAGATTTACGTGACAAATATGCAGAATACTTCTCCGGCCCAGGTGCCGTTCCATGGCAAAATAGAATGATTAGCTAAAAAAACATCTACCTATGTAATAAATATGTTATGATTTAGGTTGTAAAAACGTAAATAAAATAAATACTCCAATTCTCGTACGTCTTTCTTTTTAGATCATTCATGAATATCTCCTCCATTTCCTTGAGCCATTTTATATTTGAAACATAAACATTATTTAGTCCAGCTCCCGATTTCTTTGAGTTTTCAATTTTTTTCAATTCTTGGCTGTAAGTTGATCTTAAATTTTTGATTTTGTTCTTCACCTCTGTGACTCCAAAGTCGTTGATGTTCATCTCATTTACTATTGCAATTAGTGCTGCATTACGTTTACCCTTGCATTTGTAATCAGGTGATAAAAATGCCACAAACAGTCATGTATTTTGTAACACTGAATAAATTTTATTGTTGTTTCCAAGCTCCATTTGTTATTAGCGGACATTTTAATTGAGATTAGGATAATTTTAAAACATAAACACGCACACTGCTTCGTGATGGATGAACGAACGAGTGGCGAGTGGCCGAGTGACAAGCGAGTACGTGTTCATACGTGCCGAGCGGGATATCGAGTCGCTGCGGGGGCAGAAGAATGAAGCGGGGAGGTGGGTACTCGGCCTAGTAAACAGATTGGGATTCTAGTGACTCTCTCGCCTCTTTGCTCGACCTAGCACTCGTTAAACTGTTTATACCTACCGAGTACTCGGCCAAGGACACTGACTCGCCACTGTACTCGTTAGGTGTAATCAATGCTTTTTCTATGTGGTAGAGCGAGTACAACAAATACTCATTTTTTGGGGATCTGTTAATGTAAATAAGTTGTTGTTATTCCTTAATAAATTAGACATTGGAGAGAGATACTTCAGAGAGACCCTAGTGTCTTATTGATTCCTTATTGCCACCCTGGCAAAATAATCATAAATTATACTAGAAACCGATAAAATGTAATATTGAAATGAAAAAGTACTAGAATGTGTACTTACTAGGAGGCTACCAAGTATTGATTCTATTTCACTAATATTGATTTTTATATTCTATTTCAAATTCTTAAAAGTGTGCGAAGAAATAAATGGTTGTCTGTGGTGGTTGTCTGCAACCATTATAAAAACATTGTATTTTTTTTTTTTTTTTTTTTTTTTTTTTTTTTTTTATTGAAAGACTACAAAACTGAATGAACATTTTAAAAAACATAAATAACTTACATAAAAATAATAGCTAACGAGCACATTCATTCTTCTAGGAGTAGTCCTAACATGGTTAAGTAATAGCTACAAGTTACAAACAAAGACGAGAAAACAAAAACAGATATGTTACTAGTATACAAACAGAAACTAAATTTTGATTTGTCTACCCAATCATTCTTATACAATATAAACATAATAATTAAAAATTAAAATTAAGCTCGAACGCAAAACAAATAATAAGTTAGAAATGCATAAAATACATTAAAAAAAAATATATATATATATATAAAACAGAGAACACACAACTCATAACTTATGAGAACGTATCAAGATAACCCAACATCATTCCATTGCTCTAAGTAGGTTCAGTTTTAGAGAGGTCAACGAACCAAACCTGAAAATATCTATGACATCTTTAAACTTATCGTAGGAGTTGAACATGCGGTATATTGGAGAATGCATAAGGAGATTGGTTCTACACCGTGGTCTAGCAAATGTAGGTTTACTAGCAGATAAATACGTTCCAGAACGAGGAACTTTGAGCGTAACTCTTTCAAGGAGTTCGGGGCAGTCAACAAGGCCATGCAATATCTTATACAACATGACAATATCACTAGCCATACGGCGGTTGGCAAGCGACATTACATTGTAATGCTGGAGTCGAGAATCGTATGATCTAAGTGATTTGCACAATTGATCCGTATACGTTATGTGGTAAAGAAACCTGGATTGGACCCTTTCCAGCCGATCAGCATGTACATTGTATACAGGATTCCAGACCACACTACAATACTCCAAAATACTACGAACTAGGCTATAAAAGAGTCTGATAGAGAGGAAGGAATTACGAAATATTTTAGAGTGCCTAACAACAAACCCACCAATTTTCATAGATTTCTTTATCACATGGTCGTAGTGACTATGAAAGGAGAGCTTATTGTCCATCATCACGCCTAAATCACGAACACTATCGACCTCGCATAAAGGCTTGTTTTTAATTGTATAAGTTGCCGGAAATGGTGACTGTTTACGTGAAAACCTAATAAAGCAGCATTTGTCAACATTGAGTGACATATTGTTACTTGCACACCAATGGGTGATAGTATCAATGTCGGCCTGAAGGTCTTCGACATCTGTGGTTGTTTTAATGGTTTTATAGATCTTCAGATCATCGGCAAACATCCTGACCCCAGAAGTTAACAGTCCAGGCAAGTCATTAATAAAAACGGTGAATAACAAAGGCCCAAAGTGCGAACCCTGAGGCACACCGGACGGTACTGGAGACTCTAAAGACCTGAAACCTTTCACTACCACCAACTGCGAGCGCTTTTCCATATACGAACTCAGCCAGCGTAGAAGAGATCCATGCAAACCAGATTTCTGTAATTTATCTAGCAAAATATCGTGGTCTACTAAATCAAAGGCTTTACTGAAATCAGTGTATATTGCATGTACCTCCTCACCCTTGTCTAGACTTTCAAGGATATCTGTAACAAAGCTAACTAAATTCGTGGACGTGGATCTACGGGGTAGGAAACCGTGTTGGTCGCTGCACAAAAGATGGGAAATATGCCAGTAGATCTTTTTGATAACCAGTGACTCAAACAGCTTTGCAAACCCTGACAAGATGGATATTGGCCTATAGTTTTCCACAGACGCCAAATCTCCTTTTTTATGAATAGGGGTGATAAAAGCCAATTTCCATCTCGCTGGGAAGATTCCAGTTGAAAGAGAAGCCTGATATATTGTAGCTAAAGGCCACGCCAGATTATCCGCACATTTTTTTAATACAATAGATGGCAGCGAATCAGGTCCGGGTCCCTTAATTTGCAGTGATCCTAGAGCAATTTTAACTTCCCTTTCTTGAATAACAATGTTAGTTAAAGGAGGTATACCAGTTTTGCAATTTTCATCGGAAGCAGATCCACTAGAATCCCTGGACTGATTGATCTTATATACAGAATTAAAGTGCTCCAGAAACAAATCACAAATTTCCTGTCCTCCGACAGCAGTTTTATCACCTAAAGTCATTTGATCTGGCAAAGAGCTGTTATTGGCTTTCAATTTATTCACATATTGCCAAATTAGCTTAGGCTTTTTCTTAAGTATATCTGAGGAAGATTTTTTGAAATTATTGAAACAATCAACCAGCAACTTGTCGCATCTCTTTCTACTAGATTGAAAGGCTAATTTGTCCTGCAGGTTTTTATACATTTTATATTTTTTGTGGTGCTTAGCTTTTTCTTTGAGACTCTTAATTAGAGGAATGGAGAACCAAACTGGATAATTATTATTCCTAGGCGGCAATAACGGAGTATTACATTCTACTATAGGCATCAAGACCCTATAAAATACGTCCACCATCTCATCGACGGTGCTACACTTCTCAAAATGCACATTCCAATCTATTTCCGACAGTTGTTGATTAATTTTTACTTCAAAGATTAGTGTCACTAGTAAGTTTTTACACCGATCGATCCGTCTACATAAAGAGAGTACCGATTATTGAGTTAGATAACTCAATTTCAAGAAAAGTTTAACATGTGGGGTCTTAGAAATCACCGATTCAATTACCTTTAATATAAATAATGATAAATTTAAGATTTAGTTTCTATGTTGTTTTTTTATTTTTACTTGTTGTATTTACATTAAAATCATATTAATTGTAACTAACTGAGCAGGCTAACTTCGTTTCACGCTATATATCTTTATAAATTATAGTCTATGTGTTATTTTGATGTATAAGCATTACTGTTGCAAAGTTTCATTACAATCAGTTCAGTTGTTTTTGCGTGAAACAGTAACAAACATCCATACATACAAACTTTCGCGTTAATAATGTAAATTAGGATTAAGAGTATATTTTAGCACTAAAACCTATATAAAACAATATTTCGTTATTCTTTCTCGTATACTGAGCGCCACACAAATTGGAAGATGAGATGTTAGCCGCAGATGACACTTCGCCGTGATTGGCTAATTTTGTGCATGTGTGCATAATTCCGACGTTGGCTGTAGTAGTGTGTATTGAGCGCGTGGGAGGCATGAGGTTGGCGGGCGGGTGT
Organism: Hypomecis punctinalis; assembly: GCA_949316475.1. Taxonomy (NCBI): domain Eukaryota; kingdom Metazoa; phylum Arthropoda; class Insecta; order Lepidoptera; family Geometridae; genus Hypomecis; species Hypomecis punctinalis. The sequence goes on from OX438803.1 coordinate 21,484,889, forward strand.
TCCCAGGCGTCTCGTCTCTCTGGCTCCCGCGAATGCCTATATTTCGGCTTTTGCGCAGTTCTCTGCGCATAACTTCCCATACGTCGATTTGTGTGGCGCTCCGTATACCTACTATTTTTGTATCGCTTACATAATAAATCTGTCCTGGGTTTTTGTAGAGTAATATCACCCTATTGAAAAGAGAGGTAGGGCCACAGCCCAGACACTCCGCGATTCTTCATACAAAATCTGCTGTCTTACGCACACAACAGTACATTTTACTCACAGACACTACACATACGCACGAACGCTACACGGGTATTTGTGTGTAGAACGCCTATGGTTGTCAACGACCCATGTCAACCGTATGAATTGTAATTCTGACTTACCAAGAAGTTTTGTGAGTACTGATACGATGTACTAGCCGCTGCAGGTTTCACATACAATCGTACATACACTTATTTCGATGAAATCACTCATTTACCTACGTAGAACATAACCAAAACACGGCACTGTTACGAAATTCCCTTAATTTTCTCACATATTGCTGAAGTATCCAGTAATATGAACACGCACATACACGATTATTTATATTTGTAAAATCTTCCCATAATTTAAACAAAAGATATACCTAGTAATTAACAATTAAGTAAATCACGCGCTAAACGCACCGACCCATGGCCAACTGAGGGAAGTCCCTAATTTCATATTTCATACACCTACGCTAGTGAGGCCCCTCACTGGTTAAATAGCGGTTGCGGGATCGTTGCTGGTTTTTATAACTGTTTCTAGCAATGTTTCCGAATAATTGCAAAAAAATATTTTAACCCTTGACGCAAAAAAGGAGGTTCTAAAAGTTTATCACAATATTCTTAGTAGCTTAACATGTATCAAAGAAGATATAATAATACTACGTACAGTACATGTCTTGTGCCAGTGTGATGAGAATCCAGAATTTTAAACGGTATTTTTTCGGTGTCTCTGTCGACTTTTTAGAATATAATATCAGAATTTTAGGCATATTTGCAGAGGTCGTTTTTTTCAATAAATATTGATATTTTGGGAAATATCTTAGTAAAAAGATTTTTGAGAATGTCTAGAAGATTTTTTTGTAAAAGGTATAATTGGCTTGATGACAAAAAAATATAATTAGTCCGTTAGATAGATAATTATTAAATAATATTTGACACGATTTTTTTCTGATGTCAATAGGGTATTTTACTATGAACGAGAAAAAAATCTGTAAATGTATTTTTGGGATAGCTTAGGCAAAAAGCAATTGGAAAATGTTCGTTTTAGATCATAAAATAACAAAATAAATTTTATAAATCAATACAAAATATTCCGCTTTTTTAATCTGTGCATAAAATAGTCGCCGTTATGCTATGACGTCATCCGGCTATGTAAACATTGAAAAGTTTGTCCAGTGCTTCTTCACTAGTATTCCAGGAACAGCACAGCAACGATAACTCATTATTAACCATTTATAATAACTTTTTTTCAACATAAATCTTAAACTTACTAACAAAAACACCATCGTGAAAAATATTTACACGCTTTGTTTACATAGCCTCGTGACGTCTTTCACGACCACAGAGTAAAATAATGACATCCATCGTTTTCGTGAATTACGCGCGAAATTTTGAAACTGTAAAATTAAAATGTATAAAGTCCGGTATTTATGTTTAAAATGTCTTTAATTATATAAAAGAGAAATACAAGGCTTTATAAGTAGTCTCGCGGACAGGGCCGCGGAAGATGTCGCGGCGGGAGACGTAACACTGCGCGTGCATTCGCGAGAAGCAGCCTAGGCGAACTGTCTGAGCCGGCGCAGGGACCCAAGCGCGGTGAGCTAGCGGGGGTGCGACAGCGGGGAGAGATCTGCCGGCCTGACGGAGAGAACCAATGGTGTGCGTGAGTCGCCGCTTTTTACCTTATATGGCCGTGCACTCGTATCTTTGCGACGGCCCCGCTCCCCTCGCCCCTCACATCCGTTGCCTACAGCAACGGGAATATTTTATTCGCGCTACAAATGCATTTTTAAAGCACTTAGCATTAAATAATTTTTTTTTCGTATTTTTTATAGGTTTATTAGACCAACAGAATCTAACTGGGATACTTTTCAAAAATGGCTGTAATACTAAACTGATTTAGTAGCACTAAATATTTATTCAAAACAATGATTTAAAAATTGTTAATGATATAGCTCGTTAAGGTATGATTAAGGACAGGGCGGGCTCAGGACGGGCGCGGACGTGGACGTGACGTACAACGCACGTTCCGAACATTTTGTCTTATGTAAATCATCTCCGCGAAAAGCAAAAATAAAAAAGAAAAGTATAACTCCCTATTCCCGAACTTTGACAAGGTTTATCTTTGTCATTTATTGTGAGATTAACAAAATCTAATTCTTTATGTATGAAAAAATATTTAGTATTAGTATTTATGTAGAAAAAATAACTACAAATTATAGGACTGTACATATTAACTCAATGTTATATACATGTTCGTTTATTTACAGAAAATATACAAATACAAATTAGCACTTATCTACTAGGTATGTATGTGTTAACGCGAAACAATACATTGCATATCGATACCGATATTCTGTAACAGTTGCGTTACGATGATAACTAGTATTTTCACGCCCATGGCAACTCTATCTGTGATCAGCACGACGAGCGAACGAGAGATTATGCGCGCGAGTAGCGGCGCTACGTACGTTATGTTGGTAGCATTACGAATTCTCTATCAGCATTGAATTAGTTCCCAATTTTGGCCGCGCGCAGAATTATCTTGGCGTACTTTACGACCGATCCGCCATACTTTCATGCGGAAGTGAGCTAGATGCGAAATAAATTTACAAAAATGAATATCATTCTAGTGCTTATAAAGTATAATGAATTCATAATAATTTGACAGCACTGTAACTAAAAGTAAGCGATTTATTTTATTTGAAACAAATTATCAAGAGAAAGGAACTAAATTTGAATGACATAATTTTTATAACAATATTATCTACCTACTAAAAGTAAATAAGGTACATTATTTTATCTTTAGGGAAATAATAAAATGATATCTTGTCGCGAATTGTTGTAGAACAGCCATAAACAGCACACGTCTTCCCCATTGTAAGTCTGTATTTTTTGTAGTCGAAATCACCGGCCTGTACAACCCGCGCGCAGAGTGAATTTGACGAGTCCTGACGCGGGGTGGAAGTGAGGAAGACTCAAACGGGTGGGGGGTAACGAGTGGCCGTTCTATACGTAGTATTATTATATCTTCTTTGGTAGGGCCCCAGACGAGTGAGATGGCGATAAATAGGTATTTGCTTCAAATAGGTATTAAGAGTGTTGGCTCCATTTTTACCTATAACTTCATGTACTGAATCGAGATAATTTTCATTTCTCATTCTAACTCATGTCATTTTAGATCATTATATATCTTTCCTTCTTTTCTCGATCGACCACATTATTCCTCTGGTATCTCTGTGGAATCGACGTATTTTTTAAGTCTCGTTCTAACTCATGCCATATTATATCTTAACATCTCTTTCTTTCTTTTCTCGATCGACCACATTATCCCTGTCTCTGTGGATCGAACACTAGGCCGCCCCGTTGGGTTGCTACTTGTCCCGCGCCTTGCCCGTAGCTGTTTGGGACAAGCATTATATATAGGTATTATACAGTGATTCTTGTGAGGAACTCATTTTTTTTGCTGGTAGCCCAGACAAGGAACAAGAGCTTGCCATTTAAAAATAATTCGCTGCCGTGTTTCATTTATGAAATTACCGTGTTTTAAGGTAAAATTAGAAAAAATTGACGTGTCTCATACATTTTTATACATTTCCTCTACTCTGATACTCTGATTGTCGTGTTTATGATACGGTTTGAGAAAATTCTGCCATGTTTCTTTTTATTTCGTATAGGTTTGCGTTTGTCCACATACTGCCTGATGCTCTAGCAGACTTGTGGTCTAGGGTGTAGCACGCTTATCTAGCAGATACCTATTTACTTGGGATTTGAAGACACCCACGTTGTACTTAAGCGGGAAGACAGACCCAGACAAACCCTGTTTTGCCTGGCCATCTAGCCTGATTTGTTAATACCGAGTATACTGAGCGCCACACAAATTGAAAGATGGGAAGTTAGCTGCAGATGACACTTCGCCGTGATTCGCTAATTATTGCGCATGTGTGCACAATGCCTATACAAATGGCGAAGTAGTGAGCTCGGGCGTAGGAAGCGCGCAGGAGGCATGAGGTTGGCGGGCGGATGTGTTTCGTCTCTCTGGTTTCCGCGCGTACCCATATTTCGACTTTTGCGCAGAACGCTGTGCATAACGCTTAGGCAAAGGCTTAGTTTTCAGACATGGATCGAAAATAACAAGCCCAATAGTGGGGATATATTTGAACATATGAGTAGAGACCGGAAAATTTTCAAGGCAAGGCTAAAGTGGTGTAAAAATAACGAGGACCAAATCAAGATGGACAAACTAGCTGAACTTCATAAGGACAAAGATTTCAAAAGCTTTTGGAAAAATACAAACAGTCTGAATACTAGGCCTGGTTTGCCAGAGAGCGTAGATGGGATATCAGGAGATACACATATTGCCCAACTCTTTATGAACCACTTTAAGGTTGCGGCGCTACCCGTGACCAACACCAAGTATGTTCATGAAAATGAATGTGAAGGCCCCAATATTAAGCCCAATATTGAAAACAATCGTGTACGATTTACGCCTAAGGAGGTAGCACAGGCTATTAAAAATATGAAGAAAGGGAAGTCGCCGGGTCATGATGGGCTTAGTATCGAGCATTTTCTATATGGCGGGAACCACTTACCTAGAGTTCTTGCTATGTTGTATACTTTTTGCATAGGGCATTCCTACCTCCCACAAGAACTAATGAAGACGATTGTGGTACCCATTCTAAAAAACAAGACGGGAGATGTTTCAAACAGAAATAATTACAGGCCGGTTTCTTTAGCAACAATAACTGCAAAGGTACTTGACAGTCTGATTGATGCACATCTTAGCGGGGCGTTGCATTTCCACGATGCTCAATTTGGGTTTCGGGCAGGTGTTTCGACGGAGTCAGCTATTTTGAGCTTGAAGCATACTGTCAGGTATTATACCGATAGAAAAACCCCCATTTACGCTTGTTTTTTAGACCTTTCTAAGGCGTTTGACCGTGATTCATATGATCTCTTGTGGGACAAACTACAGGATACCTTACCTCCAGAACTAGTAGACTTATTTAAATTCTGGTATTCTAATCAATTAAACTACGTTAAATGGTCGAATGGGGAATCTCAAATGTATAAATTAGAATGTGGAGTTAGACAAGGGGGGATAACATCTCCAAAATTGTTTAACTTATACATGAACAAACTGATTGTTGAACTCAGCAGCATGCATGTAGGGTGCTCTATTGATGGACTGCAAGTTAACAATTTAAGCTATGCCGATGATATGGTGCTGCTGAGTCCATCAATTAGTGGATTGAGAAAGCTTGTCCGTACATGTGAATTGTATGCTGAAGGACATGGCCTTCAATATAATTGTAAAAAGAGCGAAATTCTGGTATTTACAGCAGGAAACAAGGCGCCAGGTCACGTACCTCCGATATTTATGAACGGCGTCGCCCTCAATATAGTAAATAAATTTAAATATCTGGGGCATATAGTTACATCCGATTTAAAGGATGATAATGACATTGAGAGAGAAAGAAGAGCATTAGCGGTAAGGGGCAACATGATTGCTCGTAGGTTTTCTCGGTGCTCCATCCCTGTTAAACTCACACTTTTCAGGGCATTCTGTCAGTGCTTTTATACAAGTAACTTATGGTTTAAATACACACAGAAGACATTTAACGCCCTCCGAGTACAATATAATAATATTTTCAGAATACTGTTAGGGCTACCTAGGCATTGTAGCGCATCTGGCATGTTCGCCGAAGCCAGGGTGGATGGGTTTCCAGCAATTATTCGAAAGAAAATAACATCTTTACTTAACAGAGTGAGAGGCGGCCACAACATTATTCTGAACACAATTAGCTATAAATATGATTGTCCCATAATAAAACATTGGGTAAAAACCATTATACCAAAGAGTAATAGTTCCCTATATTTAAGGTAGGTAATAAGTTGTTTTTGCATGTCAAATATTATATTTTATTTTAGTCTATGTTTTTGTGTGTCAATCTCATGTACTCGTATAATTATGTATAGTATAATATTAGTTTGTAGGTAATGATTTAAGATCTTTTGTGCATTTCTGTGTAATTTTGATACGGACCAAGTTGTCTGAAATAAAGTTTTATTATTATTATTATTATAACTTCCCATCTTTCAATTTGTGTGGCGCTCCTCAGTATAGCCCCGATTGCCGTATAACACGGTAATTGTCGTAGCAATGGCAACTCTGAACCAGAGACAATATTTATGAAAATAAATTCCGCCATATTGGTTCTCTATTCCTTTTCGTCATATGTATGGCATAAGGTGCGTTTGCTTTTGTCCGCCATATTAAATGAAATCAATAAAATAAGACAAAATGTCGCCTTACTAGAGTGTGTGAAATATCTAAAATCATCCTGTCTTTGTGTGATTAATTCATCAAGAGGATCACAATGGAGAATTCCTACGGTGTGGGGGTTGTAAACCGATACGCTCTTTTTTTAGACGATGAGACCGATCCTCTTGATGCAATAAAAGCACGAGAGCAAGCGAAAGAGCTCAAAAAGAAGACCAAAGAAGCCGAAAAGGAAAACAAAGGCAAGCCTGAAGTTAAGCCTAAAGGCGCCGTTACCGCTCCCGCGAGGAAAGGTATCAAAGAGACTCAAAATGTGAAGTCTCAAGAGATCAAGAGCGGCGAACAACAAAAAAATAAGGGGCCGGTGCGACAAAACGACCGCAACAATGCGGAGCGCCCGCCTCCTCGCCGCCCGCGCGAAGACAGGCCGCAGAACGGAGAGCGCCCCGTCGAGAACAAGGAGGGAGCTCCGCGACCTCCTAGGCGGGAGTTCGGTGACCGCCGGCCTAATTACGAGCGCCGCAACTTCAGCGACAACCCCGAGGGAGGAGAACGCCGTGGGCCCCGACCCCCGCGCGACCCTCGCGACCGTGACGCACCGCGCGGGCCGCGGCCGGCGTACGACAACAGAGGCAAGCGCGAGTTCGACAGGAGGTCGGGCTCCGACAAGACGGGCGTGAAGCCCGTGGACAAGCGCGAGGGAGGTGGTCCACACAACTGGGGCACTATCAAGGACGATATCGACGAATTGAACAAGACCGGGTCGGAGGGCGAAGCGCCCGAGGAGAAGCCGGCGCCGACGGACGTGGCTGCCGCCGGGGACGGGCAGCAGCCCGAGGCGGAGCGGCCGCCGCAAGAGGAGGAGCCGCGCGAGCTCACGCTCGACGAGTACAAGGCGCTCCGTAAGACACAGCGCGCGGCGCCGCAGTACAACCTGCGCAAGGCGGGCGAGGGCGAGGACCTCAGCCAGTGGAAGAACCTCGTGCTGCTCGAGAAGAAGAAGGAAGCCGACCGCGGCGAGGACGAGGACAGCGACGACGAATACGACCTGGCCGACTACCCGCAGCGCGTGGGCCGCCAGAAGCGCGTGCTCGGCATCGAATTCACGTTCAACGACCAGTCGCGGCGCGGCGGCGGCGGTGCCGGGGGCGGCCGTGGTCGGGGCCGAGGACGCGGCCGCGGTCGCGGACCGCCGCGCGAGGAGCCGCCGCCGGAGGAGCGCCCGCTGCCGACGCGCCACACTGCGCCGCCTAAGGTTGATGACAGCAAGGATTTCCCCTCTCTCGGATAGACACAGTGAGCCTTTGCTCTTCTCCCTTTTGAAAGTATGATAGAGTTACAAATTAAATATTGTATGTACCGTTATTTTTGAAGTAAATATACAAAATATTTACACGAGCGTGTATTATATTACATCAGAATTAGTAGATTATGACGAGTCATTTTAGCTACATTCAAAATTGATAGTTATTGTTCTAGTTAGAATACTCTCTATACATTGTGCTCACGCGTTACGCAGGACGTACTGGGGGAGGATATTTTTTAAGTTTTTTGAATACACTTAGCTACATTGCATATGAATCTATGATAACAGTAGCTTTTATCATGTAATCACAGCTTATGATTTAACTTGATGATTTTCACTTTGGAATAAGGTTTTAACTTACAGACTGTGACAAGCTATAATGAATTAACTCCGTCACAACTTAGCATAGAAAGTGGATAATAACCCTTGTTGCATTTTACATCGTGAGTTTGTGTTGACAAATGCAGACTTTGGGAAATGTAAATAGTTATATATGTTTAAAAGATAAGGTCGTAAAATAACAAGGTTGATTTTTGTTGAACTTAAACTTGAAAAATAATAAAACATTTGTATATGTGTGACATTTTTCTTGGTCATTGGTGTGGATAAGGCATTTTGTTAGGTTCCCATTTGACCTTTCCTCCCCCAATTAGGTTAATTGAAATTGTGCAGTATTGTGAACAATCCATAGTTACCTATACTGTTTTGAATAAAATGCAGAAATAATGTGATTAACTAATTGTCTATCTAAAGTTTGCAATAATGTGGTTCAAACTATCGTTAATGCCTATTTTAGTTTTAAATGTAACTTCTGTGCGGTATTCAGAATAATGTGTGAGAATCACATTAGGTGCTTAAAATCATCTCCACAGTATTGGCAGGGATAGGTATTCATCAAGTTGCTTATATGCAAGTTCTAAAATAATTTCCCAACTGTCTGAGAATAGAGGTGATGTATTTATTTACAAACAAGTGTTCCAAACCTTGAATCATTTTGAGCAATCTATCAGTTATTGGAATTTTAGTATTCTATGCAGAACTAATTGCTTGCCCTGTACTAAGCTGTAAAAGGATGATTGCGAGCATTATGAATAATTCTTATTATGGGGACAACTGGGAATTTGAGAAAAAAAAACCGGACAAGTGCGAGTCAGACTCGCACATCAAGGGTTCCATACAAATCCAGAAAATTTCACAAATTTGGGAAGTAAGTTGTAAATTCTCTATACTATAACCACAGACAAAAAAGTTTTTTTTTTCACTTTTCTTGTTATACATCGAAAATTACACATTGTTAAATTATTTAAAAACCTGTTTTAGCATGTGCTAATGAAGTTCTTTTATATGATACCTCACATGATATGATTTACTCACTTTGAATTTTGAACCTATATTTTGTGAATTTTATCTTTTACAATGACAGAGAAGTTTTTCTTTTACACAACTGCAAGAGACCATATACGTATAAAGTTTAAATTTCAACTAGATATCTTTATGCGTTCCCGAGATAAAGAGTCTTGACATGCACACAGACAGACAGACGGACAACAAAGTGATCCTATAGGGGTTAAGTTTGAGGTATGGAACCCTAAAAAACACGTCCCTTAAAAAATTGCTACTTGGAATCAACAATATGTATGGAACAGCTTATTTTTTTCTCAAATTCTAGGTTGGCTCCATCGTAAAATTTGTTCATATTGATGGTCTTAATCACCATCTCTCAATCATCTTTGGCTTAGTACTGGGACTACTGGTTGCCCAAAATAGCTGTTGTCCTATAATTTTACCTATAAAAGTACTCAAAGTTTATTTGTTGTATTCATTACATTTTATCGACTTTTAAGCTGCCTGCGGTGCCTATTGTTAGTTTTTTCAAATTAAAAATTCTTGGTATATATTATGCTATCATATTAGCTTCAATCAGTATCCAAAAAATCTTTTTTTGTGATAAACATTTCAAAAATTTGTCACAATGCAGGACTTGAACCTGCCCAATGCCTATTCGGATCAGAGTAATTTATTTATGACTTGACTTGACAGGGGAGGTAAGGAGTGGGGTGATTATTGTTGAGGCTATTCAATTCGATTGATAGTAACAAATATTTTATCAAATTGATTCTATGCTTATGGGATCTATAGAAGAGGCCTATGTCCAGCAGTGGACATCCTATAGCAGCTCTTTGAGTTTGCTATAGCCATTGCTACAGTATGGATATTTAGAAACTGGTTTTTAAGTTTCAGAAGTAGATATACATCAGTATTGTACCCGTTGTGTATTTTTTGGGTTTATTAAGGCATCCCACAGGCAACTGTAGCCTGTTCAAAAATGCCTCGGTATTGGTCGGACATACTAGGCTGTAGGATGCGTAAACCTAGCTTTTTCCCTGTGATGTGGATTTCTGTAGGTATATGTTGGAAGGAGCATGCTGTCACGCGAATGCAGATCATTAAGTGCACATGAAGAGCATAACACATATTTTGTATGTCTAATCGAACATTGCTCTTAGCATCATAATGAGACTAAACACATCTATTTTGTACAAAAACCAATAAATTCTTATCTTGCATGTAACATAGATATATGTCTTTGGTCACAGCTAACCACATTCCCAGGGAAACGGGATATAAGCCTCTTGTACCTACTCATAAATTGATATACCTATGATGTGGGTAAAGAAACAAATATTTGTAAGTCATTTTGTATATTGATATTATCACGTTCACACAAAAACAATTCACTTAAAATTTACAGATAGTAAAACAATACACAGAAATAGTTAAATATTCAACATAATAAAGATATTACTTAAAAATTAACATGAACTTACATATTCTTGTTGGGAAGGTACAGATAATAAATAAGTTTATTTACATTCGAAATACTTTCTTCAGAGAAAATGATACAAAGCAACATAAGTTAATGAAATAAATGATCAAGTATGTAGGATATTTTTACAACATAAAGTTACACAAATCGAGGAACATTTAATTTACAGAAAACTGATCACAAGTTTATTCACTTCTAGAATTATGTATAGATACTACCTATTATTTTTTCAATAGGAATTATTGGCTTAGGCTTAGATAGATGCATACTGTTTCATACATAAATAGCTGACTACTGACTAGTGTTGTTCAGAAAAAGGCGTTCTATGGTTCTATCAGATATACAATATACCTTGACGGCCATTGGAAAGGTTCTGTTGCTTCAATTATAACATAATCGACGACTTATCGGGGGTCGCCAGGTTAACAATAATAAAAATAAGTGACGTAAAAGCGTAATAAATCTAAATACAGGACTTCGATCCCGTTTCACAGCCACAATATACGTTCACTTACAATAAAAGCGTTAATAAAATACCAAATTTTGCAGAACATGTGGCTAGGAGGTTCATAAATATCTAGGCACATCTACAATATAATACCTATCTACCTATAACTATCTTTGTTCATCGCTAGCCCTACTCTATCAATTGACTATTAGTTACGTCGACAACGAGATTGCAGTAGATAATTATAGTCACCATTATATACAGCCGCTAATGCGTTTAATGCGTCGGTCGGGCGCTAATACTCCAACTCGGCTTCGCTGGAGGCTGAGCATTGGAGAGGCTCGCGCGCCATTTTGTTTCATGTTTTCATGCTAGAGCTAGATCATATACGGATGAAAACAGCTCATTATCATACTTTTGTTTTCTTGTGAAGATTTCCTTCACAGGCCGCCACATATTAGTTATGGGCTCGGCTGAACTAAAGATGTATGTATAATTTAGCATCTTCGGTATCAAGATCATTCGATACTGAAGATGTTCGTCTCCTCGTTTTTATTGAGGTATAGAAAGCTATTATGAGCGGGGTCTTGTCTACCCGGCAGACTGTCTTCTCCTACGCCGAATGTATCGGTTTATTTAGTGATTTAGGCCGACTCAATGCAATGAGCCAATCTCGTAACGACTGCTCAGTTTCTCGCCTCAGATGAAGTAGTCTACTTGATGCCGAATTAGTCTCAGGGGCGTCCAATGTTGTGACGAGCCGTCTCTACGCAGTACGACTTTACTCTTCGTTATTGAATGTATGTGCGCCACTTTAAAGACTGCGGTCAGATTCTTGCTACCGCTGGGAGTACTTCTCGATAAGCTCTACGGCTTCTCCAGAAGCTTGGAAATCGGAAGCCAAGATGCTTCGTAACAAGGCGTAAGCTCCATCCACATCACTACTACATTCAACGACGAACGATATTTGAACTGTAAAAGTCACAACGGCTCCTCAAAATGGCGGACAACTGATAACTGTTATATATCTTGAACGACTTTGCAGCCGATCCGTCTTTATCCGATCCATGTCTTTGGCGGCACCGCTAGCACAGCGCACGTCGATACGTTTAGTTTTCTCCGCAGTAGGTGGCTACTCGATGCCAAACGTGTTGGTTTCCTCAACAGCGAGGAGTAGTTTCTCGTGCAGCGTGTGATGGTTGGGGTAGGGCGGCAGGTCGAGGCGGTTGAAGCAGGTATGAGCACGTGGCAGCGACTCCACTCTCCCCCAGCGTTCGATGCAGAACCGCCGCGGGCCAGTGGAGCCGCGGAGCGCGCAGAAACCTTCGTAAGGTATGGAGGATGTGCCCGTTACGAACTGCACTAGCCGCAGTCGCTGCTCGTTTGTAAACCTGGAACAATGCACGCGTTCAATTAATGTAATGAAAAAGAGATGTTTTTTTTTGTTGGTGAGTGTCGTGATGTCAGCTTGTAATAGAAACTAGATGACTGTGATATACCTAAAGCAGGGACGACTTGACCAGTACAATATTGGGTGCTAACTTTGTGTAAGTATGTACCTGCTACCTAACTCGAGTCATATATCGACTCGAATTAGGTAGCAGGCGAAATTAGCATATCGTGATATTTCGAAACACGATCGTGCCATAATTAGCTATAATTATATCGACAAGATTCACGTATATTTTTGTTATACCATTTATTCATTAGTTTGTTTCAGTGAATGCTGTTTGTGATAATTTCCACGACAGCCAATTAGTATCGTAACTGGTTAAAATTAACAGTTATTTACTTTTTCATCTTACACACGGTCTCTGACCCCAAACTAAGCAAAGCTTGCGATATGGCTGCCAGAGACTGATATACTACATATACATGTTTTTAAATACATAGGTACTTATATAGATAGTACCTAAATAACACCCAGACACAGAGCAAACACCTATGTTCATCACATAAATGTTTGCCCTGCGTGGGGATCGAACCCACGCCTATTTGGTCCAGAAGTCAGGGTCACTAACCACTGAGCCACCGAGGCAGTCAAATACAGAGTGTTTCTTTATACAACAGACAAATCCTTGGACATCATTGTATGTACTCATCATCATTACAAACTTGATCAAACACAAAATCGCGTAGAAACCCTTGTACCCTTTTTTGCCAAGCTATAAATTCGTATTTGTATCCGAATTGTCACAAGACTATTTAGCAACCAGCAAGGATATTTCAGTAATGCTAGTCCATCACAATTTGCGCAACACGTAAGTTATAAAACACGTTGACGAATTTCGCTTACCATAATGTATGCAGAATTCCAGTCGCTCTCAAGGTTTTGTGAAGGTGATATACAAGATCTAGATTCTAGACCGATATTGTTATTAACGCGGCAGGCAAACTTAGAAGCACGTTATTTATGAGGGGACAGTTAGTATTCAGTCGCAATAGTTGCCTAGACACAGTTTTCCGGGTCCATTCGTAGGTAGTTGGCAGTTAGATGCTTTTGATTGAAAAAACCCACTGGATAGCTGGTGTTGTTTAAACTAGTTTAGTCCTGATGAGAGAACTATATATTATTAATACCTACTGTTTCCTGGGTCAAATAGCAGATAATGTGAATTAAAAAACGTAGTTTTTAAGTATGTATCAGGTTTAAATTATAGCCCGATAGCGTCTAGGATTGGATAGCGATAGGAGACTTATTACCTATCTATAGGTATAGTGATGTAAAAACAGGTTTCTTTCCTGCCTATAGTATACCTGAAGATTGATAAACGTTATCACATGTCTAAAGCGTACAGGTAGGTTTATTTATCTGCCCATAGCTCACTAAAACTCATATTCATTGTGTATAGCGTTCCAAAATGCTCACTTTCTGTATTACCTGTATATAGAGTTTCAGACCATACCTACAGATAGCATAGACGTCACTTGTCTAACGCCTAAAGAAGGATAGGATATCGTCATTGTACCCGCCGCGGTATCTACTGTGTTGTTCCTTCGCCCAGCTACGACTAGTTTATGGCAATGATCTTTGCTACATTTATCAATAATAGCGTGCCACAAGCGAGATAATCATCCGTCGATAGCGTGCCAGAAGGCGAGTATGACGGGGTGCGCGTCGTGGTAACCGCCGCGGTACTCCGTGTTGTTCCTCCAGTCTACAGCGTGCGAGCGAGATAATCACCTGCCGATAGCGTGCCAGCAGGCGAGTATGACGGGGTGCGCGTCGTGGTAACCGCCGCGGTACTCCGTGTTGTTCCTCCAGTCTACAGCGTGCGAGCGAGATAATCACCTGTCGATAGCGTGCCAGAAGGCCAGTATGACGGGGTGCGCGTCGTGGTAACCGCCGCGGTACTCTGTGTTGTTCCTCCAGTCTACAGCGTGCGAGCGAGATAATCACCTGTCGATAGCGTGCCAGAAGGCCAGTATGACGGGGTGCGCGTCGTGGTAACCGCCGCGGTACTCTGTGTTGTTCCTCCAGTCTACAGCGTGCGAGCGAGATAATCACCTGTCGATAGCGTGCCAGCAGGCGAGTATGACGGGGTGCGCGTCGTGGTAACCGCCGCGGTACTCCATGTTGTTTCTCCAGTCTACAGCGTGCGAGCGAGATAATCACCTGTCGATAGCGTGCCAGAAGGCGAGTATGACGGGGTGCGCGTCGTGGTAGCCGCCGCAGTACTCCATGTTGTTTCTCCAATCTACAGCGTGCGAGCGAGACAATCACCTGTCGATAGCGTGCCAGAAGGCGAGTATGACGGGGTGCGCTTCGTGGTAGCCGCCGCGGTACTCCATGTTGTTTCTCCAGTCAACAGCGTGCGAGCGAGATAATCACCTGTCAATAGCGTGCCAGAAGGCGAGTATGACGGGATGCGCGTCGTGGTAGCCGCCGCGGTACTCCATGTTGTTTCTCCAGTCTACAGCGTGCGAGCGAGATAATCACCTGTCGATAGCGTGCCAGAAGGCGAGTATGACGGGATGCGCGTCGTGGTAGCCGCCGCGGTACTCCATGTTGTTTCTCCAGTCTACAGCGTGCGAGCGAGACAATCACCTGTCGATAGCGTGCCAGAAGACGAGTATGACGGGGTGCGCGTCGTGGTAACCGCCGCGGTACTCCATGTTGTTTCTCCAGTCTACAGCGTGCGAGCGAAATAATCACCTGTCGATAGCGTGCCAGAAGGCCAGTATGACGGGGTGCGCGTCGTGGTAGCCGCCGCGGTACTCCATGTTGTTTCTCCAGTCTACAGCGTGCGAGCGAGATAATCACCTGTCGATAGCGTGCCAGAAGGCGAGTATGACGGGGTGCGCGTCGTGGTAGCCGCCGCAGTACTCCATGTTGTTTCTCCAGTCTACAGCGTGCGAGCGAGACAATCACCTGTCGATAGCGTGCCAGAAGGCGAGTATGACGGGGTGCGCTTCGTGGTAGCCGCCGCGGTACTCCATGTTGTTTCTCCAGTCAACAGCGTGCGAGCGAGATAATCACCTGTCAATAGCGTGCCAGAAGGCGAGTATGACGGGATGCGCGTCGTGGTAGCCGCCGCGGTACTCCATGTTGTTTCTCCAGTCTACAGCGTGCGAGCGAGATAATCACCTGTCGATAGCGTGCCAGAAGGCGAGTATGACGGGGTGCGCGTCGTGGTAGCCGCCGCGGTACTCCATGTTGTTTCTCCAGTCTACAGCGTGCGAGCGAGACAATCACCTGTCGATAGCGTGCCAGAAGACGAGTATGACGGGGTGCGCGTCGTGGTAACCGCCGCGGTACTCCATGTTGTTTCTCCAGTCTACAGCGTGCGAGCGAAATAATCACCTGTCGATAGCGTGCCAGAAGGCCAGTATGACGGGGTGCGCGTCGTGGTAGCCGCCGCGGTACTCCATGTTGTTTCTCCAGTCTACAGCGTGCGAGCGAGATAATCACCTGTCGATAGCGTGCCAGAAGGCCAGTATGACGGGGTGCGCGTCGTGGTAGCCGCCGCGATACTCCGTGTTGTTCCTCCAGTCGGCCACGTCTAGTTCAGGCGCGCCCGCTATCACCAGCTCTAGCTCCCGAGCGTCAAACGCACCAACCAGCCGCGGGTCCACCACCTGGGGATAGCAATCAAATTATACTTTCAACGTTGTCGAACTTATCGACATAGGGTAGGATGCACCGGTTGTGACAATGTTAAGTTAATTAATACTTGTTTACACTCCGAGGTGATAAACTCTCCACTCAACACTCCGCCGCGCTCGATGCGCCACCGCACCACCCGCTCCACTGCCACGGGCAGTACAGTAGTGACGTCACAATGCACCTACAAAACTTACTAACCTCGTGGAAGCCGCGCACGAGCCACTCGGTCTGCTCGGCGACGCCGCGCTCGACGCGCCACCGCACGACTCTCTCGAGGTATTCCTTCTTGTTCCGGTCCGTGACGGGCACGTCCCGCCCGCCCGGTTTTAGCTCTCGCTCCAGCACGCGTCCGTCAGCTAACCGCTCCGACACTGCGAAAGTCAGCTCCAGCGATGACACGCAGCGCGCCGACTGCAAACAAACAAACACATTATTTCTCATAACGGCCAAGTGCCTATATTTTCGTAGCACTCGTAGCGTAGGTAGTTTGATTATCAAATTCATTAAAGTCATACGTTGAATTAAAATTCTTGACGGCTGTGATGTGCCGTCAATATGTGCACGAGAAAGGCGCCCATGCGAGAGGAATGGCGACGTATTGTAAAGCGAGCCACCACAGGAACTGATGACCTCGACCACTCTGTCAAGAGTGTATACGACAAAGAAGAAGTGATGTTATCTACAAGCTGCACAGACATCCTAGAGGATTGGGTTTCGTGAAGCTAACTTCACAGCCGCCAAGAAGTTTGATTCAGCCTGTAAGCAACGTTGGCACGGTCAGTCTTCTGATTAGTTACCGTGGGTGGTATAAAAACTAACAAGTAAGCGCCGCCATAGCTCGGATGACACGTTGAATAGGCATGATGACTAAAAAAATATAATTAGTCCGTCAGGATAGACTATCAAAAAATATCGTATTTTTTTTGCGAACCAAACAAAAATTTATGAAGATATAGCCGGTCAAAGTTCCGCGTGACGTCACAAGTGCCATACAAATGTACCACTTCCAAACTTTAACAAGGTTTATCCTTGTAATTTGTTGTTTGATGGACAAAAGAAATAATACGTGTCCAATATTTTTCGATAATCTAACTCACAGACTAATTATAATTTTTTTTTTTTTTTACCCAGTCATCTTGCCTATTGTGGATCCCGATTGATTTAACCGTTCAGCCATATCAGATACTCGTTAGTCACGCGGCCTATAGGAACTTACTTGGTCTTCATTAACTACTAAAAAATACAATAAATCTATTTAGCTACTATACAATAACTTACTATACAACAGTAATTAAAATATCCAAAGACCACAGAAGGTTAAAAAATACAATGCCAAAAATATGATTCGCGAGTGGAAATCACGGGCAAATCAGCCAGTAGCCATAAACTAGATATACAGTCAAAGGTGACAAAAAAAACAGGCATACCTCATACCTATTATGTATTTTATTTGTAGAAAATAAGACTATTCCAAACGCCCACTTTCTGTGCCCACGCTATTCAATAAATAATAAAAAAATGTTTTTTATACTACACCTGTACTACTACAAAGTTGTTCATTCAACGATTGCTTTCGCAATCTGCGCAAAGCAATTGATGGCTAACGTCACATAGGCGGTGCCAAATGACTAAAATGAAGTCATAAACGATTGCTATTGCTTAGGCGGTAGGGGGGCAGCTCGGAAAGTACCTTGATACTTTATCAAATTTACGGTAGAAAGTACGTCATTGCATATCGAACAAATATGCGGCGAGAAAACGCATCTGAGCGGGAGAGAAAAGTGTATGAAAATCCATTTCTTACGTGGTTTTTCTTTTTTAATTTTGGCTTACCCAAAATGCTTACTATGCGCTGGTAACCTAAATATCAAAAGCCAAAAAGTTTTTACAGTGAGTTTTTATCTCCAAGTTCGCAAAATGACACTGGCCACTAGCTGTGTGTTGGATGGTGTCAAACAATTTGAAAAAAGAACATGTGAAAATTGCAGACGCCATTGGCGCCATTTTCAATTTGTGTGTTGTTTGAGGATTCAGTTTTCGTAGAAAAGTAAAATAGTAAAGATTTAGTTTTTTATTTTCCTCGTAGGTGTAGTATAAAGCACTATGTATTACTCGAGAGAAAGTGCGATTCCCGATCTCGGGTGTTTTTTTCGGGTGGTTCAAACGACACCCTCGACGGTAATCGGTCACTTTCTCCTCTCGGTGAACAATGTACTATAGTTCTCTACAAAACAAACATTTTTCATTTTATTTTAAAGAAATTGGAACTACAATATGTACTACGATTTCGCAACAATGAAATCTTCGTAGCAAAAGTGCATCAACAACCTAAAAATAGATAGCGCGCAATATTAACTGCGCCATTCGGGTTCACCACCCCGAAGGATCTTCTTATCAAACAATAACGCCTATTCAATACTTCTTTCTTATCGTATAAAAGCGAATAACTGATACGACTCGATACCCGATTACATGACAAGGTGCAGCGAGAATGATTCAGCTAAACATGTGATATTTCATAACACCAGTGGTCTCGTGCGAACAAATGCGAATTCGGTAGAACTGCCAAGAAATATTGGTACCGTGAAATATGCCAACTTTGCCCGTTTTTTTTAGAAAACTTAAAGAATCTGTTTTTTTTTACTAGTTCTGAGGTATTTTTTCTTTAATGCCGTAATCTGCAGGATCATGGGCATGGTCTAGTTTAGTAAGTTTTTTAAAAAGTCAACATTTTGTCCAACATTTCATTGATTTTGATGGCGGGCAAAGTTATCTGCAATTCTAGCCAACATTACCCGTGTTCATTTTTGATGAAAGTGTAGCCTTTTAGCCAGTGAGAAACAAACTATTAAAAGTATTAGCGCAATGAAGGAGTTTAATTTAAAAATCTTACCGATTATGATACAACTTTGCTTTTGAAATGAGTGGGCAATAATATCTTGTTATTTTTTCTCTTTTCCATACTAAATAAAAGTTGTGATTTCAATGTGATAGGGCTGCCACATTTGAGTTAGTAATTTTTAGTAATCACAAGAAATCACTGGGCCACCAACACAGTAGATCGCGGAGTCTGAAAATTTAAATTATAATAAAAACACTACTTAAAGTTCTCAAATTATCAAAATATTCTGAGATTTCTTGCGGCCCTTTTTCTGCTCTTGCCTTTGAAATATTTTGAGTAGTTCTTATAGTTAATTCATTACTATGTCTAGACCAAAAGCTTTGGACCCATGCATCACCAGAGTTTGTGAGTTTTTTTTTTCATATATCCGTGAACCAACAGTTTTAAGCCCATTTTGGTAAGCGGAGACCCATATTCATCAGAAACTTGTAAAACCCTTAGTGTTATTTTCTTCTTCTGCAGTTGGATGCCCCACAGACTAAACATGTTGTTTTGTAATTTTATTGATTATTGTCCTTCTTGATACACCAATCTGTTGTTCAGCATCTCTGGAAGATTTTTTTTTGACTCAACTGCTTCGCATGCTAATTTTAGCATTTTTTCAGAGTAATTTTTGTACATTCTCGACCCTATTTTACGTCTGGACTTGACTTTCTTTGTCGGATCCGAGATTTGTGTTTGTTTTTCTGTTAAAAAAATAACAACTTTTAATATAGGTATATTAATAATATACGTGTATTAATATAGTAAATTAATATAGTATATATTTTTAATACATATTTTTTCTTTAATTTAGCAAATTAGTAAAATAAAACATGTTTTATTGTAAAGTGACAACCCTAACACTTTTTTGAACGCTGGCAAAGTAGCCATTCTGAGGTCTTGAAATCATTAGATAACTTTGCCCATCATATCTTTTGATTGTGTGAGCCTTTATCGCCGAAACTACGGTTAAAACACTGAGCAATTCGATTTTTATAACATACAATAATACAAACCGCCCTTTGTTTTTGCTATGTCTTGTAGTTCATTGTAAAATTTCTTCAAAAATTTGCCCGCGCAAACATGCACCGTATTTGACAGGTTCCGACACTATACTGAATGAAGTTGGCTACCAACGAGGTATTCAGTGATGTGACACGTAAAACCTACTTTTGCCCAAAGTTAGTAATGTTCCCATAACATTAGAATATTTTTCAATAGAAACGGATCTCCTTGCAGATTGCATTCTGGGCAAAGAAACCCTTGGATGCAAAGTTGGCATGTTTCACGGTACCAAAAATCGGTGGGAAAATATTTTTAGGTTCATAACTAAAAATAAATGTACTTTGTGTAGTCTGAATGGACCAAATCCTGGAAGAGGAGATCCTATAGTCATATCATCTTTCATCTCGGTCTCTCTCGCTGAAAATTTGTATTTTTGATAGAAAATCGGATTTTTTTTTCCAAAATACAACTTTTCTTTGTTGGGAACTAGTAATTCGGTAGAAAATTAGGAGAAAGTAGCAATCTCAAAAATTGCTTAATTTTGGTATGTCGGTAGGAAAAGTGCTAACCGTATAGCCATTTCAGAGGCCTTCAGGCGGCCTATAAACTCTGACACTAGGGCTAGCCACCTGGCCTATACGAACTTACTTAGTGTCAAATCAGTAGAAATACCGAAAAATCGGTAGTTTCAAGCCCACTGGATATTTCATAACACGCTTGTAATCGGATAGCTCGATGTCAACATCACGTTTCGCAACGCACGTGGTCTGTTATTTTTAGCGGCGATGCCGGCCACGTGCGATTGTTGGGGACATTACGAGCTTCAGGTGAACGCCGCTGGGGGGCGACACTTGTACGTAAACATTACAACGTGGGTGGCGCTAGTGGGCTAGATTGAGGTTTAGTTGTTTGGGTGGTTGGTAGATGGCGTTGTCGGTTTCGAGGAAAGGATTAAATCTGAAAATGATGATGATCTAAAATATTATTTAATTAATTTATAATGTATCTAATATTATAAAAAAAAATATTACATATCTAACAAAACAAAAATATTACTTAAATGATTTCGTACATTTAGTCGAAAAGGTATGTAATGAATCAATAATATAGTATTACATTTTGTATAATTTAAGAAAAAGAAGAATCTAAATTAACAAATTTTTAACATCGGTTTTGTAACATCTGTTTTTGAACAACCGATTTCTTTTTTTGCCGTTTTAGGGTTGGTATCATAGGTAAAGTTGTTCATAACGATGAGTAGGTATGACACTTCTATAAACATGGCGAAGATGATAAATAAAACCTTGTAGTTCACCTAACACACTTGCAAATCCAAATTTTAAGTGCTCCAAGATTCTAGCTATCCTGTCGTGTCTAGAAAACAGTGGTGTTCTGTATAAATAAAGGTCAGCCCACCTGCAGCCAGCGCAGCGAGGCGGCAAACTGCGCATCGAGCGCGTCCACGTCTTCTAGCGCGGGCGGCAGGCGCAGCAGCGCGCGGTACAGCGCCCGCGTGAACCACGCCTCTAGTAAGTAACCGTGCACTAGCGCTAGGCCCAGTACTCGCCCGGAGAATCGGAACCTATGGAATAAAAAAAAACATTATTTAATGCCTCACTCATACAATCACCTAATAGAAGCATGTGATCACCATAGGTAAGGTGATTACTAAAACTGTGGTGGCAAATTGCAAGCTCTAGTAGACATATCATAATGATTGACGTTGATCAGAACTGTACGTTTTTGCTAGCACCAAGGAAGTTAAATAAATATTTGTGGACATCTAACACACGGTCTCTGACCCCAAACTAAGCATGGCTTGTGACATGGCTGCCAGGGACTGATATACTATATATGGGTCAGGCCGTAGATTTTGCCACTTTTTAGGTCCCCTAACTCTCCGCCTCTTTTTTCTTATAGTAAATTACTTTTAATTTATTTCTAAATGTCATCATCGTGTGTCGTAAGGATCGGTTAATAAGGGCCAGTAAAAATAATGGAATAAATTTATAAATTGTGAAAGTTATAGGATGTTTATCTGCGAAAAATGACTAAATTTTCATAAAAAACGCAAATCCGCTTCGGTGGGAGTGAACTTTGCACATCGATAAAATAAAAACTATAACACTTTTTAATAATCTGTTTGATTTGACGTTATAAAATTATAGTCAATTATCCACGGTTTTAATATCTTTACGTGTTGTTTAAGAAAAAATCATAATAAAACGCAGATTTATTAAAAACTTTCGAAAACTGATTATTTACGATATTTTTATTTCGCAACCATTATCTTCTCGTTTTATTATTCTAGAAGCACAGTGAGATTTAAATTAAGTCGCGACAACACCTAAGTAATGTACTCTTTAATCATTAAGCACGTAGTGGCCACAGTTTTGTCAGTTCGCTGTCATAACCCGTGCGAAGTAGAAAGTGTCACGTGTTTTACGAAGTGAATTTTTTGAGATTAAATGAAAAGTTGTTATTTGGAATCTATCATTGTTTTTGTGCACGATTAAGTAAGTTGTACGTGATCTTCCAACGTTAAGGTGGCATGATAATATGTCTTATTTATTGAGTTATGATCGATTTTCGCTATCACCTTCGCTATGAAAACAGGTCGTTCGCTATTTCTTCGCTATCAACTATTCTTCACCACAAATAATACTGAGTACACACTAGGCGCAGTTATTTTTTACTGTTGACATGTTTTGCAAAACTTGAATGAGATCAAAAGTCTGTACTAAAAAAAAACAAAATAGGTAGGTATAATGTTCGTTTTTGTAACTTTCAATAAATAGTATACACGTAGTAGTAGTCACGTAGGGTGAAACATTAATTTAAATTACCATATATCTTCGCGAGACTAATAATTATAATATTAACTCACTAGTAGTCGTCCAAACAGTAGATTTCGAAAGAATAAAGGACATCATTCATTATGAGCTAAACCTGAAAGTGCCGGTCAAAGAAATTAATTATGAAATATTATTAGAAGATAATATTCTGAGCATTTCAAACTATGCAACTAACCCTCTAGGATCACTTAGTGAGTAGTCACGGGACACGAACCTCAGAGGTAATCATTTGCAAATAATATCATATGTGTATCACCATCCTAACAATTGTTCGTCATTATCGTTCGCCATTGTTCGCGACAGGATAGCGAAGAATTATGCGCAATCTTTTCGCTATTTGTGGCAAAATCTACGGCCTGACCCATATACATATTTTTAAATACATACTTATATAGATAGTGACTAAATAACACCCAGACACAGAGCAAACACTTATGTTCATCAATTATATTTTTGCCCTGGGTAGAGATCGAACCCACGCCTCTTTGACCCAGAAGTCAGGGTCACTAACCACTGAGCCACCGAGCCAGTCAAGTTGACGCAGAAAGCAATTACAAGAATGAGGTAGAGTAGGCAGGGAAGATGACAATAGGCAAAATAGCTAGTCATGGTGTCCGATTTTTTGCTGTTGTTGAATAGGGCTGTTTTCTTGCAAGTATTTTTTTAGATAATTTAAGATACTAACCCAATGACTGTCTTAGAAAACTATGTATGTATAACGAACATACATAATATATAATACGTTTTTCAATTAAGGTGGCGCCTAATGCTAAAATCAAGCGAAAGGTGTATTTTTAAAGACGTGGTGTAAAGGTAACAAACATAAATATCCATATTAAAAAAATACTATAGGAAAGGAAAAATCCTGTAGTAGCAAAGTAATCGAGTCAAATTTTGGAAAATAATGTGGTTACTTTAGAAAAAAAATAAAACTTTGCATCATAAAATAAAAACATTTTATTTCAAATGCTCGAAATTATCAGCGACAACACCACATTATTTTTGACAAACTAAGTAGCCAGACTAATGTTCTAGTCAAGTAATCAATTAGTTTTTTATTACATGCTTAAATTTTGTATAAATAATTAAAATCCCACCTAAAAACATAAGCTGGAGCACAAAGCCAACATCATCATAAACTGTGTCATGCGATTTTCGACTCTAAACATAGCGTTATAGATAAAAAAATAGATCACGGGCTTCTGGTCAGTCGTCGGGCAGCGCTCGACGTGGAAGGTCGTTCCCGGACGCTCTAGCCGACGATCTGCGCATGATTTGTTTTTGATACTATGGGGTAAATAAATATTGTAAATAAGACTGTATTGAGTGAGTGACGTTTAAGTAGGTACAAACTTGTAATTAAAGTAGTTTAATGAATATTATCTGATTCTAAATATTATAATAGAATTCGAAAGGGAAGTGTGTGGATGTCTAGGACGTATTAGTGTTTGACAATGGGAAGAAAGATAAAAAAGAAGGAAAAACTTTTTTGCAAAACAGAAAAACTAAACGTAGGAAACATGAAGGAATGTTCAAGTAAGTTGGTTTTGATTTATACAAAATAATAATAATAATATTCATTATATGGTCGCGATGAA
Organism: Hypomecis punctinalis; assembly: GCA_949316475.1. Lineage (NCBI taxonomy): Eukaryota > Metazoa > Arthropoda > Insecta > Lepidoptera > Geometridae > Hypomecis > Hypomecis punctinalis. Next base: position 21,509,432 of record OX438803.1, read on the forward strand.
AACGGCATGGAACTTTGTAAGTAAATAAAAAATGTCAGTAAATTTATTTTGACAAGATTCCATAATTACGGGATGGAACTTTGTCGAAGTAAATCTATTGTTATTTTCGATTTACTTGGACAAGATTCAGTCCAATTGTCATAGCACGCGGATTATGCTAAATAAATAAGTAATATAATAATGTAAGAACGAAATAGAAAATGGCTCGTAACGTGGAAATCATCGGTGTGGTAGCACCCAAACGCGCTATAAATAGTCTAAATTTGGTGAAAGTAAGTGCATTGTGTACTGTTACGGTAATGGTATCTAGCATATTACACTGTCATGGAAATAAATACTTACAGCCCTGCGTGGCCACGCAGTACGTAACCACAAGCGGGGGCTGCTCGCCTACAGTATCTGGATGCACGGCAGGGTATCCAAACAAGTCGAGCAAAAATCACAGCCGTAACTCTTCTCGAGTTTATGTTATTTTATTGTCATTTATTTAGTGCTTATCTATGATAGCATCAAAGTTGGACAAATGCGCCCCGATAATGCCCCCATAGACAATACTGAATAAAAAATTCGAGACGGTTTACATTAATCGATCTCACAACGTTTTACTGAAGAACTGTTGCTCGAGTTGTTGTACTTTTCAGATGCCATGTTTTTGTTGGGATTTTAATTTCATCTACTCTTACTCTTTACTTACCTACTTGAGTTTTACTACGCGGCGCGCCGCAACTGTTGCTTACTGAGCGTAACTCCGAGGCGCGTAGATATAATTCGCATTCTGGCCGTTTCTACGAAGACCGAATACTATTAGATACCATTACCGTGGTACTGCTATTATATGCGATTCTTCTTCGAAATCACTGTGTACCTACTCGCTTATTGCATTTCGATATTATACTTAAAGACGATAATATAGTACCTACATTTTTATAACTTTTGTAATTTTTATAGTAAAAATTTTACAAGTAACTCACTATGTACTTTATTATTTACCTACATTTTACTTTCTTGTAGATCAAAGGAACCAAAAGTGAATGCCAAATCGGGGAAACCTGATACCTCAGCAGAGGCAATGAGTGGAGAGTAAGTGTATCTGTCATTCAAGACCGTGTTATAATTTTATTATGTATGGAGCTACGGTGCGACAGACAGACACACATACACACAGATCATCATCATCATCATTCATCATTTCAGCCATAGGACGTCCACTGCTGGACATAGGCCTCCCCTAATGATTTCCAATAAGGCCGGTTGAAAGCGGTTTGCATCCAGCGCGATCCTGCGGTCCTAATAAGGTCATCCGTCCACCTTGTGGGTGGACGTCCTACGCTGCGCTTGCCGGTACGTGGTCTCCACTCGAGAACTTTTCGACCCCATCGGTCATCAGTTCTCCGCGCTATGTGCCCTGCCCATTGCCACTTCAACTTGCCAATCCGCTGGGCTATGTCGGTAACCTTGGTTCTTCTACGGATCTCCTCATTCCTGATTCGATCTCGCAGAGAGACTCCGAGCATAGCCCTCTCCATGGCTCGTTGGGCTACTTGGAGCTTACTAATAAGGCCCATAGTGAGAGACCACGTTTCTGTGCCATAAGTCATCACTGGCAACACACACTGGTCGAAAACTTTCGACTTGAGGCACTGAGGTATGTCGGACGAGAAGACGTTACGCAATTTTCCAAACGCTGCCCAACCGAGTTGGATTCGGCGATTGGCCTCTTTCTTGAAGTCGGACCTACCTAACTGGACTACTTGTCCTAGGTAGACATACGAGTCAACGACTTCAAGAACCGAGTTCCCAACTGAAATAGGGGTGGGTACAACATGAGAATTACACATGACCTTTGTCTTATCCATGTTCATTTTAAGACCCACCTGTTGAGAGACTCGATTAAGGCCTTCTAGCATCGTGCTGAGTTCTTCCATCGACTTTGCCATGACCACGATATCGTCGGCAAATCGAAGGTGAGTGATGTATTCGCCATTGATGTTGATGCCGAGTCCTTTCCATTCCAGGAGCTTAAAGGCGTTCTCCAGAGTAGTAGTAAATAGTTTCGGAGATATTACGTCTCCCTGTCTTACGCCTCTCTTCAAAGGGATCGCCTTGGAGCTCTCTTCCTGTACTCGAACCGACATAGTGGCGTTATTATACAAACACTTCAGCACTTCAATGTACCGATGGTCAATACGGCATCGTTGAAGAGACTCAAGTACAGCCCATGTTTCAACCGAATCAAAGGCTTTCTCATAGTCCACAAACGCCAAGCAAAGTGGCAGGTTATACTCCTCGGTCTTCTGTATAATCTGCCGCAGCGTATGTATGTGGTCCATGGTGCCAAAGCCCTTCCGGAAACCGGCTTGTTCGGGAGGCTGGAAGTCATCAAGCCTGCGTTCGAGACGATTCGTAATGACCCTTGAAAACAACTTATAAACATGGCTCAGAAGCGAGATGGGTCTGTAGTTTTTTAATAAGGTGTTGTCACCTTTTTTGAAGAACAACACCACCACGCCTCTGTTCCACGCTTCTGGCGTTATGCCCTCGAGGACGACAGTGTTAAAAAGCTTCTGAAGGACTTTTAGTACCGGCGTTCCACCCGCTTTCAGAAGCTCTGAAGTGATTCCGTCGTCACCCGGCGCCTTATTATTCTTAAGTTGGTTCAGGGCCATCCTAATCTCGTATAGGCTAATGTCAGGGATGTCTTCGGTGAAATGTCGGGTCAGCTTGGCTCTTGGGTCTTTGGCCGCGCTGTTTACAGGCTTTGCTACCGAGGCGTATAATTGTCCGTAAAACCTTTCGATCTCCTGCAATACCTCTGCCTTGGTTGACGCTATACTGCCATCTTCTCTCTTCAGCTTTGTCAACTGGCTTTGCCCAATAGAAAAATGCCTCGCGAACACTTTGGAGCCTTTATTTCGCTCTATTGTCTCTTTAACATGTTTAGTATTAAAGAGACGAATGTCGCACCGCACCGATTTTGAAATCTGTCTATTGAGCCGCCTGTATGACTTTGCATCATCGGAAGACTGCAGTCTTAGCGAGCGTCGTTCGGCCATGAGATTTAGAGTATGATCGGAGAATTTCTTAGGTCTATCTGAACGGCGGGGTCTAAAGAACTTAGAACCCACCGTTTGGACAGTTTCTACGAGCCCGTTATTGATCTCGTCCACCGACGCAAAGTTCTCCAGGCAAGCAAAGCGATTTGAGAGCTCGAGCTGAAAGTTCTCGGGGTTTTGTATGTGGGCACGAGTAGGTCGGAGCGTAGACTTCATCAGGCGGGACCTTTCGAGTTTAACGTTGATATTCAGTTTGCCTCGCACGATTCTGTGATCACTGCCGGTTTTTACCTTGTGAATCACGGAGACGTCGTTGAATATCCGTTTCTCGCTAGTCATGATGAAGTCTATCTCATTTCTCGTGGTACCGTCGGGACTCATCCAGGTCCATTTCCTGCGAGGTGGCTTCTGGAAGAAAGAGTTCATCATGAAGAGTTCCTCTTTCTCCAGAAAGTCTGCCAGCATGTGGCCCCTAGGGTTCCGTTGCCCACATCTAAATTGCCCCACTCTCAACTCATCATCGCTTTTCTTGCCCAACTTTGCGTTGAAGTCTCCCATAACAACCGTGAAGCGGGTCTTAGACGTATGTATGGCCCGACTTACGTCCTCATACATAGCCTCCACTTCATCATCTGGGTGTGACGAGGTCGGTGCGTATACCTGGATGACCTTCAACGAATATCGTTTGGATATTCTGAGTATCAGGTATACAACCCTGCTCGACACACTTTCGATGGTAATGATGTTGTTAACGAGAGATCTGTGAACGAGAAAGCCGACACCACCTTGGGACCGTTGGTCACCTTCCTGGTAGTACAGTAGGTTGCCGGATTTCAGGGTTATCGTGTCCTCGCCCTCTCTACGAACTTCAGATAACCCCATAATACCCCATCGCAACCTACCCAACTCTTCTTCCAGTTCCGCAATCTTCTCATCAGTCCTCATAGTGCGCACGTTATATGTTGCCAGGGCCAGTCGTCGTCTGTTGGGGTGGCAGCCGGATCTCTGCCGGGGATTCTTAGCACCCCTTGCTCCGCCAAACTTATATCACCCCGCCGTGTTAGCTTTGGGGGCTAAAAATAATTGTTAACTTCAATAATTGGTTTCAGATATCTGCCGTCAGACTCCGCACTGACAGTTTTAGAAAATGTCACAAGTTTAACATTAGTCACTCAACATGACCAGTCTGATCTTCATACCTTGAGTAATACCGGATTAGTAGCTCACGCAAGGTAAGTATCGTCAAAAATTCGAAATCCAGATGTGATAGTAGATTTACACAACAAAATGTTTAAATTGTAATATCTTTCATTTCAGCAATGAATTACTAGAAAAACATTTCGATTCTATTAGTAGAGATAACGATGCGGAGCAGATGATTTAATCGAAAATGACACGATTGTCGAAATCAAATGCCCAAGTTCTGCATTTAACATGCCCATTGAAGAAGCCCTTGAAAAAAAAGTTATGTTTTGGACTTTGAAGAAGGAAAATAAATAATCAACAAGATTCATCCTTGGTTTTACCAAGTACAAGGACATCTTCATATAAGCAAAAGAAAAATGTGCATATTCGGGGTGTGGTCCGAGGAAAATCAAAATGAAACCGTAGAAAAAATATTTTGAGATGATGACTTTTGGAAAAAGAAAATTATTGACAAACTAACCAAATTTTATATGAAGCATTTATTGCCTGACTTAGTAGATCCACGCCAAACAAGAAACATGCCACTGAGACAACCAACATGTTCAACTAAACGCCATAAACGCCAACTCATAAAACCACCCGATGCCGGACCCTCTAAAATGGCATGCGTGCAATTCTGTCCAGATTTGATTTCGATAGTTTAAGCTACTCCTGGATCATCAAAGAAAGACCGTGTTGACGATTGCTGAATTCTGATAAAATGATTATTACATACCTAACTAGCTATTACGTCCACTTTGGCCGCGTTGCAAGTGTAAAATAAATAAAATTTCATTTTTATAGAATCAAAAAGAGTAGCCTTTGTGTTAAATTATAGCATTAGCTAGCTACCCGTGAAAGTCCCGTCAAAATCAGTCCAGTGGTTTCTGTCACTATCCAGAACAAACGGACACAAAAACTTTTGGTATAAGTGTCGTATTTACTTTCATAATAATTTAAAAAAAATGTTATTTTGATAATACAAACATACACTTCAGTTTCATTAAAATTATTTTTACAGATAATTATTAAAGGTGTAAATTATTATAAATAACTTTGGAAAAATAAAACTTTAATTGTTTGATGAAATGTTTCATTTTACATGGTAATGGTCTTTTACCATTACTTATTTATTGATACGTTAGCCAAATAAACACCAGCATTTTGGTCACACGTTGGGTACACCAGCCGCTCAGAAAGACTTTTGAAAACAAGACCGGCCACCACGGGCACAATGTCTCAATTTCAAACGGCTCAAATATGTAACCACTGCCGAGGTTAGCATATTTGCGCCGTTTGTGCTGCTTCGAATTGGCCAACGCTCCAGCCCTTCTCTGAGTCTCAGAAAAATGTGACGCCACCAAAGTATCGACGCAAGTCGGGTCTCATACTAAGGGCCGTCTACACTTCCATGGGACAAGCTTCATACCGTCAGCCCTTTTGCCATCACCAAGCGCAAACCCATTCGGTTCGAGTACGGCTGCTATATTGGCGGTCGCAAAAGCCCTGCGTATGACATCGTTCACACTGGCGTGGCAACCAATTCGACCAGCGCCTCTTGAGCAAGAAAGACGGTGGTGACCGAGCTGGTCAACTAAGGTACTTGAATAGGTGAGAGCGCTCAGCTATGTTCAGCGCGGCAGCAAGATGGGTCGACTATCCCGACGATATCATCAAGAACAAGTCAAGCCTGGTCACGACCGGCAAAGAGCCGAGGCAGATGTCACAGAAAGAGAGAGGCCTATACCCAGCAGTGGAATAAAGAAAGCTGCGGATGATAACCATGACAAAACAAATTAGTTGAGATTGACTGTTTCTTGGGTTTGAAATGATTGTTTGCTACAATATTTGTGTACAGTTTCACATTAAATTGGCGCTAATATTTTGTGGCGCACTTACTATTACTTACTTCGTATCTGCCAATTTTAGACTATTACTGTCTTTACAAAAGTGACATAGCTCAACCAGATCTACATTTTGTATGACAGCTGTCGAACTTAAAAGTAGTTTATCTCCGTAACTGTCAACTTTTGATCAATGCTATCTTTACGAAAGTGAGATAGCTATACCAGATCTACATTTTGGATGACAGCTATCGAACTTAAAAGTGGTTTATCTTCGTATCTGCCGATTTTAGACCATTACTATCTTACCAAGGGTGAGATAGCTCAACCAGATCTACATTGTGTATGACAGCTGTCGAACTTAAAAGTAGTTTATCTCCGTAACTGTCAACTTTTGATCAATGCTATCTTCACAAAAGTGAGATAGCTCAATGAGATCTACATTTATAAATATCTTACAAATATCTTAATGTAGGTATCTCCGTAAGGTTAGTTACATATATTCATTAACTTTCGCGGTACGAAGTTCGCCGGGTCCGCTAGTTACTAGATAAATAAACACCTTATTATTCCGAAGAATGTGTTTTGTTATTTTTGTTATGTTGTAGTATTTAGTATTCTTTAAATATCTTCTCTCGCACCCCATTCATTTTTTCTTTGCGGTATCCTTTCCGTACTGTTGCCTGGAAGAAATCGCTTCCAGCGATAAGGCCGCCGTTTGTTTTTACCTAAGTTAAGTGAAAATTGTATTGTTTTAATTTTCTGTTATGGTGTGAAACAATATAGAATTATTTATTTTATTATTTTATTTTTATTAAGGTATTTATTTATCTTGTTAACCTCTAAGAGTAATGTAGGAAAAGTAGACCAAAATTGAAGTTTGCTTGATTTTTCGCTTGATATTTAGGCTATATGACAATGATCATAAAATAACAAACTTGTAAGTTTGCTAGAAGAACCTTAGAATTATGATGATTGTTGAGTGTATATATTATAATAATGCTCGATTTACTTGGGCCACCGTGCACCCAAATAAATGGCTCTGGGTAAAGCAAGCAAGCAAAAGAAAGCTTTTTTTGCTCGACTTGTTTAGGTGCACTACCGTGCACCCAGATTATCCAGATATTATATCCATTTCAATTTAAATTAAAATCTGTTTAGAATTCAAAGAAATAACATTCGCATTTTATATTTTGCTACCTAATTGATATCTTTATCAAATCGTAGAGAAAATAATATTTTATATAAGTATCAGACATCTACTGCGCTCTGCACGATGCCGTAGGTATGACCTTGAGTGAGGGAACGTGTTGCTTGCGATCGAGGCGCGGTCGCGAGCCGTGGTAGCTTTCCGAACTAGAGCGGGCGATGCAAGACGCGCGGGTGAAATCTGATTTTTTCGTGGCATTAGGCGCACTCTTAATATGTAGTACGTTTTTCTTACTGTGTTTCTATTTTTATAAATTTATTTTTTGATAATTAACTTATCAGTATAGGTAAAACTAGGAACTGGTTAAATGACTATAAATTAAACTTTGTTTTAGTTCGGAACAAGTTGTCATAAAAACCAATCATAGTTAAATCTTCCGGGATACAGACAGGCCGACATTAGTATCCAGTAATATCGTTTAGTCTGACTGATTGTTGCCATTATTACCTGTAAATAGCTGTCTTATTGACGCATAGCCAATTATATTGAAATTAGTTACATTGTAGCGTAAATAAATAATCGTTGGCAGGTAAATAGCTCATTTACTTATAATGTCGGTATTTAGCTACAATTTTATTATGAATAAAATTGTGCTGTTTTTATAGACGACAATTTGTTTTATAATAAGAAGCGTGTGCTCCACAAAACCTCTTAGCATCTGCATGTATTAAATATTTTCATTTTCAATATTTTCTTTTTTGATCAATGGCCAAAGAACAGAAGAATAGCGTTTGTAGAACCATGTATGCCATGTTACGACTGATGCGACAGAAAAGATTCAACGTAACCTACACCATCTGATTTTCATCGCAACAAAAAATTAAGAATTCGTATAAAGGACATGTCCACAAAATGTATGGAGGCTGGTATAATAATAATCAAAAATTCTAACCACAACACTTGTTACAATTCGAGAAAGATCATATTTTTCTGAGTCTATTACAGCATCAGTTAAAACCAAAAAAGAGCTCTCCGTTTTTTTTTTAAAATTAATTTTGAATCTATTAGGATAAATAAATACCTATATTTGGCTCAATAGGTAGTTATCTTTAGCAATCCTGCCCCCCTACCGCCTAAGCAATAGCAATCGTAATAGCATTCGTTTATGACATCATTTTAGTCATTTGGCACCGCCTATGTGACGTTAGCCATCAAAGTTGTTCATTCAACGATTGCTTTCGCAATCCGCGCTAAGCAATTAATGGCTAACGTCACATAGGCGGTGCCAAATGACTAAAATGATGTCATAACGATTGCTATTGCTTAGGCGGTAGGGGGGCTGGTTAAGTAACCTTCATTATTGTTAAATGGAAGCATTTTTACCAATAAGACACAGTTTGTAAGTGTTTTTGTCACATTGTATCTACTAACTGGTCACACTGGTAGGTTATAATTTTTAATTTTAGCAAATTAAGACATGCATGTGGAAGAATCAGCTACGAATGCAAGTAAAATAACGATAGAAGCACTTTCTTATTGCTAAAGTAGAAAAAATACAAAGCTGTATTATTATTTTTAATACGATATATTTTTCACATTTAAAAAAAAATGGAGGGATAAAAAAATCAAAATTAAATATTTTTGAGAAGCCCATATATCAAACTTTCAAATGATGTATATATCATCTTGGTCCGATTTCTCTCTGAATAATATACCACTTGTGGACGTCACCTTTATTGGTATAAGAATTCGAAATAGTTATAATATACCAGTGCCTCAGTATGCTTTCCCATCTAAGATCGCTAGCGTGCTACACCCTAGACAGCACATCTGCTTAACATCAGGCAGTGTGTAGTCAAACGCGAACCTATTCAAAATATCAAAAAAAAAAAGATCTCATGAACCCCATATCTCCCAACGAAAATTTCCAGAAGACTACTTACTTTTATTTTAAATATTAAAATAAATTTTGAAAAATTTCATTTATCAACAGTTTCAATAAAGACTTCAATAAAGATTTTTATCCTCATTATTAAAAATTTCGTCAAATAACACACAAACGTTTGAATGTATGGCTATTAGTTCCAGCATTTTCTGAGACCTTCACTTTAGCGGGCAAGTTTGAGCTAATCAACACTTTGGCCTCAAGGGCGGTTAGTTTGCTCATCACTTTAATTATTATTTATTATCAGATATAACTGATAACACTCTAAAAATACTAGTCTTCTATTTATTACATTATGCATTCGATACATGTAGGTAGAAATTAATAACCATATGGATAAACAAATATTTCCCCACAGTACTTCCAGAAATAGATTAATAAAATATATTCTGATTATTATCTAAATTATATCTGGCCATTAATCTTAAATAACGATAATTTATTATGTATTGCGTTGCTATTGGTGTAAATGAAATAACTAGTTAAGATCTCGTAAACAAGACGTATTCAGGTACTGAAAAGCCAAATTGATACGCTCTATGACAACATAGAAATATTTGATCACTTCGTTAGGTTTTCTTTTTGTGCTTTAGAGCGGACCATTATCCAATCATAAATATTTTTCTATATTGTTTCAGACTTTTATGACTCAAAAATTCAATTTAAAATCACCATGCTATGAGGACTATTTTATAGAGAGGAATCTCTCCAATACAAAGCTCGAGTCGAAAGATATGCCGTACAATAGATTGTGAAGTAGCGTCTCTTTTACAAGCTTTCTAAGACTTCGATACCATTTAAAATAGCAAGGATACCGAACTCTTTTACCAGGACTGTCTTTTTGTCCAAGTAAAATCTTTTTGTACAATATAGGAGTGTTCGAATCTAGCCAGAGTACAAAGGTACCTTCTAGGCAAGCATGCTACAGTCTAGGGTGCATCTCTACTTAAGATCAGGCATCTAAAATGAAAAACACTGAACATCTTATCAACACCCAAAGTCAGTTCGTACAGACCGATGGCTAGCCCTGAAGTCAGAGTTTTTAAGCCGCCTGAAGCATTCTGACTTGGCTGAACGGTTTAACCAACCGAGGCTTAAATGGCACTCACATACAAAAGGTATCTTTACGTAACACTATTACAACTTTAGTTTCTTTCCTACCCAAAAGCTCGTGTGGAAAACGTCACGCTGCGCAAGCGCAAGCGTCTCGAGTTACGTCAAACGGTGCGTGTAGTGTTACGGACAAACACACGCAGCTGAACGTGGATATTTTTTGTGCACGTCTTTGTACGTTTTTACCTTTGAGGGTGTTGAGTTACGTACTGCTTCGCTGGAGTGTGACGTTAGTGGCGCCGCCTTTGTAGGATAAATAGTTTTGGTCAAACTATTAGTGATTTTATTTCAAGAATTTTTGTGACACAATTCAAATGTTCGTGACCGCGGGATTAGAACCTGCATAACTCCGTCGCAGTATGAGTTATCGTCTTGCGCTAAGTCAAACAATACGCTTACAACAAATTATCTACATACTTGAACTGTTTATCAATATTCAACTAAAGCGTCCCTATGTAAAACAATGAGTAAATACGTTGGGGTTTTATAAAATTAGAGTAACATAGTTCTAAACATAAATATCGTTTAAAACTATCAGCAATTACCAAACGCATATAGGTTAAAAATACAGGCGTGTCTTGGGATTTGAACCAAGGTTCTCTCGATCGTAAAACATAGTCTTCCATTTAGGCTGCCATAACTTCCGTGACATTTGTCTATCGTAATATAATAATGAGCTTATAATAGTTGTTTCTTATTCCGACTCTGGTGGAGTAATTAGGAATAAACGAGAGAGTAATAGACACCACTGGCCGATAATAACACGGTCTATGATTGTCAATAAGCGACAGATAACCTGTCGTTGGACATATAAATTACACCTAACATTAACTTCTCCAGTATGAGCCTATTTATTGACATTATAATATTATCTATTATACAACGTGTAACAGAACGGTTCAACAATACTTAAACCACGCATGCTCAGACATATTTAAAACTTACCCCATAAGGTCTCACAATCCTCAGTATGTTAGATTACGAGATAAACCAAGTTAAAGTTTTGCGTAAAACAACCTGATGTCAACCCTAAACTTATCAGCTGACGGACTAATAATAAGTGTAAATAAAGACTAATAAGTGTACAGAAATATTTTATTTTTGCCTACAAAATCGTGGACGGGCTTTTACACACAAACATTGTAAGTAGGTACGTGGTCATAGGTACAAGTTTCAAGGTCATAGATTGATTTACCTAACTCATCTAAACTCCCTAGACTAGAACATGTTGTAAGTACTACCTGTTGCATAAAATGATTACATCGTCTATATAACAACCTTTCTGATGAAGCAGGACTGTAAAAAAAGATTCACAAAGATATTTTTTTTGTCACTCATACCTATTTGCATGTAGTCGTGTGACATCAGTCATTGGCCGTGATATTTTAAGTGGCGTAAAACCTGAGAATAGGTCTTAGCACTCGGCATATTCTACCAGCTCCAAGTCCTGTCAAAATAAAAAATACGTACCTATTTACCTACATTACAAGATAAATTTATTTGTTGTTAGCTTAGCTTTAAAAAATACATCAAATATTCTGGACATGACACGAAAATACCTAGATGTTATTTTAACTGTAAAAAGAGCGAGACGAAAGCCAAAGTAATATGAAAGTTCAGAATGTTTTATACCTAGCTTTTGCTAGGTTCTCTCCCAGATACATACATTAAAATTATTATTTAATGTCATTAAAAAAAGCCGTGGTGGTCAAGAGGTAGTGACAGCCGCCTTACGATCGTGAGGTCGTGGGTTCAAATCCCCGGTCCCGTACCAATGAGTTCTTTGGAATTTATGTACGGAATTTCACACCTCTGGCTTTGCTGTGAAGGAAAACACCGTGAGGCAACCTGCATACGGCCGTAGTAGAAATTCGATGGCGTATGTGAATCCACCAACCCGCACTGGGCCAGCATGGTGAATATGGCCCAATCACCCTTCGTGGGTAGGCATACGTCCTGCAGTGGACTATTTGAAAAAAAGGCTGGTACAGTAAAATACTACATTCAAAATAGAAATCACGCGTAACAATAGTTTCCAAACCAAAGTTAGAGCATTTCAACTACGCATCTGTATTTTTATCTTTATGATCGGCGATAGTCCACGTGGACTGGCGGTGTTTGCACACACGAGCACACACGAGCCGACAAAGAGCATAAACAAACATCGCCAGCAAATCACGAATCAGCCGCCACTATGGCGGCTCTTTTAGCAAAATTAGCTCCGCCCCCAAAAATATGTTTTTCACAATATGGGTTCCGTACAATATTTTGTTCTACTATTTTTTTATTATGGTAAAATGTTGTCTGAAGCTTTGTTATTTAGTTTCTACTACATCCATCCACCCATTTATCAGACATAGGACGTCCACTGCTGGACATAGGCCTCGCTAGCTCGCTCCGCTCGCGCTTTCTCGAAATGATTTCTTTTCTTTTGCTTATTTAAAATGTCGAATCAATTTTGAAATAACGTACAAAAAAAGGGTTTATAATAACTTCAGTCCACCCGAACTTTACGGTATCATCCTTTACGGCCATTTACGGCCATCTATCCATCCAACAGCCGAAAGACTCCACTGCGGGACATAAGCCTCCCTTTGGATTTCCAATAAGGCCAGTTAGAAGCGGCCTGTATCCAGCGCGTTCCTCCGATCTTTATTATATCGTTAGTCCACCTGGTCAGTGGACATCCTACGCTGCGCTTGCTGGTCCGTGGTCTCCATTCGAGAACTTTACGGCCCCATCGGCCATCCGTTCTTCGAACTATGTGCGCATCAAAAAAAAAACTTTCACTAAAAACGAAATTCAAAATATGAACACTGAACCCTAAAATTTTGATTCCAATTTTAATAGAAATAATAGGAATTTTTTAGTCAGTCGCCCTCTGACCTTGCGGAAATGAAGACGTCTCTCAACTCTTTCTACCATCGCGATGTCTCGGAAGTCTAGGATACCTAATAATATTATACAAATGGCAACTACGGTGCCGCGCACGAGCTGACATTTTGAAGAGTGTTCATCATCATCACCCGCGTCGGTAAGCGACGCGGGTGAGGCGGCGGCGGCGGCGCGGCGCACGAATTTGGCGTTCTTTTCTAACTTACGGACTTCTTAGACGGATGTGTACGTCTGCTCAGTACCTACTGGGAACTTTCACGAAGGATGACCCGGTGCTCGAGTTGGTTCAAATCTCGAAACGCGCAGTCTGCAGCATTTTGAAGATAGCCCAAGGACCAGCACGCATCGGGCAGAAGCGGCGTTCTACATTAACCAGATGGAGGTCTGGAGGACATTTAATAGCGCCCGCGCATTATGCGCGCCGCGTCAGCGACCACCTGAACGTGCGGTTTCCAGGACGGTGAATAAGACCCAGGGGCGTGGTGTGCTGGCCACCAAGGTCTCCGGACTTAACGTGATTAGACTTTTTGTGGTGGTACATTAAAAATATTGTTTATTCTGTGCCGTGCGACTCCAGTCCAGCCCCCCTACCGCCTAAGCAATAGCAATCGTAATAGCAATCGTTTATGACTTCATTTTAGTCTTTTGGCACCGCCTATGTGGCATAAGCCATCAAAGTTGTTCATTCAACGATTGCTTTAGCAATCCGCACAAAGCAATTGATGGCTAACGTCACATAGGCGGTGCTATATGCTTAAAATGAAGTCATAAACGATTGCTATTACAATTGCTATTGCTTAGGCGGTAGGGTGGCAGGAGAGATGATCCCTCGTATCGTACACGGAATTTTGAGGTGGTGAACGTGAGAAAATCTATGGCTCGTCGTGCCTACGTACTCGGTTGTGCTGCGAGCGAGGAGGTCAGGATTTCGAGCCTTTCCTTCGACTTTTATTAAGTTTTTGTGGACGCCACTGTGTGTGTTAACTGTATAGGTAGGTACCTAGTTGTTATTTGTAGTAGGCAAATAAAAATAGTGAATTTAAAATATCTATCAATTTGTTTTTTTTTCTATCACTTCTGAGTGCCCATAGGATCTAATTACCTAGGTAAGTAATTTTATATGCCAAAGATAAGGTAAGTACCCACATGTACCTAGGCTGCGCCACACAAGTTGGCGGATATGAAGCCAACAGCTACAAGCTGCACAATATCCCATCCTGACAGAAGCTCACATAAAGCCGCACGTTGATTGGCTTTTAGCTAACTTCACATCGTCGGCCAACTTGTGTGGCGCGGCCTATAACATTTGTTTACTTTCAAGAGTGTCAAGAAACCTTACAATTAGGGTAAGTAAATAGGTATTTGTCAAAAATAGGATACCTAAATTGGTTATCTACTCTGAAAATTCCTAGGTACTTACATATTTAAGTTACGCATTAAAATAAAACATTGAGTAGGTAATTATGGAACTAGATACCTACAAGTAGGCCACGAATTTTTAGCTGTTTTTAAACGTGAATTAGGTCTCGACTAGGTCTAGGGACTAGGTCTAAGAATCTGTAGGTAAGTAGCTTCCTTCAACAGCATTACGTAGCCTAACTAGCATTTCCTTGTAGATTTTGAACCTAAAACTAAAAAATAAGACGCCACGGCGCGTTCGCGTTCGTTTGTTGTTGGCGTGCGGCGCGGGCGACTTCATCAAACCTTTCGAGGCGAGGCCGCGCCCGGTCACCGACCTCACTACTTTAGGGTTGTCCAAAATAATTTGAAAAAATTATTTTTTTGTTTTGTATGGAAAAAATAAGATGACTTTAGAAGTCTAAAATTCATACAGGTGATTCGTGACTGGATATACATACATGCCGTTCAGTATTGTTGAACCGTTCTGTTACACGTTGTATAGGTATTAGGAAAGATAATTACATTCATATTCTTTGTGGTTAGAACGTGACTGACACTTTATAGTGCAGTTCCACTGGTGAACATGTTCGCCACATTTTTTGACAATGATTGGCCCAACATTGAGCGAATTTTAGTTGTGAATGTTTTTCTTGGGTTTTTGTGTTTTTAAGCAGAAAGCAGAAAACTGTTGTCAATTCGGGTGGCACCCCGCCTTTTCATCCTCGACAAATTGTATACGAACAATTAATTTATTTATCACTACATATTTCAGGGTTTCGAACCATAGCAAAAATTCTTCTAAGTTTTCGTGGCAAAGCATTGGGTATCATACTTAGTTTGTGAATTGTTCTATTTTTAGTTGTTTTCGTGTTTTGTTTCTGTGTACCTAATTGTTTTGCCCCGAGTGAAATTTTCTGTATTTCTGGTGTGCTACAATGACATTCTACAATATTGTATAGCTACCAAATCCTTTTTTTTTAGCGAATATGCGCAACTACTAACTCGACTGATGGTAAGTGACGTTGTGGTCGATGATGGAGCACGCACAATTAGAAGAAACTTTGGTACCTATGCACTCTGAGTGTGTGTTGAACCACTCCCGGAGTCGGCCCTTTGTAGCCCAGCCTCTTTTCGCCATCCCACAGACGTACAGCTTTGAAATGATAACTCACCATTCGTGATGGTTGTCCACAAACGCGGACATCGGCGAGACGTGGACGGTGTAGGTGTCGTTGGCGGAATACTCGAACAGCCCGTAGTAAGGGTTGAACAGCTCCCGGGACAGCAAGAAGAAGAACTCTCGACTCGGCCCGCCGTAGTCCAGTCCCTCCTCTCCGTCCCACAGGACGCATAGTTTCCCCTTTTGGAGCTCTTTCTTCCCGCAGGACATTATTCTCCTGAACGCGTCTTCTAGTAGGTGCTCGCGGCGGATGTGTAGTCTGGAAGGGGGGAGATTTGGGGTTAGACGATTGAAAAAATGTTCTGGGTATAAATTTTTAGGCATATGTAAAGTTTTACTTCCATCAGCGTTCATCATGCAACCCTAGTAGACTATTAGTTAGAGATTACAAACTGGAGAAATTGATGATCACAGAGAAAGTGGACGATACGTTGGTTTTACCTGATTTGTATGGTACCATTGTGGACACTTTAGCATATGAGACGCTTAATCATGTCGTTGAAGCTAGAGGACGATGAAAGATTTATTCGAAAAAGGTTTTTGGAGGCTAGACTCAGATTCAGACATGAAGAATACAACACGCAAAAGACGAGGAAAACAAAAGGGCAGGAATTAGGAGTCGATGGAGACTCAAGTTATGTAGCATTTTTTCTCTGGAAGGCCACAGAAGAAACTAGAATAGCTTGCGAGTTGCATGACGCGACTGATTTGTCATCATCATCGCTATCTCCTACACCATCCAAGCCACTGGAGCAGTTATGCCAGCGGCCCAGAAGCACGCTCCGTTATTTTAAGGAGCTGGGCTGGCTCGGGTAGACGCTGGAGGGGGAAAAGCACATCCCTTGCGAGACGTCAGTGCAGGACTTATCGCCCCCACATCGAATATAAGAATAAGAAAGTGCTTACTTTAACTTGCCAGGTCCTTGACCATAGCCTTTGCTTTCCAGTTTCCTGTAGAAGGCGCGGAGTTTAGCCTCAAAGTCGCGGCGCTGCGGCGCGGGCGCGCGCGTGGATCGGGCGGCCGCGGGGGACGCGGCGGGGGAAGCGTGCACGCTGCTCACCCCGCCGCCCGCCGGCACGTAGCTCATTATCTCCTGCTCGAACAGGCTGCGGAAGACAGAGAGGGAAACGTTAGACTTGGTGGATGATTATGAAGACTATTCTTGAGGTTTAGAGTAAATAAAATAACCATGATTCCAGTAAGTTGGCTTTCAAAACTTCGGATTGACGAGGATTGATTTGTAACGAGGCACCTGATGAGTCAGGTAACCATTTAGATACATCACAGTGAAAGTAGAACCCAGGCTTATCTGAGAGGAACCGTGTATTTTATTGTTCGGGTTAAAAGTAGTCTAGTTATAGAGTCGTTAAACAGAATAGGTATCTTGTTATACAATACATTTTAGTCTATACATTCGTTGAGTAAATGAATGGGATGAAACATTTTTTGTGTGGTTCCGCTTTTAAACTGTAATTTTTGAAATCAGAAGTTTGCGGCTTAAATAGATGTTGATGATGAAGTCGTAAAAGTATAGAAACATCTTATTTTTTTGACAATATCAAGGTCGAGTGAAAGACTAAAACTAAAGCAAGTATACAACATTGTCTTTTTAAAATATTTAAGAAATATGAGAAAGAGTACAACTTTTTAGGTATATGTATAGCGAGGTACATTTCGTAAGATGTATAGCAAGTAAATGTTAGTAGTTGAACTGCCAACAAAAGTTCAAGTAAAACCGAAAGTTGCAGAGCAATAAAAGATAGCGTAAATTAGGTCGTCGTTACCGCCGCAGTAATAACAAGCGAGATAGCGTTGTTTATACGACGAGGGAGTGCGCCGCCCATAGAGGACTAGAGAAGACTTCTTTGTAACCGGCGCGTTAAATACTTGTATGTAGCAAATACTTATACAGGCTTAGATATCCAGAACTGGTGTACTATACTCTATAAAATTTAACTTGATCTCTGCGACAGTTACAAATTGACATATTTAGAGTTGAGATAGTGGTGGAAAAAATCGATTTTCAAACAATGTTGTAATGAAATCGAATGAGTAGTTGAAGGTGAGAAATTGGATTTTATTTACTTACTATTATTTAAGATAAAGTATGTACACATGTTATTAATGTTATGATATTAATTAAATACTCATAATAATGTAACGATAGTATTTATCGACGTTTTTCACTATTATCGATGCTAATGTAACATATAATTGGGTTTAATTTAATTACACATGTAAAAAATGTTATGATATTCAAATATACAATAAAATTAATGATAAAATTAAGTTTTATTTAAAATATCGTCAGTATAAACTATCGATATTTTAATTAAAACTCTATCTAAAACTCTGTGGTCACGATCATTCGTCGCCCATCACTAATTGACATACCCATAAAGTATGACATTGACAGGTACTGTCTGTACTATTAAGAAATTCAGGACTTCATAGGCGTGATTTTTCTGACAGCTGTCGCAGAGATCAAGTTAAATTTTATAGAGTATAAGCCGAAAAGACGTGATTTAGAAGATCATTATGATCAACTTTTACTATAGGGTCAACCCGGGATTCGAGAAATAAAATCAGCTACTTCATACCTTTTGTCGACTTCGAGTTCTAATTTTATATGGAACAAGTGATTTTATTTTTCGAATTCTTGGTTGACCCGCATAGCTAAAGTTGTTCATAATGATGATCTTATCACTACCTTTTTGGCTTAGTCCAGGGTAAGCAGATAACACTGTATATAGCAAAATGCATGTTCACGAAACATTTATGGGTCGAAGCAAACCTTACGGTGTTTGCGAAAAGACACAGTTGCAAAGAACCCTAACTCTCGCCTGGCTGCCTATTTCGCTACTCCGCTAAAACTCGCGCCTCGTGTTCATAGCTACCATTAGGTTTGAATCGTATTAGATATTGCAGAATGCAATTAATTATGGGAATTATGGGTTTTATCGTGCTCTATGACGAATATGACTAAAAAAATCCTAATTCTTGGCGTAACATGTAGTTGTGATTTAAGCTCAAAGTTTCGAGTCTTAGGTCATCTCTAGAATCTATATAGATCGAGATGACATGTCTCATTTCGCGTAATCTATGGCGGCGGCTTATCACGCTGAGGCATATCCAGTGCGGCACGACCAGTGATGTACTATAAATCTCTTCGGGCACGACTCGATAATGCTACTTCCTATATTTAAAGCATAGTAATAGAATTTAAAGAGTTAGACGGAGGCTATACCTCCGTCTAACTCTTTCAGACAAACAAGTTGCCGGATGTGAAGTTAGCCACAAGCTGCGCCATATCCAACCGTTCCGCGCAGCTTGTAGCCAACTTAACATCCACCAAGTTGTATGATTCGGCCTATAGCACAGATCAGAGAGGAGTGGAAGGAATGACGACACGGTAAAAAAATCAGTAAATTGAACACACTAAAGATTTGATTACAAATACAGATTGAAAGATGAACTTCCACAGAGTACCGCAACCCCGAATTTAACCCACAATAGCCCTATGGGGCCTATGGGAAGTATGGACGAGATATTTTTTTTTACATAATGTTTTACACTCTACAGACAGGAGTCTGTTAACAATGTTTCGACTTTTTTTCTAAGCAGACAATACTTATTTTATATTATTGATGTATTTACATCCTACGTTTTTAGTTTTCCAACGTTTTTATTAGTTCTCTGAGCCCTTAGTCCAGATTATGCATAGTTTACTTAAATTCGCGTTCGCGTGTGGCTCCATACATACATACATTTTGATTAGTTCTTCCTCGTTTCTGCCAGGGGCACCGTACAAAAATGTATAGAGCCAAGCGGAAACAGCTGTAGATTCAATTTACGTGTAAACCTGTACTAATCCCTCTGTAGACCTTGACTACTGCTACAAATACGAGTATAAGACAGTTCTCATTATCCAAAAGGTGTGAAGTGAATATGATTTTAAAGACACATATTTGAACTTCAAGTGCTGGATGATAAATTAAAACAAATATATTGCCACAGAGAGAAAAGATTATACCTAATTCATCATAAGATTAAGCACCTTTTGTACATATTTTCGTTCAAATAACGGTTTCTGTCTAGAGTAGGTACCTATACAAGTCACAGTTTTCATGACCATCTGTAGTTCAAAGAGTAACGTAACTGTTTTTCGCAAAGCTAGGCCATATTCCGTTTCTTCATTCAGTCAAAAAATAATTTGTGAAATCCGCAAAATTAACCTGAATATCACAAACGATCGTAAAGTAAATCGAGAAAGTTTGGTGCTCCTATGATGGGCACTAGAGCGTGCGCTAAACGCATAACAATTATTTGGTGAATGACTGTGTGAAATTAAACTGTATAATACTCATTACCTACATACGGTCGTGTGGCTTAGCCAAAATGCGAGTTGCTAGAAATAGTAATGGCTGAGGCTTTTACATGATCAGAATAGCAAAAAAGATAGGAAGTATACCCATCAGTGGGTGGACAATGTTGACTACATAGATTAAAATAAAATGCATTAGACAAAAGCACTGAGGAAAAACTTGGCCAATACTAGTAAACAGGGATTGGCGAAAGAAACTTTATGTATACATACTCGTACTACATAGCTTTAATATATTATGAGCTCCACTCCGAATTATGATGATAACGATAAACATTGATTGTAAACACAGAAACCTTTAATTTTCGTATAATTGCTATGCATTAAATATTATTAAATCTTGTTATTAAGCAATAAGCCAACGTAAATTATTTTTTTCATATCCAAATAGTTGAACATCCTATAAAAAAAAATCTACTTCATTAAAAAAATACGTTTCGGTTAAAAAAGATATCATATAACATACAAACACAAAAAAAAACACCTAAATAACCTCCTTAATATTTTTGAACTCGGTGAAAAGCCAAGTCAAAGCCTCTTTCCCATTCCCCGTGAAGAAACCACCGTTCGGCCAAAACGGCCGGAGCAATGAACCGTGATGGATTATGACCAAAAAGAGGAGAGCAAGGCCGGCCCACATTAGACAGAGACAAAACGTACGGGCTCTAGGCTAGTAATACCTGTAATCGATTTAGGAGAGCGGGAGATTTAGGACCGCTACGCCCCTTGCTCGTGATCGAGATTCGGTAATTATACTAATAATTTCATTTGGGCCCGGAACATACGTGAGGACGCGCCGCGTGCGCACGCAGATCGTCAGATAACGCCCGATCGAGATATGCGCTCGGTGATTGTTTTATTGGCTGGTATTGGTTTGGTACGCATGACGACGGACAAAGCCATAATAAAGCTGACATTTTCGGCGCAATTCGCTTCGAAAACTAAAACAATGGGTTCGATGAAACAGCGAAGGCTGCGGTCGGATCACGTACGCGTACGTAACTATCGAGCCCTTTTACAGAAAAACCTTCGGTCGGTGCTTATCTATGACAATGCGCATTAATAAGACGCATGCCAATAAGCAAGGTGGCGCTGATTGCCTACCTGCCGCATTGTTACACGGATCGAATTATCGTTATACAAATGTCGGAGGTAATTGAGGAAACACTAAGTCCGAGCGCTGTATTCGCGCAAATCGAGGCCTCCCGACACCAATCGACAGGAACGACCTAAAATTACTCTAGAAACGAGAGAAAGATGAAAGTCGCTACGTGTTGAAGCAGCATTGGTAACGAGATCAGCGAGATAAGATCGAACTTCGAGCTCAAGACAAATACAGGAATATCGGGGGCGTGAACGCAGCTCGCTCAGGTATTATACAAGCCATTATACAAGCATCCGGCGCGTCCCGCACATGTATCATTGAGAGGGCAGCAATCCCCGAAAGATAATGAGCATCGGAGGCATTTCCCCGGAGGTCTGCGCACGCGCTCGGCCGGCCGACCGAGCCCGGGGCTGCGCGCGCGCCGGTCACGCACCTCTGCGGACAGGTGTGCGAGGTGTGGCCGCCTGCCAGCCGACACGACCAGATCTCTTCTGCTCCGCGAGATAACACCGCCGATACGGCATGACGTCTTCATTCCATCGGGGTGAATCCTCGATGACGATGCAGTTTCGAAGGCTGGTGGTTATTCAATTAACAGTGGCCACGCTGAGATGAGCCCGATAACGCACGTGTTTTGTTTCTGGTGGAAGTAGCTCCGGCAGATAACGTCGAGGGCTAGGACGTTAATGACCAGGTACACAGCCGTGTAATGGCGTACTTTCACCGCCACGAATGCGTAGCCCTCGGACATAACTCAACGCCAGCTGCCGTTGATGACTCCGGAGGGCTTGAGCCGGTGCGTCGCTTAGAAACAATGCGTTTTACACGAAATATTATCTTTTTCCTTAATGACTGTAAATGGAACGTTCACTTCAATTAAAACGGTCACGCCAACGAATAATAAGGAACAGAAATATGTAAAGCGAAACATAATAGACATGAAATTGGTAATCAATAAAAAACCGACGTCCGGCACAATTTAAAAACAAAATTAGAGGACATAATCCAAACAACTCGGGTACACATTAGACATCCGAAGAACCCTAATTAGGGCTTCCAACGGCCCCGTATAATGACCAGCAATGATTCCCCGCCCGCGGCGCTGGAGGCAGACCTACGATGGAATCCGTGGTTAGAGAAACTACCTCAAACCGACGCAATATAACGTTACTGGCCTCTGGTCATAACGCGTCTGACTCTACGGCTCTCTGTCACTTGTAAATAAATTCTTCATACGGTTTTGAATTTCATAGTCTCTTCATATTCCTTACAAACAGCTTCTTTTATGACAGAAAATATGATGAAGATATAAAAACAAAATTACTGTTAGGAATCCTACATTCTACACTCGTACAAATGCGATAAGGTGTATTGATTTTGGTCATACGATAGGATTCGGGGACCCGATAAAGTATCCAATTACTTCCGAGAAAAAACCTCTAATATTTACACGTAGATCCAATTGTTTCACAACAATAGGGGACTCGTTTAAAGCGTAAAGTTTCGAATAACTTATGTTTTAGAAGGCGAATTGTATTATGAAACGACATTGAAGCGGCCTTTGATGAATTAGAAGTCGTACGTGCCCAATATTCGCGGCAAATGACTTCCTGCTACTAAATATCTCCAAATTAACTAATATCATTACTCTTTGTGCACTCTGTTTACATTCGCTTACAAAGTTCTTGACAATAACACGTAGCGTTATGATAAATCGCGTTTCTGGTTCTATAACACCTCGTGAGCCGAGATGTTGTAAATTGAATTATTTTTCTTAAAATTGATTTATTTCTATTCCAATTGGCTTAATTTTTTTGTGTAATAAGTTATTTAATTGTTTGGTAGCACGAGATCGGGTCAGACGTAATTGGAGTCTAGGTTATTTAGAAACATATCTAGGAACCCTGGGCTTAGTACTTCCTGAGTTATGGTCATTTGCGTTAGTCATACTCGTATAACGTGCTGTTAATTTGCGTAATTTAGAAAATTATTTATCATTTTCTATAATATTACTTTCAAGGCTGTAAGTGAACAGTAGACGGTGAAGTGAGTCTACTCGTATTTGATAATGGAGTTTAGCTGTATCCTTGATTATTGTGTTGTGGAGACTAATGGCATGTTTGCCTTTGCCTGTTATTTCACTGCCGAGCTGTTCATGTTCCGGATGTAAGGGTAATGTTACCAGTAACATTTCAAGAACTAAAGAGGTATGATGGCTAGAAATAGACGTCCCCTATATGCCTAGAAAAGATCTTCATGTTTTGAGTACCGACTGTATTACAAAGTTGAGGAACAGTTACAAATGGTTTTGATTGAATAAGTTGAGTTCAAAACTTGTAGTTACCTACCGATCCAAATCAGACCGTTATTCGGTGAGCCTAAAAAGACATTTGAAATCCTGATTAGGAATCTGGGATATAATAACACAAATTCTTGTAATATTTTGCCTCAACTTTTTTAAAGTTCTTGTTTGACCAGCGACCGCTTTGCTTTTAATACACTTTGATATAATCAATCAAACCGATCCCTTTTTTTCATCGCCTTACATTATGTTTCTGGAAAGGTTATAAATTGAAAATCTTCGTGAGTTAACGCGATATAATCACGGGGTGAGGATGCGAAACCTAAATTTGCGTTAAATTGAGATGTAGCACCAAATAATGGAACACTATCATTAATAAAGCACAAATAAAAAATGCTAATCCAGCTAAAAGCACAACAAAAATATGATCGATTGGATAATAAATAACCATATACAACAAACTTAGATTCAAAAGATAATACAAGAATATAGATAAGCTTATTAAGGAAATTCAAACATAGCAAAATAATACTGATTAATGAGATTAAATAAAACATAATCATTCAAACTTATCTCTTTTGTGATCTAAAAAATAAACTCATTTGGAAATGCAAAAGGCCTAGAAATAGATCGACAAACAACGAAGACCAAGGTAAAGACAAATTATCGAGCGTGTAAAAAAACAGAAGAACAATATTAGTAACTGAGTGTAAAGTGTTCCAGCCACGTCATGCCAATTAGGATGTTAGGAAGGACTTCCGCTAAGCTAACCGACAAACATTAATATGTATGTATGCAATTCATTTGCACAACAACACGGTTGATAACAAATGACTATTATACTGCTCTGCATTATTCTTTTGTGTCAAATGATAAATCTTCTTCGTTTTGAAGGTTGGTCTGAAAGCTGTCGCGTTTCTATAATGTGTTTGTGTTTATTCCGAGTGCTTAGGTCATAACATTTCACTATACATATAACCGCGGGCAACTCGTGTTCTTTTAAAGTGTCTCTATTTTAATATTATTTAGACAATTGATATTTGCTGCAAGGTTTTTCCTCGTCGTCGTTTGTATAGTTTTCGCGCTCTTGTTTCGTTACGTTATGTCATCCTCGATATTATGTATGTGTCTACTTCTGTAATATTTAAACATTTATGTTGTCATCGCGTTCATAACTTATTTTGAGTACTTACAGACATCATCATAAAAGTATTGTCTTTTCCCTTCATTTGTTTTCATATATTATACATAGTTTATTTTTATTCGACGACAATAGCAATCCCGTATATTTTTGTCAAGTGTATGTGCAATGCATTAACAGCCCTTTTAGAGTTTTCCACCCCCATATATGACGAAGTCACTCCAATTAAGAGACAATAAAACGGACCAGACAACAAAGCACTTAATGAAAACGCTGGGTCCCTTAGCCCTTAATGTCTATGTAATTAATGTGGTCTCAGAGACGCAATTCGCCGAATCTTTATTACGTCAACATAGAGTTGAGAATGTGGCAAGTTTTTTAGTTGTTTTATAGATGTGTAGTGTGGAGCGGAAACGAGCACAATGCAATGGAGGGAAACGGCGGGGACACGGGATATGGTAACCCATGACCCCTCCATCTTTTTTAATTATACTTGCAATGTTAGATCGGACTTTTTGCGTTATACTTTTAAATGGAAACAAGCAAAAATTTGTAAAAATGTAATTTTTTGCAAAAATACAGGAGGTAATTAAGTAGTAGCGAATTGTTTAAGTAATAATAAGAGATGTTACTCATATTGTTAGTGGAATTGAATTTTTTTATTGTCAAATGGTACACTGAAACTGACACTAGGGAGGTCCTATGCTATGAGACTAGGTAATAAAACATGATGACCATCGATTAATCGTACACATACATTTTTTTTATAGGATTTGACAGTTTCCAACAAAGAATACAAAAATTGTACCAAGTTTTCTTTTAGTCTGTAGTTACGTCGCGGAACGATGGCCCTATTCGATACGATGCACACATGGGAAGACGGTTGGAACACTCGCAAGATATGAGATAGCAACAAATTTATGAATGGAATGAATAACAACAAATGATAATGCTGAAAAGATAATGATCAAGGAAAATATATTCGATTCTATACAAATAAGAAAACGAACGACTGGTTCATATTGACTGGTGTAATTTTGGTTTGTATGATTGCTAGAATTGGCGTATGGCAAATTAAAATAATTATTTTGTTTTGTTCAGTAAGTAATGAGCCAATTCTTATTTATTATGTACAAAACTTCGCCAATTTCGCAGTATGTACTTATTTGTCGATGCGCGAGAAAGTAATGCAATAGTAAAATTATGTCAGGGTAGGTTTTTTGAGAGAGAAAATAGCTCTCAATTATACAGAAAAAGAAAATTCAACCTGTGAAATTAAAAATAAAGCCAAACAGACCAATCTGTGACCAAAATGAGTAATATTAATGACAGGAAACGTTAGGACAACGACCGATTGGTGGCTGTCGAGCACTCCTGCGCACGCGCATCAATAGACTGCGGCTGCGCCTTTGTTTATTCCCATTCCTTTTTTAAATTATTCCTTTTTCAAATTAGAACAACCGACAGATGCCAACATAACTGACAGCTTAAACAATTGAAACCGGCGTTACTCTTCGGTTGGTAGAATTGTTTCTTATAATTACGATTAAATTAAAGTTTTAATTTGTTTACACATAGGTACTTATTTGAGATCGTTATCTTTGCACGTAAATGGATTTACGTATATTTATAAAAAAAAAGGTTTAATACAATTTACATACTATAATTTCAAGTTGTTTACGATTATATTATTTATGCTGATGACAAATGATAATTTTACCAAAGATACAAGTAATGTATATTGTTGCTTAACATACACACCTACATATTTCTAAGTAGATGCATCTACAACTTTAGATTATCATTTTCGAAAATCAAAAGGCCGGATTATGTAGGACATTGTAGGAACTTGATATTTTGACTACGCAAAATAAGAAGTTATCCAGTTCGATTCTCTGAAAACCAATCTGTCAATCCGTCCGTACTTCGTGCATGCATCCGGAATCCGGATGGAGTGTTCCATGAATTTACTCTTGAGAATTTGTGTTACGGTGCCATCGTCGTCTCTTACGTCGAAAAGAGATTAGGCACGTGTGCGTTACCTCGTTATATTTATGGTTTACAGAGTACCTATCACCAAATACACACGGCATCACAGGAGTCACAACGTCACAAGTGAACTCACTTGATGGCAATCGCGATTAGATCTTCTCGAATGGTTCAACAGTCGTACTAGGCGATAGTCAGAAATGTTCATTAGAGCGAGAGAGAAGAACTTTCAAGAATCTCGACAAGTCCTTTGTCATAGGCCGAATCATAATCTGATCAGAAGTTAGCTATAAATGCTACGATCTATCAACGCGCAGCTTAATGTGAGCTTCAGTCAGGATTGGATATTGCGCAGATTGTAGCTAACTTCACATCCGACGACTTGTATGATTCAGCATATAATTAAGGAGGTTCCTGAAAGTGATTGTGTACTCTTAGATCGCTGCTAAATCACAATATCCCCGAGTCCTTGAGCCTGATACTACCGCGACAGATTAAATAACTGTTACTAAGCTACTCCTGTGGCACTCCTCTCTTTGCAGACCAGTTAGACACGTCGGCGACATACAATGCCACCCCGCCCGACTGCGCTCGCTATTGTCCGCGAAAATGCCTCGGGATAGGGGGTTTAATTACAATGTCACGTTGACTTGCGCCTCTTTATTACGATATTTTGTTCGTTTTCTTTGTTCACGGTTTCGCGAAGGATCCCTTTGTTTTCAAGTTCACATGATGCAGCCATTTCGGAGTTACATTTGCAACAGAATATTATTTCTAATATAATATTACAGCCAAAGTGTTAGTATTTTTATCTGATAGTATGTAATCGGTGCAATATTTTTCGAATTCTACTAATCAAAACGGAGCTTTAGAAAAAGTAGGTAAATGTAGTGCAAATGTCGATTTATTCATCGCCTGATAACGATACGCAGTAGTGTGCAAATGTACCAATGTACAACGTACCTACCTACTTTTATCAAGTCCACACACAATTAACAGCTGACCAAAATGTGCTACAGTTCTGGTGCGAAATTTCGCTAAAAGCTTTTAGTGTTTACCACTAACTCGTAGCATGACGTCACCCGTGATAAAAGCTGTCCAGTGTCACCATTCCCTTCGATGGGGACACTAAAAATAAACAATTCCTAGAATAGACTTACTCTATCAATACATTTTCAAGCCAGCTATGCTATTAAGTGCCCTTCATTATTCGTAGTTTTGTTCATGATTGTAGACAATCAGGCCGGCTGGTAATGACACAGATGAATGTATTTCCATTGCAATCGCTATCGGGATCGGTATCAACTAACCACGCTACGTCCCTCGATGCTATCTGATGTGTCTATGTCCTTGTTACTCACCGCCCTAAAGCTAACGTTAGACGAGCGTTATTGCCGTTGCATTTTTTACACCACGTAAGTACGTTTACGTTGCATCTTCAATTCGAGATGGATAACCGCGCGACTGTGTAAAAAGTCTAACAATTTGTGAAATAAGCTACATACAATCGATGCATTCAACACAGCGCGAAATACTTACGAAGCAAACTTCCTGGCGGCTGCGGTGTTAGCTGCAAGCTGCGAATAACCCAATCATCGGGTAGTGGTTAAGGGAACTTCAGTCAGGATTGGATTATCCGCAGCTTGAAGCTAACATCACAGCAGTCAAAAAGTTTAATTCGGCCTGTATTCTCTATTACAACGCAGCGTGACAGCGTGACTTTCAGCACTTTCGAATGACAAGAACATAATTATGTGGTCGGCAGTGCAAGCGTTTAAACGCAACGTAAAAAACTCTCGTCTGCACACAACCTTATAACGAGTCACAAAATCTATAATTTTCATGACAACACGAAAAAATGCTTCGAAATAGATTTCATCGATCTAAAGTTTCGTTCACGTCTAATAACTATTATGTATGTATCCTATGATTCAATACATAATTATTCAATACATATTGGTGTATTAATTTGTCAACCTCGATAGTTTAGTGCTATAGCTTCAATATGAAGAGCTTAGATAATAATTCACGAATCAACCGGCTCTACTAAATACAAATCTTCAAAACTAGTGAGAAAACAATGCACTGTAAAATATTCAATAATTGGTTTTCCTGGTTCTCTAATTGGTTCAATATTGTACGTAAAGTGTTTCTCGCTTCACTTTCGTGCCATAAAACAAGTATGAAGTTACAAAACGTGGGGTAATCGGCATAAAAACGAGCGTAAGAAATAACCATTAGCCACGCGTGCTCTAATCCATACTGCACGGTGTCTGTGTAAACGTAAAGACCGATACTAAAGATAAAGATACCCTGGATCACCATTAGAGGATTTTTTCCTTGAGTTTATTTTAAAGAAGGTTCGTTATCGCAAAACTGTAAAATCGCATAGATGGTCAAGAGCTTTTGCTAGTGGGTCATGTCTTTAACCGTCTCACCACAAAAGTTTTACGCACGCCTTAGACAATGTTTTACAGTATATATTACAAGGTAAAACAGTGTTTAAATATTTTGTGGTATGGCGGATAGTGTTTTAGCTAAGAGCTAGCGTATGCAAAAGTATCTTACTACAGCAAAATGTATGCGTTTCGGCGTATATGTATTCACTATTTTACATAATCAAGGATAAAATATTTAACCATAAAACTGTTTAATTGATTAGTCCCGTATCACATATTTATTTATGCGGGATAAAGAAAGCATTCGTGGTAATTCAGGTTATTTACTGCTATATTAAACATCCGAAACCGTTAAACCGTTATTGAGATATAAACACTCGTATTTACAGAAAGAAATAATTTTGTCAAAGATAAAAAAAAACAGCATTCTGCTTAATACAAAACCGCGGGTCGCATGAAAAGGTCTCGCCCATGCTTTCGTATTTACACAATTAAAGAATTTTGGCAAATATAAATGTAATTTCTTTGCTAAATACAAAAATACGCGGGTCGCACGAAAAAATTTCACCGGACCGAGCTGGAACTTTATTTCCCTACAATATTAGATCAGTGCCATCTCATAGAGTCCAGTTCCCATATCGACCAGATTACTCGGCCCATTATACTTTACGACGATTTGATTGGACCGAGACTAACGATACGCACTCACGGAACCCAACCGACTAAAAACTAAGAGATTTACGACAATCGTAAAGTCTAAATCGTGTCATTGTTAATTTAAAACCAATAGATGGAGATAACTCACGCATTAACTAAGTTTGTTTAAAGGTGTAATGAATACCGCGGTCGTAACTTTTCTGGTGATTTTAGTGCTTCAAGTCGTTTGATGGTATCGCCAAGTCAATAAATTAAATAAATCTTTTATTTACACACTTCCAGAGCTTAGTGAATTTTTCAAAAGCACCTGTGTGTTTTTTTCTCATACATTTTAAATGAGCGGTTAATTGATAAGCGACAGTAAAATTTTTGGTGATTTTTGCTTGAGATATCTTATTGACCATCGTCATTCACGGGTTACTTTATCCCCTGCCTCTCTTTGTCATCTGTTTCGGCCCTGTGCTAGCCAGTGTAGTTCCAAATCAATATTAGAATGGCCGAATCTACTTCAAAAATTCTCCTTTTTTAGATAATTTTGATTTATAAAATATTTGTATGAAAATTTCCTTTTTTTTAAAGATACGACAATTTTAATCAAATTTTCCAACACATTTTCACTAAAATACGGCTTTTAAAGGGCAGCAGCAAGCCGTATTTTGCCTAATTTTTGGTTCCTAGAGGACCTGGAACCAGTATCATACGGCATAAGCTGTATCAGGAACATCACGGGTGCTAGCAGTGTCCAGGTTTCACCCGTGATTTCGACTGATACTAAGTTTTTACAATAGCTTCACACTGAAACAGTACCGTTGAGAGGTTTTATTGCCTGATTTAATATTATTATCCATAAAGCACAGATAATATCCATATTTATTTTATAATTATTTAAATACAAATCAAGATTATCGCAAGTAATAAAGAAGAGATCTATTTTGTTTTGACACCGCGCGCCGTGACGAGTTTTATACTAACTTTAATTCCACAGCAATTTATTTTTAATGTGTAAACGACATAAATATTTTAAGAGTAAACCCGAATCCAAATGTTTTTATGTTGGACAAATTAAAAAAGTAATAATTTATTTAATACTATCGATCAATGTCGCATACATCATCATAAAACAATGAAAACAAGAAGGTATGCATAAATTGTATAACTTATTTGCTTCATCATCATCACCATCATCAGCTTATTTCGGCCCACTGCAGGGCATAAGCCTTTTCCCCCTTACGCCAACTATCCCTGTCCTGTGCCAGTCTCATCCAGGTGTTGCCGCAAAACTTTTGGATATCATCACGCCACCGTTGTAAGGGTCTACCGGGACTGCGCTTTCCGTCACGGGGCCACCACTCAGTCAGAGACCTGCTCCACCTGCCATCATCACATCTGGCTAAATGTCCTGCCCAACTTATTTGCTTGAACTAGGTAATCAATAAGGATCTGACTATATCCGGGTTTTACTATAAATAAATCTAGATCTGGACTGTTTCAGGCTGGATTAGAGCATAATTCTAATGTATCTAAATTGTTCTCTACTAATAGGTATTTATTGGAGTTTACTCGTAGATCTAACACAACTCATTGTATTGCATTGACTAAATACCAAAACACGGAAAGCGTACCTGAGCGAGATACTATTGATAACCTAATAGCTGTAAACGAAAACGTCGGCGAATCAAAGGACATAATCATAGAGTTCGAAAGCTTTATTCTATTGAACACAAACATCGTACAAGACTGCATTAAAAAGTTGTTATCCTGATCCTTTTCAGTAGGAAAAGGGTGCCCTTTGTGGACAGCCGCGGTTGGGACGGCCTTGTATAATAAAGGCCTTAAACTTAGCTCTATACCTGTCCGTATCGTATCAGCCTCTAATAGTACACTTTATTATTATATACTACGGGACCAATCGCGCAATAAAATTACGAGATAAATAAATACCTCCTCATCCCGACGTTTCCGGCCGAGTTGCATCGACCGTGGTCACGGGTAGACTCATATCACGTAATTTTATCTCGTAAGTTTATCTCGTAATTTTAGTGCGCGATTAGTCCCATAGTATAAAATAATAATGTGTTCAAATCGCGAAAGTTTAAAAACAACATTTGTTAATAGTACACTGTTGAACATAGACGTACCCTCGAGAACACAAGATTATTTTTTGCAAAAAAAATAGCATGACCGACTTCACCCGTGTACCTTATACAGAATTCGCGAATATTTCGCACGGATCGAAGTAGCATTTTTCACATTTTTGTTGATTTATCAAAAATGGTTCAGCCGATTTCGATAAAATTTAAATGGAACCTATTTCGAAGTATACTCTTTCCAATAAAAAAAAAAACAATTATTGAAATCGGTCAACTATGAAAGAAGATATGCGTGGTTATACATAAAAAAAATATATACGCGTCGAATTGAGTACCTCCTCCGGTTTGTCGGTCAAAAACGGGCTATATTCGCAGCGTTGGTCCAGTTATGGGTTTGGTAGATTATATATCTAATCATCAGCCATAGAATTTTATACAAAAAAGCTTTTATGGAAATCCATACACAAATTCCGAAGAAATTAATAGTAATCGATGGAGACGAACCAACGACCTCACAATTAAACAGAACGTTTCTCCACTAGGCTATCACGCCTCAACTTGGCTCCAATCCCAAGTTATTATCTTCGACCGACTATTTGAAGAGCTGAAGGGACCTAGCAGTTTGGCATCACTACAAGTTTCATAAGACCTACGGTAGAGCTAATTATACCTAGCAACAAAGTAACTAATAGCATTAATAACCAAATGATAACCTGTTCAAGATCCCAAGAACCAAACTCTGGAACCCAAGATATTACGATTACAAAACTGTATAGATTGAATTTAGATACACAAATGTATCTTTAATAACTTTTTTATCACCTGCGATGGCCGGAGTGTCAATCGGTCGCTCTCCGATTTATTCAGTTATAATTTTAGAATGAAGACTTTTATTTTAAGAGATTACATTACCGTAATCGCAAAGTAATTTGTTTATAACAGGCCTCGATTTGCATTCGTTACGTTGCGAGCATTGCTCTGATGATACACGTTATGAAAGATTGTAATATGAACGTAACGATAATAATGATGACATGGAAGGCCAGTGCAGGAAGATTTGACGGGCGTTTGGTACATAAATTCTAGTTTAAAACTAAGTTATATTTAAAGTAATCATGATAATGTTATCTTCATAACATTGCTCTATCGTTTTATGCGCAAACCATCAGTGTATTAAATCTGGTTTGTATTCTGGAAACGTTACAAGGTTGTGCTCATCTCGAGTCGAAAGTAAATCGAGTTAAATTACTTACGAGGTAAGGCAAGGTCCGTCCGGATATAACGAACATTCTAGATCGCCAGATAGTGGGGAAGGTCCATCAGTGTTGCCACATCTGCGGCTTGCCCTATTAATTTTCGATATGGGCCAATATCTCGACAACCCCCGCGTGCCCTACTAGCGTCGGCGAAGTTTTAGTGACGTACGACGCTGGAAGCTCAGAGATAATTGAAAGGACAGATAGATCAGACCTAATTTTATTAGGAGAGCCAATTTCCTTGGGAAGGAAATTACTTTGTCAGCGTAAAACTTTACCATCCATTACATTGAGAAAAAAAAATAAAGAACCAATATTTGCAAGTTTAAATAGATTTAAAGATGATAAGACGTCTTAAATGAAGTCATATTGACATTAAAGATGGCACGAAAATAAAATTATATATCATGACACGGAAAAACGTAACTACTAAATACAAACCAACTTCTAACATTACCAATAATACGAATATAGTTGATGTTGCTTTTAGAAAATAGTAATAGGTATTGCTTTTAAGAAACGTCCAGGAAGAAATAAGAAAGGTCATAAAATAAGAGGATGTGCGCTATACAAACTTTAGTAAGAGCGGTTTATTTCCACAATGCTAAGTTACGAAGCCTAGTTCCTTTGATGCAGTTTCCGTTGCATCTTATGAGTAATACACATTTACGGTATTCAATTAAAGTTCGTCAATACGATGACGTCATCATAATTGTGCACAAGGCAACTCCCGCTACCACCGCAGCAACCGATTGTCAGATAGCATTGCTACTTTACCAGCAACCAACCAGCAATTCCGATTAACGCTACAGATTACTGTTTTACTACGGAGCTATGTCGTAAAATTGAAATTGTTACACCATTAAGGATAAATCTTAGATAACTGTATTATAAATTTATGTCCATATCTGCCCTACCCTCTATTCTGAACAGTAGGAAGCTGTGACGAAATCTTTTAAAGGGCTATTGAATCAGTTTTGTACGTGGTTGCCCCTTGCCCCAGTTTCGAACTAAAGAATAGAGAATTTAAGTTTAAAGTTGCACCACTTGATATGATACAATTAATACATGATTGATGACATGACAATATAGATGTTAGGGCGATAGTCAAAGGCTCGTGCCCAATGAGTTCTTCGGAATGTATGTACTGAATTTAACACCATTGGCTTTTTGGTGAAGGAAAACATCGTGAGGCAACCTGCATACGACCATAGAAGATATTCGATGACGTTTGTGAATCCACCAACCCGCACTGGGCCAGCGAGGTGGATATGGCTCTATCACCCTTGTGGGTAGGCCTACGTCCTGCAGTGGACTATTATAAAGGCTGATACAGTACAATAGCGGGTCAGGTCATACAAATATCAAAAATCAATAGCCTCAAAGGCACCTTTTTGCCCGCAATCTATTGTAGATTATTATTACGAAATGATTTATCTTCAACACTAGTCTAATTATATCATTACGCGATACGAAAATGAGCAACCTAAAAATAAGTTTGCGTTTACAATACTTATCACAAAAACATGAACACAATTATAGGATTTTGACTCAATTTAAGATCGAAATACTCTTAATAACAGCGATAATAATTCCTATAAATAACGCACTTTTTCACGTAGTCTTCATAAAATTAAATTGAATATTTTATTATTATAATTATCTAGATAATTAAGGCAATAAAACGTCACGGTCATGATATTCAGATTACTAAAGTTGGCAAAAAGCGTACTAAATATATAGAATGGATATTTAAATGACCTATTGTCTGTTATAAAGAGCACATGTGAATTCTACAAACAATTAGTCAACTGTTTCTATGTTAATAAACAAACATGTGCCTACATAAATATATGTTTCTCTAGTATTTTAAATAGATCTCAGAATATATTTAGTCTAGAATCTATACGACGGATATATTCTAGGATATCATTGTACTCATCAACCAACCAACTTTTACCATGGGATTAACGCCAAAATCACGAATAATTCACATGTTGCGTACATTTTGACGACAGTCGATGAACTTTTTGTACGGAACAGCTGAACTTATTTGCAATTTCCGGGATACATAGCCCTGTAGTAAAAATAAGTTATAGTAATACGTACAATTGTATCCTAGAACAAGTCTGTAGTCTTGAAAACACCCGTTATACTCTTACCTAAT
Source organism: Hypomecis punctinalis (assembly GCA_949316475.1). Taxonomy (NCBI): domain Eukaryota; kingdom Metazoa; phylum Arthropoda; class Insecta; order Lepidoptera; family Geometridae; genus Hypomecis; species Hypomecis punctinalis. The sequence goes on from OX438803.1 coordinate 21,544,689, forward strand.
TTAGCAATATTTCTTTATTTTGTATACATACAAGATAATGCCAAAGTAATTACAAGATTAGATAAACACATACCGGAATACCGATGCCGTTGTCCTTATATGTAATCGATATATTTATTTTAGTCCTTCCTTGTTGACTTAATGATCAATGAGCGAAACTTTTACTTGAAAAAGACAATGTGATTTGGTAAAAAAATTGTTGTAACAATTATTTCTTACAAAAGTTTCACTCACCAATATTTTGTCATCATTCAATTCTTTCACCAACATTTTCCTATTGCGTAGAGGGCTAGAAGATTTAAAAAAATGCCGTAGTTAGGCAAATAATAGAACATATTGTATCCATTATGCATGCTATTATTTGTACTTTTTAATTTCATTGAATTAACGACATTTATATCCTGACTGGTAAAATATTTCATCTGCGTTAAATAAATAAAATTCCCTTTCAAACATGGAAAACATGAAGGGAAAACAAATCAAAAGTGAGATTACACATGTAGACACGAGTATCATACATCATGGGCTTAGTATACAGCGTCAATGTAAAAATTAAAAAATATAAAACTACGAGGCTAACGAAACGAAACAAACAAAAATATACGCAGCATCTGCTCTGCTATTAAGTTCATGTGCAACATTTCTCAATAAAATTAGAGCAAAAGCGAAATTTAAACACAATATAATGACTTTATAACTGTGAGAAGATCTTGTAACAGAAGGCAAGTGAAAAGAGAACAGAAGTTTGCAGTGGCGCAAGATGGGCTCAAATTTTCTTGACTATGCGTGAGAGGCGCGGAAACGACTGAAGCTTGGGGAGGCTGTTACGCTGTTACGTCATTATGCAGACAATACGCAGGCTATAGGTAGTATAGTGACTATTTTTTCTCAGCTTGTTGCGTTTCCGTAGGTACTGGGCTGGGCAAAGGTCTCATTCGATTATTATCTTCAAGTCCAGCGCGATCTTTAGGTCGTCTGTCCACTTTTTCGTTTTTGTGATATAAGCTGCTTTCAAATTTGAAGATAATATAGGAGGAAATACTATTAGAGATCCATAGGGGAGGCTTAAGCCCAAAGGTGGACGTACGTTTAAATGATAATGATATCCCATTTTTTGTGGACGAGATTGGTGCTAAACAGAGAAAAGTTGCGAAAGCGGGAGGAGAACTAGGTATACCTACTCAAAAAAGCTTTATAAGTTTGGCAAATAACGATGGTATCCAACATCTGCGAAATTGGATATATCCGGCAGGAAGGTGCGAACATAGTTAGGTTAAAAAGTTTGGAACTAACCAGGTGGTTGAAGGCAGTTGAAACTTATTTGCAATATATTGAATACAAAGTAGAAGCCCCAAAACATGCATAAATTGTGTAGTTTAGTATTAGTTCTAGAAAGCTCAGACTGTTGCCTGTCACATATTTTAGGTCCAACGAAAAAATTCAATTATTAATAATTTTAAATATACATAAAACAAATAGCATTAAAATTAACAATTCAATTGCAAAAACTAAATTATTATTATTTACCGAGATTGTCCGTGATAACAATTTTCAAAAGCAATTTTCATTGTCTGGGTTTTTAATTTATGGTAATAATTCACATTTAAAACAACCTTAACTTTTACTAAAGACATAAATGAGTTCATAAACTTTATTTTAATTGTATCTGTAATAGAATAGTAAAAGTTAACAGCGTGCGTTGGAAAAGCACACGCACGCGTCGCGCGTGCGAATAGGAGCGCTTGCGCAAGCGCAGCCCGTCGGCCAATGCGCTTTTATAGCAGCTCTCCGTTTCAAACGAAGATAAATTGACGCGATAGAGACAGATTTCTTTCTTTTGTTTATTTTTTAAAGCCTCTAATTTAATTACAGCAAGAACTGACGCAACGTACGAATTGAGCGCATAGGTAGACTACCGCTTTAACATGCGGTTTAGTTTATTGGCTAAATTAATTACATTGGCAATATTTATTTATAGGTAAGGTAACACACATGCACAGTTCGTATAAGGAGAAGAAGCCTCGAAAACCAACCAGAGCCTAGCTCTCAAGTTTCTTATGAAGATGCTAAAACTTACAGACTGAAAACGATGCCGAAAGTCTTGGAGATGACCCCCATGGTCTTCTTCCAGCCGCGGATGAACTGGCGGCGGCGCTCCCCCGGAGGCGGCGCCGCCCGCTCCTCCAGCTCAAAATACGAGTTAATCTTGCCGCTCTTTTTTCACCACTACAGAAACTAGAAACTACCACTGGCCGCACTTCACTAGAAGCTCGCAATTTGAAAACTGAATCTCCATTAGAACATTCCCTTCGTCGTCTGTCGTGTTATTTCTTTAGAGAAATCGGGCGCACAGTCGCGGAAGGTAAGTCAGCATGGCATTCAGGGCACGGTGGGTGCGAGCACGTCCGTTCGTGGGCGCAGACACCGGGCGACTGCCGCTCGTAGGCTGCCGCTACGACAGAGTGCCGACTGAACTGACGGCGCTTCAAAGCTCGCGTCACTCACAAAACATTTCAGCGTAGTCGCTCATCGTTAGCGCGACTACGCCGGCGTTACGCTACTAAAGGACGCAACTTTAAACACAAATATTAGTTTTTTATTATCACTTTTTTTTTTTTATAAATTTATCACATTTTTATTTCTACTCATATCTAACAAACTAAAAATGTAATTTTGAACTCAAACAATTTCAAACCGGCGTCAATTGTTTTGTCTCACGAAAATGTAATATTCATAAACCATTTTTCATTTAACAAATCCAATTTTCCTTTCAATCATGCTGGGAGAACGCGGAAGGGACCCCGAGGCCCGTCGAACACTTGGCACGCGACAATTACAAGACCGACGGAATGGCATACCTTCTCCCAGCGCCTGGAGGTGGACATTGCGTGAACACTTACATACGGGTAAATCTCTTCAAAAGATTCGTAAAGCTTATAAAGCGCTGGCTTGCACAATAAGGTTGATTTATTAAAAATATTACCATCATCAAACATCCACTACTGAGCATAGACCTCCCCTACGGATTTCCAAGTTCTATTGAAATCCTGGAACCTGGAAGAAATCGCTCTGAGCGATAAGGTCGCCCTTGTACTCCTGTGTGTAATTGTTTTTCTTTGGTGTACAATAAAGTATATATTATTGAAAGCGGCCTAATTATTGAAATCGGACTAGGTACTATAAAAAAAGATATGCGTGGTTATACATAAAAAAAAATATACGCCTCGAATTGTATACCTCCTCCGGTGGTTCGTCGGTCAATAACGATTAATTATGTTCAGATATATAAATTAGTAAATGTTTAGGTTTTTTTAAGGAAGGAGAGGGGATGCTATGCCCCTTTCTCACAAAGTGTAACGTTGTATGACGTAAGTCGGACACTAATAGATAGTGACGTCACAAGGACATAGTGCACTCTTTGTCTAGCAGGAAATTATACCTCAATAACTATTTTATTTATGTTTTCGTTGATTGGCTATATTTTATAGATAGCTTTAAGCTGTTATTTTATACTAGCGACCCGCCCCGGCTTCGCACAGGAGTATTATACATATGAACCTTCCTCTTGAATCACTCTATATATTAAAAAACCGGACAAGTGAGAGTCAGGCTCGCACACCGAGGGTTCCGTACAAATCCAGAACATTTCACAAAATTGGGATAGTAAATTGTTAAAATCTCTAAAATCGAAAATTACACACTGTCAATATAATTAAAAACCTGTTTTAGCATGTACTAATGAAGCTCTTTTATATGATACCTTCCATGATACGATTTACTCACTTTGAATTTTCAACCCATATTGTGTGAATCTAGGCCCTATTTTTAGTGATACAAATGAAAATGTTCGGTTTTCAGATTTATTCCTATATGTGTACTCTGAGACAATGCTTCTGGCCAAATTTCATAGTTATATGACAACGGGAAGTACCCTGTAGGTTTTGGTTTTTGTGAGTGTCGAAATATGCGGGTTTTTACGACATAAACGGCTCTAACTTTTTTATACGATAACTGAGAAGTTTTTCTTTCACACAACTGCAAGAGTCCATAGATAAATACGTATACAGTTTAAATTTCAACTCGCTATCTTTACGCGTTTCCGAGATAAAGAGTCTTGACATACACATAGACGGACAGACGGACAACAAAGTGATCCTATAAGGGTTCCGTTTTTTCCTTTTGAGGTACGGAACCCTAAAAAACGCATCAAAATCCGTTGCGTAGTTTTTAAGATATAAGAATACATAGGGACAGACAGACAGACAGCGGGAAGCGACTTTGTTATATACTATGTATGTAGTGATGAGGCCGTATAAAAAATAATGCCAAAGCCTGCCAAGCGATGATTCCAGACAAATGCTAATCGCCTACGCATATTCGAAAGCAACAATATCAATGCAGTGTTTTGTATTGCATGCAGTTGATGTCACGGTGAGCTCATGCTTGACTCACTACAGTTTTAATATAATATCGAAACTAAATCCCTATATAGAAGAAGTTATTAGGTAACCTGCGGAGGCAGTAATGACTAAGTTTCGCGAATTAGTTTAGGTGCATTGGCATAAGTTACGACGCAATAAACTTAAATTAATAGTCGCATAGGAAAAGGTCAGTTTAGAATAAATAAATTAGGCGAGAAAAAGGTACAAGGTTCCAGAGAACAGTATATATAGGAGTAGTACAACGTGCAAGTTTAGATTGACATAAACATAGTGAAAGGTCTTGAATGGAGACTATCAACTGAAGATTACAGCGTACAAAATGGGCGAATAACGCTAAATCAGTGCACAAGATAGGTACTTAGATGACCCACAAAATTGCACAAACGCAATAACGAAGACATTTTTATAGGCTTAGTTGTTTCTTGATATCACAGAGAGTCAAGCACATATTACACAGGGTTTTACACTAGTGTTTTAAAAAAACAGGGTGAATTTGACCTGGGAGTTGTCATGAGTAACATCAGCACGGCAAGGATACACACCATGACATAATTTTCTCGACGTATAAAAACGGCGACATCTAATCGACCACAGCGATCAATGGGCATCTAATGGATGGAATTGGCAAGGGATAGAGTGGCGTGGAGTGGATGGCATAAACAAAAGGAGGCCTATGCCCAGCAGTACCTACTTTATTAAAGGATAATGATGATGATAATAACAAAAAAAATATGGTTAAGTTATGGTGAGGCCATAAGTCATATTTTTACACGTCGAGAAAATTACGCCGTGGTGCGTATGCAATCGTATCAATCGCAGGCTTATAGCTTGTCGCGCTCAACCGCATAAAAAATCCTACACAGTCATGAAAGATGTTGATATTATTTTGTCCATATTATCCCACCGTTCTCGTGTTTGTCCGTCCTCCATCGTAAATCGCCACAAAACTAATTTGTGCTACATAATAATAACTAATTGTTTTTGTAATGGCTGTCGTTATTGGTGTTACAGAAAAAAGGACATACGGTGCGTGACTGAAAATTTCGATTTTGTCATTGTCGAGTAAACGGACGAATTGGAGTTATTCTGTTATACCTACGATATTCCGTGGTTCATTTACACTTGTTAAAATTGTCTATTACTACATTTCAAGGCGGCTTAAATCCATAACACAACAAATTAAACACAAAAGAGAATATCCATGACTCACATGACTTAATAACATTTTTGACTGACGAAACGGTGGAGGTACTCAATTCGACGCGTATGTATATATTTTTTTATGTGTAACCACGCATAACTTTTTACGTAATAGTCCGATTTCTATAATTAATTTTTTTTTTAGTTGTTCCCATATAAAGGTGACGTCCACAAGTGGTATATTATTCAGAGAAAAATCGAACCAAGATGATATATGCATCATTTGAAAGCTTGATTTGTGGGCTTCTCACAAATATTTAATTTAGATTTTTTATCCCTCCATTTTTTTTTAAATGTGAAAAATAAATTGTATGAAAAATAATAATACAGCTTTGAATTTTTTCTAGTTTAGCAATTATAAAGTGCTTCTATCGTTATTTTACTTACATTCGTAGCTGATTTTTTCACATTCATTTGTTATTTTGCTAAAACTAAAAATTATAACCAACCAGTGTGACCAGTTAGTAGGTATAATGTGACAAAAAAACACTAAAAAACTGTGTGGAATTGGCAAAAATGCTTCTTTTTAACAATTTGGAGGTTACTTAATCAGGGTTGATAGAGATAAACGACCTATAGAGCCAAATATATTTATTTATCTAGCCAAATATATTTATTTATCTTAATATATTCAAAATTAATTTTAAAAAATACGGAGGGCTTTTTTGTTTTAACTGATATAATAGACTCAGAAAAATATGAACTTTCTCGAAATGTAACGAGCGTTGTGGTTAGAATTTTTGATTATTATTATACCAGCCTCCATACATTTTGTGGACATGTCCTTTTATCGAAATCGGCTGAGCCATTTTTATAAATCAACAATAATGTGAAATTGCTACATCGACCCGTGCGAACTATTCGCGAATTCTGTACACGGTTGAAGTCGGTCATGCTGTTTTTTGTGAAAAATAATTGTGTTATATCTTTAAAAACTGAAGCATATAAAAAGACTAGTATACCTTTTCTATGCATAGTTATAGATATAATTTAATAGATGATAGATGCAACAGTCTGATGTGATTCAGAAAGCATACGTCATTCATGCTACGGAACTATGACCATTATTGACATACTTCGATGCATAAATTACAATGCACTTGTATTATAATAATTAACTTTAATCATCTATGTTATGTCTGCGTCATCAAGTTTTAATAAAAGGAAAATGAAATGCGTGTATAAATTGTGTGGTTTCGGTTTTCCACTTTGGTAAAGAAATGTCACTTATCACTTATCATTTGCGGTTTTGCCTTGTATTGATAGCGCAGATCTTTGACACATTTAAATATAGCTATAGATAGGTCTTCCTATTTACGAGGCGCGCGAGGCACTTACATGTAGCAAATACGCATATACCGCATAATATAGCCAGAATGTGGAAAGCTTTGCCTGTTCTGTCTTTCTGCTATACAGAGTACAACATAGGTGTCTTCAAATCTCGAGTAAATAGGTATCTTCTAGGTAAGCGTGCTACATCCTAGACCACATATTTGTTTAACATTAGGCGGTATGTAGTCAAAAGTAAACCAAATAATAAATAAAAAAATATTTTTTTACTCAGATATGAATAAAAAACCGGACAAGTGCGAATCAGGCTCGTGCGAGCCTGATCGAGGGTTCCGTACAAATCCAGAAAATTTCACAAAATTGGGAAGTGAGTTGTTAAAATCTCTGTACTACAACCATCGACAAAAAGACTTTATTTTCACTTTTCTCGTCATGCATCGAAAATTACACATTGTTAAAATAATTAAAAACCTGTTTTAGCATGTGCTAATGAAGTTCTTTATATGATACGATTTACTCACTTTGAATTTTGAACCCATATTTTGTGAATTTTTAGGCCCTATTTTTGTGTGATTTAAATAAAAATGTACTGTATTCAGATTTATTCCTATATGTGTACTCTGAGACAATGCTTCTCGCCAAATTTCACAGTTCTATGTCAACGGGAAGTACTCTGTAGGTTTTGATTTTTGTAAGTGTCGATATATGCGGTTTTTACGACATAAACGGCTCTAACTTTTTTATACGATTACTGAGAAGTTTTTCTTGTACACAACAACAAGAGACTATTAGGTATACGTATAAAGATTACATTTCAACTCGATATCTTTACGCGTTCCTGAGATAAAGAGTCTTGACATACACACAGACGGATAGACGGACAGACGGACAACAAAGTGATCCTATAAGGGTTCCGTTTTTCCAGTTTGAGGTACGGAACCCTAAAAAAGAGAGGGTTGCACTCCGGCAGTGCCGGCAGAAGTGAAAACTTCTGTCTTCGATCATGTCACGTGTCCTGAGTTTAGCGAGTTTAACATTTTTCACCCATCCCAAAAAGTGTACAACGCCGCTTTTACTTGAAAAAATGTTTACCATGCATTGTGTGAGTGTGTGATTCGTTGTGCTCTGTGAGTAATAATTGTCTAACTATTGGCATAGTTGTTGTTATTTTAAGCAAAGGGTTTCGTGCGATGATAACTCTCCGCTACGTTGAAATGATATGTCCCATCTTGGAAAATCTGTGGTTTGATGTCATTTATATCACGACTATGATAAGGGGTCAGTTTTTATACAACACTCCAATAATTAAATCTTTTACGTTTCTAAGTAATTCCCCGATTAAAAAAGTACGTAAGTTTTATGAGTTACTAAGAGTAATTACGAACTGGATGAACAAAGGATAAATGTTTCACAATGTTATTAGCTAACTACGCAATAAAACATTGCGTGTTTTGTTTTTAATGAGATGGTGTCCTAGTTTCCTGCAGAATCTTTAGATTTATGAATTAGCATGATCGAAGATTGAACTAAAGATCAATCTTTTTTACGCAATTAATCTATTGGAAGGAATGGGGGGAGACTTTTGTCCAGCAGTGGGATATTATGTTAAAAAATTTATAATTTCTTCGGTCATTCCCTTCCATTCAATCAGTCGCACCGTCATAATTTATTATGTTTTTTTTTTTGTGGTTGTAGTCGTATATGATCGGGTCATGCTCTATGGGTATATCCACTTTATGCTGGCCTAGTTGCGGGTTGGTGGATTCATCTAGGTACGAATCATACGTATGTAATTTCTTTAACGGACGTAAGCAGATTTTCTCAATATGGTTTACTTTTTCGATATACTAGTGGCACGATATTAATCCTTACACAAAAAAACAGAGTTGGTTTGAAATCGGGATTTGAATCAACGACCCGATTCGAAAACAAGTGTTTGCACAATGGGCTACAACGGCTTATCTATTTGGTATTCCTTACAGCCTACTCACACCCTTCGTGGGTAGGACTACGTCTTGCAGTGAACTATTAAAAAAAACTGCTGGTACAGTACAGTCTACTCATATCGCAGCGTTTCAGCAGTATAGCAGATAACTATTTTCCAAACTCTTAACTATAAAAAAAAATGTATCATTGGTGTCTAAAATTATAAATAATGCAATTATTGTACCTTGTGTGATTGTGTTATGTGCACAAGTTAAGTAGGTATGTAATATTGTATGTAAAGATTAGTGTTTTAATAATACATATTTAAGTTTGTACTAGCTATTGCTGCGCCCTCAATACAGGGTATATATGCCATATGTTTAGTTAATCTAGTTTTTAACTGAATTATGTATATACTAGCTTATACCCGCGGCGCCGCCCGCGTGGAATTAGACATTTATTCTAACTCAGAGGAACCTTTTATTAAAGTAGCCCATGTCACTTTCCGGCCCTCGAACTATATCTATGCTAACTATCAAGTCAATCCGTTGCTCCGTTGCTGCGTGAAAGAAGAACAAACTAACAAACGTTTCGGATTTATAATATTAAATATAGGTATATATAGGTACATAATATATTATCAGTATGATGATATCCAAGGACTGCTCATCAATTGATTTAACAGATATTCGATCGACAGTTGTTTATTTTGACATTCTTGCAGCGCACGCTAGAGTAGCTCGCAGATGGCAGATTTACTCCTACTTACTCAACATTTACCGTTATATTTTGGACAATTCACAAAATATCTTTATAAATTGTAGCCTATGTGTTATTCTGATGTATAAGCTATATTATTGCAAAGTTTCATTTCAATCCGTTCAGTAGTTTTTGCGTGAAAGAGTAACAAACATCCATACATCCATCCATCCATCCATCCATCCATCCTCACAAACTTTCGCGTTTATAATATTAGTAGGATTTGCAATAAATGAATGAATAAATAAAAGAGGTTGTACTCAACAGTGTTACAGTTCAATGTAGAGCTGATAAAAAAACAAATGTGCCTGAACCTGAAAACTTTCTGAAGCTACTCGTATATGATACAGCGAATATCTCATATATTATTTTCTCATTGCCGTCAATCTGATCACACGCATCTGAGATTCTTGGTGTTCCTTATTGCCTGACGGAATCGCGGGCCACGCCGCAGGAGGTTATCTATCATCTCATACCGATTTAGGGTCACCAGATTTGTGGCCAAAGTTGTCATTTACGAATAAAGTCTTCAGCGGTAAAGGTAGCGTTCATAGCGTAGTTTGACTATGTGTTTGGTAGCGATTATAGAAATTAAACAACGTTCAGCACGGTCAGTATTCGGATGGGTGACTCAGATGACACGTTAAAGAGTAGGTTCCGGTTGTTTTAACTGTTTAGCCATGAAAGTGACTTTCAGCCAGTTGTAAATCACCACTACCTAAGGTTTCTCGTATAAGAAGTAGCGAGCCACCCTGGTGCAATACAGTACAGTGGACTACTAAGTGGCGAGCCATAATAACCAGCCAGAAACGAGAGGAAAAGGACTAAAGACTAAAGGACAAACAGACTATAGGAAAAAAGCTGCAATACGCGCGCTCCCGCGCGATTTCATACAAACGTGCTCCGCGACAGAGCACTCTCACCTAAATGAAACCGCGCGAGAGCGTGCGTAAAACAGTTTTTGCCCTAATTCAGGGCTGAAAATACAACAAACCATAATTCCAATTCTCAGTTTAGATCTAGTGAAAAGTGAAGAGTATTTTATCAGCCCTACGCCTGCGTCTCCCAAGCCCAACGCGACAAAATGGGTCACCGAGCAACGGAAATGGAACGGTAACGCTTCCCTGCGTTACGTGCACGCGGTACAAGCGCGATTTTAATGGGGTCATTAAAACTTCCATAGGTATTTTATAAAGTGATGACATAATGATAAGACTTAATAATTTTTGCACACAAATACTAACAACTGGCTTAAAACTATCGCACCCTTCAACCGTCCGTACAGAGTATTTGATTAGCTGTCCATATTAATGTTGGTACTGGTTATAAAACTACTGAACCCAAAATATAAATAGGCTCTAATTCGCAAGTATTCTCTTCGCGAATATTCTGAATGTAATAGAAATATGTTCATCACATGTAAAACGGTAAATTATCGGAGGAGATATTTAATAACATACGCATAAAAAACAATTTGTGAACTTACATATTTTGAGTAAATATACCTAGAAAACTTCACACCATAACGGCAACTAATGTTAAGTTTTATCGAAGTCTACAAAGTACAATTTAGGAAATACCCATCTTACGACAATACAGGGTCATAGGACATCTAGACAAACAAAAAAAGAAAACGAAGAAAAAATCAGCTTTTTTATACAAAAAGTTCGTCAACGCGCGGCAAAATGTTGGGAAGCGATTTTTTTTTGGCGAAGTTACAAAAGTTGTTTGTGTAGATGTCCTAGAGCCGCCCTTAAAATGTTTTGCGTTTAATAAATAAGACCCTGTATAACATTAGGAAGCATTTTGTCCATCTATTTACTAAAGCCGACTCTTTATAATTACTTTTTATAGCTGCGTTGAAAATGCAGCTCCAAAACTGGGGCAGTCGGAACTGCTGTACGCGGCTGTCAGACAGTTACGTCAAATGGGTCACCGCCACAGAAGTGGAACGGGAACCATTCTCAATTTTTATATTCTTTATGTACTTTCCCTTGTATTTTGAACACAGTGTAATCTCCAGATAGTAGAGCTTGCGTAGCCATCTAATAGATGCTGTATATGATTTCACTTACAGGCTAAATGAAACTTTTTGGTATAAAGTTACCTACAAGTTGCGCAAAACCCAAACCTCGCGCTGCTTTTATATGAGCTTCAGTCAGGATTGAATTTTGCGCACTTCTGAGCCGCCAAAAAGATTGATTCGACCTATACCATACCTACATAGGTATCTAACTGATTTTGTTAGGGATAATTAAAGGTTTGGCCAGCGAGCCAAAAAACATGCCTAACATAACTGCGTAATTATTTTGGATGACATGAAATTGGGCTTTGGAAAAGTGTTTACGTTACAGTGGTTACTATAATAACCGTAACGTGTAAACTGCTCAACTTAACAAAAAAAAAATCCTAGAGCACCATGCATAAAATTAACATTACATTATTACCGTTATTGTATAAGAATAAAATGTGCTCAAATTGCGAAAGTTTCAAAAAATGATATTAACAATATTATGATTAAACATTAACGTACCACTAAAGATTTAAACACGCTTTAAACACTGTTTAAACGTGCTATTTGTACTGTTAAACATTGTGTTGTTGTAAAGCGTGTGTAAAACTTTTGTGGTAACACGGTACATGTTAGTTAGTTAACACTAAACAACTGGCTTGTGCATATGTTTTCGATAGTCGACACATGCGTCCTATTCGGTGATTTTAATTAAAAGAAAAATGGAAACTGTGCGTACAAGATATTGCAATATGTGTAAGAGACGATGCGGCGCGCCCTGAATAAAATAAATAGATAATTAATAACCTGAAAATTATATTGTGGTTGGTTCGTTTGGTTCAGCCCTGCGCGCTGTCGCATTCGATACGACATTGGGTCAGTGAGCCGGGAACGCTCCTGCGCTCCCGTGCACGTGCGCTATGTGTCCAGCCTGCTCTCGACGTGCTGTGCCTATTTTTTAACCTTTTTCTAATGTTGTCTGTTATTAGCCGATGGTGTTTTAAACAGGATCCTTTGTTGTATAACATTGTAATAGACTACCGACGTACCATGCGATGTTTTTTAACAGAACCAGTTTTTATAACAAAATCGTAAGACATTTTAAACTAAGACAGCTAAACAATAACATTACATTAAGCTTTTATTTTAAGTTGGAACAGTGCATCAGTCATCAAACAATGATTGAACAAAAAGCTTCAACAAACACAACAATAACAAGGTCCCCTAAACAAAGTTAAATGGGTAAACAATTAAGGTGCACAAGGAAGTCATGTCGTTTTATTCTATGGCCAATAAACGCTTTGCTCCGCCATAAACGGCGCCCGCGCTCCGTTTGGACTTTTACTTTCACCAGACAAAGGGTGGACGCTATTCAGACTATGTAGCGTTATTTCGTTTGTCATCTAATTGCAGGGTAATTAGTGGGAATAGAAAGCATTCCGGTCGCAGTAACTGCGAGTGCCGAAGGGCCTCCGTCTCCATTGTGCGCTTGGCCACGCGTCCTTACGTCGCCGCCTACGATGGCCGTTGACTCCGCGATGACAGCAAAGCCCTAAATATAGCATCGACCTTTTTAGAGAGCGCCCTTCTTATAATGCAAACGCTCAAGCTGAATGAAACTACGCAGCTACGAATCACGGGAACAGAGAAATTAATTTAGTTAAAATAGACCGTAAAAAGAGATAATTTAGAAGGAAAAGGATTGTAAATAAATATATCAAACAGCACTTGAGCAAGTTCAAAGAAAGAACATATCAAAGAGTTCCCCGGAATGAGCGGGTGCGCAGGCGCATCTACCTGCGTCTAACCCGCCGCACTATACCGGTACCGTTAGTTCAATAAAAAAATATCTCCTGTTGCTAAGCAAGGGTACGATTAGAAGGCTGACCCAGAGCAGATTGTTATGAAATACATAATAAAATAAAGCGTGAAATTGCCGCAGCTGCGATTAGGATGGCATATGGAAGCTGAAATTTGGTTAGCGGATAATCGAAGGAAACAACGAACAAGGAGATCATCTCAAAGAGTTGCTATAAAAAGGATGTTGTGGTTTCGAAAAATTTATGTGAGATCTGTATGCGTGAGACATGGCTTGAATCGTCCGTGCAGGAAGTCTAAACACGAACTGGCACCACGCCAGGTGCAGGTAGTAAGGCTTAACGAACTTTCTGGCAGGCCCTTCCGAACCACATTGGAAAGATCCTCCGAATTTGGATCATGCACGAGAATGCTGGCGTTGCCAAAAACTTTCAAGGCTTTATAAAACTACCAAAAGATAAAATGTTTGTACCTACCAAACCACAAATCAGTTTACAATTTCGTGTGCCGTTATTATGTCTGTATGGAGTGTTTAACAATGCTTAGATCCTGTAATTACGGCATATGCAGCTCAGACTATTGTCGCATTGTTGTAAACGCACCTGCACCTCGATCAATACTGTTAGACGATATTTTGGCAATTCTTGTCTGAGCACCGTGGGAAGAGCCTGCAGAATGTAGAATGGAAGATTTTTTGCTAAATGGGTTGGTCGTGAAGATGACACGTTTCGAACATTTTAATCCTGCATGTGGTTGCTCGCAAAACCGTAATATTTACTCGTTATTTTCGGTTCTACATTAAAACAAGGTCACAGTAATTGCGATCGTTTTGATAGGCCTATCTCTTACAACTTTATCATTATCAGCATAGTAACGGTCCATAGCTCTAGCATCCGGTCGTTCGTTTATTACGAGGGCCATCTTATCAAGTACTAAAGAAGCTAAGTCATTAACCTAATCGTTGCTTGATGTTATCACGAATTAGCAGCCATTGTCTGTGAGTAATTAACTTGTAGATACTTGGGATTAAATTCTCCTGACGAAACGGGGCCAAGGTTCGCTGGTTCCGTAGGTACTCTTTTGTTTTAGCGCGGACAGACGTTAAAAATAGACCAGCGTTGACACTTTCCAAGTCCAACAGTATGGGAAGTTCAAAGAAAATAATATATATATTTTATAATAATTCCGTCGTATAAATTTACACTCCGTGGGTAAATTTATACGACGGAGTTATTATAAAATTTAACTATATTCATCTTTATGACCATCTTTTACTATGGGGCCATCTCTAAAATCGTGAAAATTTATATACGGGGTGTAAATTTAGGTGACGGAGTTATTCTAATATATTATAATTGTTTTCATCATTATGACCAACTTTTACTATAGATCCAACTCGGAATTACGAAAAAATTTCAGCAGATTTTTTTACGGATTTCAGGGTGCTTAGTGTAAAAGTTTTATTTATAAAGTAAAGAGTTTACATCATTTTGTAAAAAAATACTTGTACATATTACGTGTTTAGTGACTGTACGCAATTAGCTTGGGATCTCAATTAGCTATCCCGCTTTGTTAAAAGTCGACATGAACGGGGAAAAAGAAAAAAAAATAGACAGAAAAAAATAATTGCAATTAACAAACGTAAATGATCTTTGCGTGTCACTTTGTACGGATAATTGTATACTTTGCTCATTCGATGGCAACTACAATTTACTGTTATTAGGTAATTAGCATTAAATATCTGTTTGTAGAGTTTGTGGCTCCGCCAGATTGCGCAGGATAGAAGTCGCTCCCAACCTGTGTTCTTGGAGATACAGCGCTTACAGTACAACTAAGACAAAATGGCGTGATTGAGACCACCATTACGAACAACTTTTATTGAACAACCAACCCGGAAGATTAGAAAAGAAAAATAGATGTTCCAAACAAAAATAGAACTCCAAATCGAAAAAAAATATCAAACAGCTGACTTTTTTCTCGAATCTCTCCAATTTGGCCCCATACTAAAAGTTGTTCATAATGATTGTTTGAATCACCTTTTGGCTTAGCACACCAGCCCCCCGACCGCCTAAGCAATAGCAATCGTAATAGCAATCGTTTATGACTTCATTTTAGTCATTTGGCACCGCCTATGTGACGTTAGCCATCAATTGCTTTGCGCGGATTGCGAAAGCAATCGTTGAATGAACAACTTTGATGGGGGGCAGGATTCTGGATAATCCTGTATAAGGACTCTTACTGTTTGTAATAGCTCCTCTCCCGAGCCGAGGAAACTCGAGAGCTATTTAGGGAAATAATTCTTTTGACATCTTTTTAGCAGCATAAATTCTTACCACTCCATTATTTTTAGATTGTAACACCCAGTTTTGTTGCCACGTAAAAACGTTAAGTTTTTTAGTTGTCTTACTTAGGAATCGAGATTAAAGGTCGTTTATTAAATACATACTATAACTCATTGTAGGAAAAGCGGACTGCGACAGGCAAAAAAATAATTTGGTGAATTATTTGGCTAGAATCACCATAAATTAAATAAAGCCGCATCTTTACCATGACTTTCAGGACTCACTTCCTGTGTTACACGAATCTCAAGGAACCGCTATTCTTATCATTATAATTATTTTTAAAAATATACGCTGGTTAGAAAATGCCGGCGCAATAGAATACGGCACCAAAATGCCTGTAGGTTAAGCTAAAGTTGTACCAATAATTCAAAGTTTCTAAATCGAATCTAAAACCTATTACCGTCTATCCACTACCGTCACATTCTGTAGCATTAATCAAGCCTATCTTTAACTTAATCTCCCATTCCAAAAACAATTGGCCTTCCATTTTCACGAGAAAAAGACCCGGTGACATTCCAGTCAAATATTTACGAGATCGATTTCCATATTTTGTGCCGATCGACATCAGTATGCTATGAATATCTACTCTGAATTCACTGAATCGGATATATTTGGACGGGACGATGAGACGTATACCTACTCGTACGGAGTGACACATGTGTCTGTGGTGGTGGTAAAACGATGGAACTGATATTTTGTAATGTTACATGTAAGAGGTTTATGAAGTTCTTTTGTAAATATTCGTACTACCGTGCAGTGCATTTAGAAATTTAGTCTTAAATCATAGCCTTGTTTGAGTCTAATTAAGGCTAAATAAATCTGAGTAATAATGTTGCCTGGAAGAGATCGTTTCCAGCGATAAGATTGCCGTTTGTTTTGACTAGTTGTGTGAAAATTGTATTGTTTTAATATTTCTATTTTTGGTGTGAAACAATAAAGAATTATATTATTATACACAGATTCAATTAATATCTTAAATTAAAGTTTAAACTTAATTAAGTTTTAGGTTTTTTATAATTTTTTATTTTATTTTTTTTATATTGTAAAAAAACTAGAGTATAAAAAAAAAATAAGAGGCTATAAAAACCTAAAACTTTAGTAACTAGAGCTTTAATTTAAAATAGAGTCTAGTTCGAAACAGTAGGGGACTATTTTAATTTAGGTCAGAGAAAACAACAGTGGCGCTCCCACGCAATCGCAAAGATAACTCTGTACTCTAAAACTTCTAAGACGCATATTCGGGACCTTTGGCATTTGAAAATGTCATTTGTAAGCTAGGAATATTATAATACAGAATTATAATGGAAAGCACCATCCGAGTGGGAGCGTTCCGCAGAAATCGTATTACGACGCGTTGATTGGGAAACCTATAAATACCAGGACCTACGGGAGGGATATTGTTAGTGAGTAGATTGCTCACGCGCGCACTTTTCTTATAAATACGGCTTTATCAAGTGTTCAAAACAACATTGGTTATTCTGAGCTATTTATATAATTCCATGAGAAAAGGCGAAGAATCAGGATAAAGAGTGACTGACTAGATTGCCCATGGATAACATTTTATTAGGAAACTAATTTTCTAATAATTTATGCAAAATACATAATGCAAACAGTTCAATTCTAAGAACTAACGCAACAAGTGACTGAAGCAGTTGTTAATTTTTTATGCTCCCTTAAAATCACTGAAAAATCTAAACTTCTGCTTCTTATTCTGTAGCAAGTTTAGTCTTACTCTACATCTCTTCAGGTGAAACATTTACAACACTCTACTTGTTCTTTTTAACCGACATCCAAAAAGGAGAAGGTTCTATGTTCGTCTGTAATTTGTTTTTGTGTATGTTCATCGATATTTTCGCCAATTGTGAACCGAATCAAAAAAATATTTTTTAGTTCGAAGTTATTTAAATTTTATCGAAATCGGCCGAGCCGTTTTTGAAAAATCAACAGTCTTGTATAAATTGTATACGTACTGACATAAATTCGAGCGAACTATTCGAATTTTGTACGCGATGGACGTCAGTTTTGCCATTTTTTGCGAAAAATTATTATATTAATTATTAATAATCGTGTGAAGTCAGAAACCTTTTATATTCAATCAATCTTGAGTTATTCATGGCTATAAACTTCAACAAAAAATAATTTGATGCAGGACTATAAACAGGGTTGCATGAAACGTGATGGATTTCAGTAGATCACGAGTCTTGATTGAATGAAGCCTGATGTTTGGAGCGACCCACGTGACTTTGGTCTTTATGTACGTGGGTGGCTTATGGCACGCGGTCTCGTGGGATGGGGGAGGGATGGAGGGCGCAATGACGTAGTTTTGTCTTGTATTTGAAATGACATAAATGCGATAAAATCAACGGATATTAACTGTAAGAGTTGATCAAGAGATCCTTTTGTTTGGAGCGACCGACGTGTCTGAACTTTACGTGTGGGTGGCTTACCGCGCGCGATCTTGTGGGAGGGGGCGGGAGGGATGGGGGGCGCAATGACGTAGGTTCGTCTAGTATTTGAAATGACATAATTGCGATGAAATAAGTAAAGAATAACATAACATTTTGTAGGAGTAATCGTTCTTTGTAATACAATTATTATTCTTAAGTTGTCATCTAGTTGTTGTATATCTAATTTTAATTTTGGCGTGTATAGTAAATAATTTATCAATTCTTCTAGAGTAGCCTAAAGTTCAAAACTCTGCTATTGAAGTCATATTATGTAGGTGCATAAATAAATAAGAAAAAAAAAACGTAAGAAACCGTTGGCGTAACGCAAGAGCAAGGAAAGATTCAAAAGCACGTCTGCAGGTAAAACGAAATATTTACGCGAATTATCAGGACAACCCTTTCCAATAATACAATAGAAAATAAGGTTCAGAAACATTTATAGACGCACTTATATAATGCAGAGACGTGAATGATCTTTATAATAAATAAACAGGATCTCTCGTGCAAAATTTTCTGAGTTTAACGTTACTCACCTCCCATCACAGCTGTACTCTCGAAATATCCTTACCTGAAACAACAGACAGAGCTTATTAACATATGGAAGGGAAAAAACAAATATAATAAAGCCAGAAGATCATCCATCTCATTACGTTGAGTGTAGGTTGAGAGTTATCGCACTTATATTATGTTGCCAAAATTTGTTCATGCAACGTACATATACCTAATCATAATTACTAGTTTGTAACTGAACAGAAAGGAGAAAATTTTCTTCGTTTGAAACGGGTAACAAAATATGGTTACTAATACGGCTGAAAGGTGTTTATCTCGTTCCTTCATTACTACATATTTTGTAGACGAAAAGTTATCAGAGTACTTTATAACGTAATCAGTTCTTCCATATAAAAAGTGCATTAACTCTAGGTATAATGTATGGAACAGCTAATTTATCCAGCTGGTATCATAGTAAAATTTGTTCATAATGCTCAGCATAAAGATCGCTGAAAGTCTTTTTCACTTTGCAAGCAAGACCTTGTATCGTTAGGAGCATGATATCGTACGAGAACCAATATTATACGTCATCTACCGGGTAAGTGATCTGTTGGCAAAAGGCGCTAACGCAAAGATTACAAACACAACTGCTGAAAAATTAAACAACGAGATGTAAATTTCATTTTGCATATTTTGTAACATCTGCATTAAAAATGCAATATTTATTGAGTTACTTAACCCCGTACGCAGTTCATTTATACAAGGTTTTGTTTTGCGAAGTGCAGGTACTTTCAGAGGTGTATTCATCCGTCAGTCGTAGGACATCCAGTTCTGGACATAGGCCTCCCCTATAGATTTTCAAGAAGCCCGGTTGGAAGCGAGTTGCATCCAGGGCGTTCATGTGGTTTAAATTATATCGTCAATACACCTAGTTAATGGTGTATATGTATATCATTATGAATAACTTAGACTATGGTACCAACTGGGAAATCGTCAAAAAAACGTTGAAACACAACAAGTTCATACAAATTACATGCTTACGCGCTCACCAAAGAGCGCGTCATGTTCACGACAAAACTCACACTCAGCATACTGATTTTTATGCGCGATTTCGCAGGTGGTAAATGTTGATCACGATGACTAAGTGGATTTACTACATTATTAAAACCGCAGGAAATGCGCTGGATGCAGCCCGCTTCCAACCGGCCTTATTGAAAACCCATAGGAGAGACCTATGTCTATTGTAGAACATAGGACGTCCTACGGCTGATGGATGGATACATCTCTTAAAGGCTCGCTCTTTTTAAAGCAATAACCTGTGTATGTAGAGTACATCGCATAACTATTTATGCATTATAAATACTTCGCTTTACTACTACTACGCTACAGCAACACGCATCACGAAGGACGAATAAAATTGTACAAGTATTTTTAGCGAACCGCAGTCCTTTGTTCCACGTAAAATATTCACAGATACAAACATACTTGTGCCCTTTGGAATTGAGAATGTACCTACTTTTATAACAACGCAGTTTTAAAGCCTTAAAAACTATGGATTTGGTTTGTGGTGAGCCGCTACAATACAAGAGAAAGAGAAATTAATCTATGTATCTGAAAAGCATTGTTTAGGACTGAAGTTACAGTCTTACAACTTACATCAACTATACATTACAGTCCATTATTTTTCTATCCATTCATTTACTCCAACATTTTAGTTTATTTATTCTACTAGCGACCCGCCCCGGCTACGCACAGGTGTATTATATAAACCTTCCTCTTGAATTAATCTATCTATTGAAAAAACAGCATTAAAATCAGTTGCGTAGTTTTAAAGATACATATAGCATATACAAGATACATATAAGCATACACAGTGACCGACAGACTGGGATGCGACTTTGTTTTATACTATGTAGTGATATTGGTCGACATTGCGTAAAATAAATGATTTTATTTTTAACTTATTTGTATTGTTTAACAAAATAATTAGATCGTTAACCATTGCTCTACCGTTTACGTAGCACACGAAACGGGATAAAGTTAATAGCCATTTGTTACATTCCACTAAAACATTAGCAGACAAATCTAGCTTTGAGTATTTATTATCTCGACTCTACGATAGGTATTACTTTTGGGAAGCTCAGCTAACAATATAGACACGACGAGTACCACATACATAGGTACTTAAAATTCTGTTTTTCAAAAATGAGATAATCTCATTCTTCTGGTATTTTGAAGTAGATAATTCATTTATTTCAAGATTACGTAACACGTTACCGTAGGTTGTAAACTTACTTTGCTGCAAAGTTTCACGTAATAAACACATAGCTAGCTACATTTGAATGTGTACAATGTAAGCAAAATATTGTGGTAAAGATAACTTTTATTGCGTCAGAGATGTCTCTATTCCACGTTGAATGGCATAAAAACCATACAAAGTACAAGAACATGAAGAAAATATACATCCGATTCGAGAGCGATATCGGCAAGCGGGGCGAAGCGTAGGTGGTCCATCCAATAGGTGGACCGACGATATAATTAAAACCATAGGAACGTGCTGGATGTAAGCCGCTTCCAACAGAACTTATTGGAAATCCATAGGAAAGGCCTACGTGGATGTACTACGGCTGATAGACTGATGGAGCCGGAGCTGCTAAAACTCTTAAGATTTATTAGTCAACTAGCTGACCCGGTGAACTTCATATCACCTTCTTCTGTTACACTAATTTCGTTCGCATTTAGCGCCACCAACGACCATATACAGCAACTTTTACATATAGGAACATTATGTATGGGGATTTAAATTGATGTTTTTATTATTTTTCTTGCAATTTTCTTTCATAAGTATACCTTCTCCTGTCAATAACTCAACAAAAGAGAATTAGCCAAATCGGTCCAGGCTTTCAGGCGTGATGCCGTGACCAAGAGAAATAGGGATTCATTTTTTTTCTATATATATAGATAGATAGATGAATGAAAAGAGAGCAATTTTTTTGGACTTTAAATTCAACTTGTTTTCTCCGCTAGAGAAAGAGCGATACCGAAGTAAAGTCGATCCATTTTAGGTTCGCGCCAAGAGGAAACTTATGGTAAAGGCTTTAAGGGCAGTATAGTAGACGTGTTGGAAAAGTTGACTCATAGTAATAGACATAGAATAGTCCCTACAGTAGCAGTAAGTACTGTGTACAAAACAAGCAGGTTTCGTGATCAATAATGTATGAACTAGAACAATAACTCGCGTTCTAAGTAATTACCTGACGTGTTAACCAATGGATTAATTTAACAAGTAAGCCACGATCGATCGCAAATTTGTCGGTTAACAGCGATGCGCGAAGAAATATAATGATTTTAAACTTAACTTTATCATACATAGTAACTAGTTTCAAATGTTATAGTATTCACATGCCTATATCACTTTATCGGCGATATTACATTTTTCCATTATTCCCAGATGGAAAATAAGTTATGGTTAAGTTGATATTCTACTCTGCTTCACTTTCTATACTCTACATATATTATTTGGTATGTTCTCATTATTTTATTTGTTTGTTACCTTTATTTTACTTGCCAGTATCCTATACTACACAATAGTTATTTTTTGCAAAAAATGGTATGACTGACTTCAACCGTGTACAGAATTCGCGAATCGATGTAGTATTTTTCACATTATTGTTGATTTATCAAAAATGGCTCAGCCGATTTCGATAAAATTTAAAAGGGATCAATTTCGAAGTATACTCATTTCAATAAAAAAAATTATGACGTTTTAAAAAGTTACGCGGCGAAATGAGTACCTCCTCAGTTTCGTTGGTCAAAAAATAGACGATAGCTTTCTTTAGACCCCCGATGCTCGTTCGGACTAGCACTTACATATTAGCCAGTTATCCTTCTTCGCCACACTGTACATCACCGAAGTGTTGAAACGACTCGCGTGTCACATTACAATAACCTACAGTCATAAAACCCTCCTCAACGATGACAAGTGCTCGTAAATATATGGAAATTACCGGAATGTCAAGAGGCAACATCGCTGAAGGGTTAGCTTGGTGATAAAGTTATTCCACGTGAGTATTATGCGTTCATGTCAAGGTGATGAGCCATAAATTTACTTTTTGACCACAAATTGTACTAATACAAATTAGTAAGTGATTGTGTACGTTGGTTACTTTTTAAACCAACGAAGCAACGTTAGCTGAACTGTACCTGGGCAGAAATATCCTTAATAAAACTCCAAAACTCAGTTTGTAAATGATCAAACGTAAATGATTGTTCTACTTCAGTCCAGTACGCAAATAACAGATGTGGATACAACTGCTTAAATGCAACCAGATACGTTAGTAATCTAAACCACATGACAGAAGAGTTTAGGGATAATAACTAATAAATTGATCCTAGCTCATCCACCAGTCAAGTTCTGAACGAGATGCACGACAAACTTTGAGACATTTGATAGTGTGATAGTGATTGAAATGAGTACAAAATAACTAAGACTACAATAGTCTAAAAGGTCAAAACTACAATAAAAACAAGTGTACATAAGACTCCAGTCGAATTTGTGCCACGACGCTGTGTCATCCTTCCTACTTCCATTTTAAATTTTATAGCCAGCGGTTATGAACGGTCTATTCAAAACATTGTCTTTTTAAGGATACCAAAACTGTTAATAAATTTAGACGTCTTAATTAAACTATTTACAAGCAAGACCGTTCCCCGCAAGTGGGTTAAATGTCGAATTAATCTCATTCGTAGGCGATTGTATGCAAATACCCGCATGGCGTGCGCCGGCGCAGGCCCCCATAGCAGCCGATCCGACGATTATCTCCTTGCGAAACCCCATGGGTTCTTGGTTTCATTTGAATTGATTGGAGTCAATTTGAAAGTCCCATTGAATTCGCCATGTTGAGAGGTTTATGGCGAAATTGAAGAGGTCGATGACAATGGTAACAATAGCGAGGGAATTGAGAGTAAGAGCTTCATGAACGTTCATTATTCAGTAGTTTTGTAGAGTGGTACATAAATATTAGACATTTTCAAGAGGTCAGACGTATCCGGTTATTTATGAATGATACCTACAAATCAAATAATTATTTGTAAAATAAACAAATTACCTATGTAAGATATTTCCTAGTCTTTAGACTAGGAAATATCTTAAATAAGCTAACTAATAAAGTATCTAAGTCAATAATCACACAACGTTACCAAAACTACAAATTGACAGCGACGATTAGCAACGACGACGCCACGACCGTGTAAACAAACATTTCCAACTTCGATCAAATCCGCAAATATAGAAATCATGGAAATAATAAGCCTTTATTACTCTAACGTATAAACAACGTAAACAAAATTGGCTTGTGTCAAACATCAATCAACGCAAACATTAATTAATATAGAGTAGCTTGGTTAATTGCAGAAATTGACCGGATTGAACAATACATATAAAAATTAATTGTAAAGCGTAGGATATTGAGATTTAACTTCGATTATACCTTATTTAATAACAACAATAAAATCATTAATGACCGCAAGTTAAACGACGTTCTAGTCATGCCAGGCAAGGAAACTAGCTAAACCGTAGGTTTACCTGTAGAACACCAATCTAAAATCAAAGAGATATAGGAAGGATACTTATTTCCCGCTGCAGTAATACAAGTAATCAGACTGTGGCTCACAATGATAACAAAAATACACGATGAAACGTATTAATAATGATAAATCATACATCTCCTCAGGTAAATGGTGGAAGATGTAAGGATATTAATAAAGATAACGTGTTAAAAAAGAATCAATCATAGAACTATGACAACCTTCAAGCGGTCGTTAGCAGTATTTATAACCTAATGGCAGCTCTCTTAGCCGTCAACATAGAATAGATGCTAAATATACCCATGGTATTTCCCATCATGGACGTTAATTTCATAAATGATTTGTTTTAATTAAAATAGCTTTGATTAAGCATCACAGCATATCAGAAGCATCAGTGAACCTAACAACACAAACAATGATGACGAAGCCGATTTGAATATTAATTGGTATGGTAAATAATAGCAAACCTAATTGCAACCGCTTCGTCTGATCATGGAAACTCATCAAATATTATAAATAGATCCAATTTCGCGATCCAATGCACACAGTGGTTTAATTTAGACGCAATGTGAAGATGATCTCGATCCTAGAGAGATACGTCTAACCGCTAGAGTTTGTGCAGAAAGAGAACCGTCGTGGTGTTACGGTGAACTAACAATAAGATTTTAATCAGCAGCCAAAGTACCGACTAGTTGGTAGACGCGAGTCTACTGTTGAAAACCGAATTGGTGTCAACCAAGTATCAAACACTTTTAGTTCTACTAGCAATGACAGAGCAGTATTGTCAACGTAACAAAATTTGTAAAATGGCACACGGGCGACCTCACCTACGACGCTTTTCTTTTTACACAAACTCTACGAGGCTATACTAGTAAATAAGTTCTTTATATTATCGCGGAGGTGTGTTTGAAATTTTATATGATGTTTCGAATCTGTAACTGTACTTTTCAGACAAATCAGATACACTGTCACCTAATTTATTTGTGGTTTTAAATGTTGCAGATGTGTATTAGCTTCTTGTGTCTACTTCGCAATACCGTTTTGCTATTATGGATGTTAAGAAGTTAAGGAACAATATAATATTTCAGTTACCAGACCCCTACCAAAGAATCATCTAGTTTCAACCGCTATGAAAACACTTCGCTCACTTTAATATATGAATAAATATCAATTCTAAACAGTATCTTATCAAGGCTTTACGTATTCGTGTCCACATAATTAAGGTAGAGTAAAAAGAAATCATTACCGAGTCCGTACCCAAAACATTGGTTTGGGAAGGTCAGGCAGGGCTTTCGACACAAATTACGGTATCAAAGGATATTATTAGACCCGGCTTCATTTGAGGTCAACCTTACAAAGGAGCACAATAGAAACAAATTGTATCTCTATAGAAATATGGAAAGAAGGTAGTTTTTCTGAACCGGGAGACGAGGTCACCCCAAGACTGCGTGCTGACTGCTGACTCAAGAGATTGAATATAAATTATAATAAAATCTTACGAACATTAACGTAGACTGTCTGAAAAAACTTTTAGAATTTTAACACGTAAAAAGTCTGGTACCTACGGTATTCAATAAGTTATTCTCCAATCAAATTCGAATCACGTAACGGTGTTACATATTAAACAAATTACAGTCTCCGAGTCCAAAAAAACACCTTTTGATCTTTGGCATTACATCCAAAACCAAATCACGTACTTGTGCATTATCTTAAATGGATACTATTTGTTTTTAAGAATAATCTATAGTATTATGTATGTTTTTCGATAGAGATGATTATGTGCGTGAGCGGAAAAAAGTATTTCACGGTAGATAAATAAATGCCTCAGCGCTCTTCAATTTGTATCTATTCCTGTTTCTGTAATGATCGCAATTATACCTCAAATTATGGTTAAGGAGATCTCACGGAGCCTCTTACTTGAGAAACGATTTATAAACATCGTTCTTACAAGTTTTTAGTTATTAGAGAACATTGGAAAGGACGCACGCATTATGGAAACGTTCTCTCTCCCTGTTTTAGATCTTTTTAGACTTTAGCTTTATATATAAGAATGAATCGTGGTTGTTAGTTTTGATAAAGCTTAAGAACGGCTGAACTGATTTGGCTAATTTTGAACTTAAAATATTTGTGGAAGTTAAGGGAAGGTTTAAGCGGTGAGAAAATTTGGAAAAATTTCGAGAAAAATAATAATAACATTAATTTAATTTTCCCATACAAAATGTTCCTGCATGTAAAAGTCGTCATTGACAGCTGACAGATGGTGAGACAAAGTTCGCCAGGTCAGCTAGTAATAATATAAAGCCAATTATCAGATCAGACGACTCGTCATAAAAACGAACCTTTTCTAAATCAAGCAGCTAAACCAGGCAAGCTTGAAATTTCCAGGACGAAATGAACATAATAAATACTAGAATTCTTACTTTATGTTTTTACTCCTCGATACTGCAATTATTGCAGTAGCAATAATTGCAGTACCTATGCCTGATCTGGCGTCATTTTCCATGTACATAACATAATGATTTTGTATGAGATCATAGATAATTAGGTACTTCATGATATTTGTACTCGTATTAAGTAGGTATACTAGAGATTACCGATTACAACACTTTTGGAAGCAAGTCGCTCTGAAGCTTTTTGCATACCAGATCTCGTAAAACAAACATAGGTGTTTATGATGTTAGTTAAGTCTTGCGATGTTGTCGGTGTTTTACAAGGGACCCTGTATAAATATAAACTATGTTAAGTACGTAAACAAATTATCTAGTAAAAGCTCGGCCTACTCTAGCTAATCCTACCGGCTTCCATATAAGAAGCATTCCATGAGTCACACAATGTCATTCAAGTGATTTATATGGCAATAATTACTACGCAAAATGGAAAATTTGCACTTATTTATGGTCTGAATGCAAATAATTAAATTGACTTACAGTAAGACAGTTTAATGATGAATAAAAGTTCCACTCGGCAGAAAACTGATGACTACAACAGACATAATACTTACGGAGAAAAAAACAAGTACATAAAATGAAATATATTCTTAATTATACGTAACTAGAAATAAGTGACGCAAACACGCATATTTACCTCTACGAATATGTCCTATGCTATATATATCTTTTAAAGGTACACTCAGTTAAATGATTTTTAACTGAAAGATTAGAAAGAAACTAGACTAGCAGGGCTCTCTAACTATCGAAAGTTGGATTCCCCTGTGCTTACGTAACTTAGCTAGCCTATCTAATATACCTAATACATATTAGTTTCAATACCTAGAGTACCTCGATACAATATATCAACTATATGAGAACCTGATAATAATACTTTGTGAAAACCGCAGTCAATTAGAGCTGGTTAACATCGCCGAAACCACGACAATATGTTGAGATAATTAATGTCACATTGATGCGAGATTATAGAGTTCGAAACATATGGATCTCAGACAATACACGGTTCTGAACAGAATGTTTAGTTATCAACAGTTAAGATTTAAGAAAGTAAAATTGTTATCATATTATGGATAACAATTTGCCTCATGTACTTACAAATAACTGAAATTAAGTTGAGCAGGATCTATTGGTAGGCAGAGTGACAGCAGATAGACTAAAACTGCGTTTGGTGGCCGCGTAACAGATAACGAAGGGCCCTCCAGCTTGTTGGGAGTGTTGGGTAGACGATATCTTTCAAGCTTTCAAGAAATGGCATGAATAAATGAAATGAAATGAAATGAAAAGAGGCCTAAGCTCAAAAGTACACGATCACGGACTGTGGATGACGATGATGATAAATAACTATCATTCAACTCTGTAAATCCAAAACACTTTTTTAATAGCTTCAGCAACTCTACGTGTGCTCGACATCTATATGTTAGTAAATCTGCGTGTTACAATATGTGAGCAATGAGAACATAGGATGAGACCGTTAAATCGTACACAAATCACTACGATTGAAGTTTGCCGCAACTAATCTGACAAGGCCAACTTTTGAGAAACAGATTTAAATGAGAATCCGATGAGACTAACACGGCAAAAACATCTTTTGGTGGCACCGTGGTACGGTACAGTTAAATAAAATAAATAAAATGTTTCACACTCATAGCCCCTAAAATAGTACAGGGAGTGCCAAAGAAGACATAGACAAGGACAACTAACACCCAGACCCAAAACAAATAACTTAAATTAATCATCTGAATAATATCTAAGCTATCCTAGAAGCTTCTAGCTTCTTTAAGAAGGAGGCAATATATTCCATTTTTATGGGGTGGGTAAAAGTAGGCATCGATTTTTAACAGACTTCAAGGAGGTTAAATTTTTTGTATGTATAATTTATTTGTTCTTTTTTTAGGGTTCCGTACCTCAAAAGGAAAAAAACAGAATCCTTATAGGATCACTTTGTTGTCCGTCTGTCCGTCTGTGTGTATGTCAAGACTCTTTATCTCGGGAACGCGTGAAGATATCGAGCTGAAATTTAAATTGTATACGTATATCTATGATCTCTTACAGTTGTGTAAAGGAAAAACTTCTCTGTTATCATATATAGAAGTTAGAGCCGTTTATGTCGTAAAAAACGCATATTTCTACACTCACAAAAATCAAAACCTACAGGGTACTTCCCGTTGACATAGAACTATGAAATTTGGCGAAAAGCATTGTCTCAGAGTACACATATAGGAATAAATCTGAAAACTGATTATTTTTATTCAAATCACATAAAATGGGCTTCAAAATTCACAAAATATGGGTTTAAAATTCAAAGTTCGTAAATCGTATCATGTAAGGTATCATATAAAAGAGCTTCATTAGCACATGCTAAAATAGGCTTTTAATTATTTTAACAATTTTCAATGAATGACGAGAAAAGTAAAAAAAAAACTTTTGTCGATGATGATGATGATTATAGAGATGTTAACAACGTAATTCCCAATTTTGTGAAATTTACTTTATGTACGGAACCCTCGGTGTGCGAGCCTGACTTGCACTTGTCCGGTTTTTTTGATAGTAGATTTACTTCATAGGGCGAAATTGGCAGTCGTTTTTGAAAAATCAACAGTAAAATTACTACGTCGATAATAATTCTGTACACGGTAGACGTACCCTGATGTACCTCACGATGTTTTCGTAAGATTTGTGCGTAGTGTACGAGTACATACGTTTAAATGTAACAACTATCTACATTCTATGAATAGCTCCATAAAGGCATAAAGATGAATGGCATCATGGTCTAGTAACCGCACGGCGCTCACAGTGAGAGTTTTGCAAAATAGTTTTCACTTGCTATGAATTTGTAATTAGTGCAAAAGTGAACAATGCTTGAGAGGTACAGAAAGTAAAGAACGTTTTTGGCTTTTAAATTAATGATTTTTTTATTGCTCTATCTATGAGTACATTCCGTGCTATGAAGCACTGTTAGTATGTAAGTATAATTATTGCAAAGCGAAAGCAAACTGCTTTGCAAAAATTAACAACAAATAAAACAAACTTGCTTTTAATGCTCAATTTAATATCTTATTTCTTAATTATTTTAAACATTTTTTACAAAATTTTAAATTAGAGCAATAAAAATAAATTCTACGGTGATAAAATTAGTTATCTACGGATCTCATTTCGCATTCATAATATTAATTTTATTTGGCATGAGCAAGCAAATTGATAAAATAGAGCGTAAAAATTCAAAGAAATGTATACAAGGTGATTTTTATGCAGTGAGCTTTTGCGTTAATAAAGTTTGATGTACGCACTGCAGCACGTCGTTTAAGTTATTTGAAAAAAGCAGGAGGATATAAAAATATTTTTTCTTCAAATATCGATAAGAGATAGTTCTCAAGGTTTGGTATCTAGATTCATATGCCTTCAAGGCGAGAAAACGCTATCAGTATATTATGAAGTTCACGACCTATTTTAATAAATTATATTATAATAGCTAGCGACTTGATATAATTATACATCTAGCATTAGGAATTATGTATCTGTCGATAATGGTCATATATTTATCATTCTGATACATAATATGAAGAATTTTTTTGGTTCTAAAATGTGCGACATTAATAAAACTACAATATTCACGAGAGCACACAATTTTTCATCTAATAATATAAATATAGTTTAAAAAAAAACTAAAAAACACGCTTAGGAGTAATCAATTTTTTTTATTAATGCATTGTTATTATTGCAATAATGCATTCGGTCTTTGATAGGTGTGCAAAGTTTAAAGAAAATCTGATCGCTCAAAGTACTCGTAGGTCTAAATCGATCTCAAAGGGGTTGGTTACAAGCAAGCAAACAAGCAAGCAAATATACAGGTGAAACTAATAAAAGCGTGTTAAAAAGAACATCACATAGTTCAATACACGCGAACACGATAATCTCAAATTGGCATGTCAAACTCGCAGGAAACATAATTCCAACTTATCGTTTATTAGCATAAAACTATCGTTTCGAGTGGCATTCAGACAAAAATGTCCTACATGTAAGGATGACAATTTCCCACGACTAGAACGGGATAATACGTGACATGTATTATTATTTATCATCTCGGACACAGGAAACAGTCAACGGTAAAGATATTTAAAAAAACGCAACTTTGGAACGGAGCTACATTTGGGCAATGTCTGGTTCTATGGCAGAAATAATTTATCTAGTACGGAATATGCATAAAAGAACAAAGACCAAGTAATCGAGATAGGTGTAAAATCAGAATCGAAAAATCGTGATATACCGCATGTGTTCCAGCAGATACGAGTATAAGTATAATATGGGACATCTTACACACGGCCTCTGACCCTAAACTAAAGCAAAGCTTGTGATGTGGCTGTCAGAGACTGATATACTACATATACTTATTTTTAAATACATACTAAAATAGATAGTAACTAAATAACACCCAGACACAGAGCAAACACTTATGTTCATCACATAAATATTTGCCCTGGGTGGGGATCGAACCCACGCCTCTTTGATCCAGAAGTTAGGGTCACTAACCACTGATCCACCGAGGCAGTCAAATCATCATCAAGTCAGATGGTTACTACAACAGTGAATAAAACTTTTCGCAATATATTTCACCGAAATTATACAATGCAGCAGGCTGATTCTGTAATATTTAACGCATTGCTCTACGTTTTGCCGATAGAGAATCAGGCCCCAGGTATAAAGTAAACAATGAAACTTTTTGATATGATTCAGAACTGGATTGTGACATAAGAAATTTCAATAAGTGCGGACGGGACTTGAATGAACTGCTATTTAAATCCGGCCAAAGCTGCGTGCTAACCCCGACGCTCCAACGCGGAACGTCCAATCGGCTTCCAAACGAAGCTAAATATAAGGAAATTCTAGATCCAAAAATTCAATACTACGTTGTCTATTCGAGTCCATAAGTTATGACGGCGAAACACAAGTCTTTGTAATGCTAAAGTAAGGACGCGTATGTTGACTGTCAAAATACATTAGCCATTCATGTGAGACCTTGCCACCGGTTACTTCCAAGCTGGTCAAACGCAGCAAGGATAAACAAACCGACAGCCATTGTTAATACATTGTGGATACTATTAAGAACATAAATAATTGTTTGAGCAATTTGACAGTAAATCACATCTTGTGACACTCGAGTTAAGTTGATTGAGCAAAGTAATTATAAACAACTAGTTTTTACCCGCGGCTTCACCCGCATACGCTATATATCATTATAATTTATAGCCTATGTGTTATTCTGATATATAAGCTATATTACTGCAAAGTTTCATCTCAATCCGTTCAGTAGATTTTGCGTGAAAGAGTAACAAACATCCATACATCCATCCATCCATCCATCTATCCTCACAAACTTTCGCGTTTATAATATTAGTAGGATGTAACAACATAAATAAATATTGTTTGTGTGAATCTCAAATAATACATTTTTTAAATATTATTTGAACACTAAATTGTCTAAGTAATAGTTAAAATTCAAAGTAAACTGGCCATAAATGATACTAAGTTGGCCACAACCGGGCACCTGCCTTACATGTTTTCGTTTCGCGATTGCAGTTACGATTTACCTACGTAAAATCATGAGTTTTGAGTTCAAAACATGAGATTTTTCAAGGCGGCAAAACCAAATAATTATGTATGTGGGAAAAACTGATAGTGTTCTGTTCTGATTTATTTGACCTTAGTAGAATTGGCCCGCAAGTAGGTATGCGTAATTAATGAATTTCAATATACGTAGATTGCGTAGAATATTTAAGCATTAAACTCCGCAGTGTAGAGAAATTAAAATAACATTCGAAAATCTATATTAATAATTTCGTCAAGGGCTACGGTAGACTCGATTGAAACCTTTCCTAAATGATAAAACATAAAAAAATAACGATTTCGAGTCGACAACATATATCCGGAAAATTCGGATTATCGAGTATTTTAATAAATTATAACGGTTCTGACAAACAAATCGCAGTCTCCATATTGTCAGGCACATGACATATCTTGAGCAGTCATTCTTCTTCTTCTTTTATGTTTTGGCGTCGCATTGTTGTGCATTTGCCAGTGTCAAGTATTAAGTTATAATAATTTTTGATAATATTTTATCAACAACCATTAGATTATAGAAGGGTATAACCCATAAATATGGAATGTAAGAAAAAATGCCAAGTCGATGGTATAACCATAGGTACCAACGTGCTATGGAGAGGGCTATGCTCGGTGTCTCTGCGGGATCGAATCATAAATGAGGAGATCCCTAGATGAACCAAAGTTACCGGCATAGCCCAGCGGATTAGCAAATTAAAGTGGCAGTGGGCAGGGCACATTGTTCGAAGAACGGATGGCCGATGGGGCCGTAAAGTTCTCGAATGGACCACGGACCAGCAAGCGCAGCGTAGGATGTCCACCGACTAGGTGGATTAACGATATAATAAAAATCACAGGAACACGATGGATGCAGGCAGCTTCCAACCGGCCTTATTGGAAATCCATGGGAGAGACCTATGGCCAGCAGTGGATGTCCTACGGCTGATCTATCTAGATAGATAACCATTTAAAAAATAATACTGGTTAAAATCTTTACAGTTGAAGTTGACTTTCTTTACGTAATATAAGAATGTACATTTTCAGTAGGGATCTACTTAATCATATATTTTTGAGTAATTTTAATTTTGAGCAAAACATTTTACTTTGGGATATTGTATTACACAATCGTAAAAAATCGTGACTACCTATTTCTTAAAATGAATGTCTTTCATTGATCTTTCATCATTGTTTTGCTTGATGATACTTACATCATTTAGTTAACAGCTGAATCTCTTTGCATTTGGTAAACATTCTCATTATTGTGGAAAATGGATGCAGCGAAGGGCTCTTCGTTAAGATGGTGTTCGAGTAACAGCAAAATTATTATCAGTGTGTGTATTATGAGTCACATTTCACCCGAGCGAAGCCGGGTTGTCATCTAGTTATTCTTAAACTCGAATTGAAGATCACCATAAAATATTACGCAAACGTATATCGGAAAAGTATATAGTTAGAAAAGTGAAGAGAAGAAAATGTGAAAAGGTCTGTATATTAAGATTGGTCAAAACACAAATCAAAGCATCTAAATAGAAACATGATTAGCATTACATTAAACTTGCTAATTTTGGCCTGATTCAAGGGTTAACAAATTAATTTAACATCGCGTGAGTTTGTTACACTTCAATAATATTTTTTATGCGTCCGTTCTAATTTTTAGAGTAATCGAATTACGAGTAAACAATCGACTGAAACGCCTTGAGTGTGACCTACCTCGGGGTTATTTTCTTTAAGTTATGAATTTTAATTGAATTTGTAGAAAGCTGCGAAATAAATATTATGTTTACTGTAATTTGTAACGACCGAGAAAGCTATTGCGTTTAAAATTGTAATTTCTTGTTTGTTTTTACTCCTCACTACAGGCTTATTCAGAGGGCTAAGTGCGAGATTTTTGCTCGAGCTCGATCGCGTTAACGTTTGATTTCTATGGAAATGGCACAACGCCATCTTGTGTCACGTACAGAAAACTGAATAGCGAAGTGTGAGTATTTTTTACGGTAATGTAACGAGCGCCAAACCGATCGAACACGAGCGCGGCAACGTCTGTGATTGGGTAATTCAAGCGTGTGTGTCAATGTGCTCGCGTGTGTGCACGGCGCGCTCGGTCAACGCGACGTAAAAGTAATTCGATTTTCTTTGCAAATCTCCTACTTGACACTCAGAAAAGTTCTAGGCCGAATGACAGTGATTCAGACCATCGTATACGATGGGCTCAAATCTCAATCCGAAATTAAAAAATAATAAAATTAGCTGTCCCATACAAAATTGCAACTGACAAAAATGAAACAGATGATTTTTTAAAATTTCGAATGGGTCCCATAGTTTACTTTGTTTATACTATTAGGTTGAATCACTCTCTTTCAGCTTGGAACACCGTTTGTGAATAATCTTTATAGGTCATACCAAAAATGGAGATACATATGTATATAACACAGGCATACTGAGCGCCACACAAATTGAAAGATGGCAAGTTAGCCGCAGAGAGCTGCGCAAACGCCAAAGTATAGACGTTAGCGGGTGCCAGAGAGACGAGACGTCGGCGCACACCGGCCCCCCAACCTCGTGCCTCCCGCGCGCTCCCTACGCCCGAGCTCACTACTTCGTCATTTGTATAGGCATTGTGCACACATGCGCAATAATTAGCGAATCACGGCGAAGTGTCATCTGCGGCTAACTTCCCATCTTTCAATTTGTGTGGCGCTCAGTATAAAGATACTTTTGAGTTTAGAATTAGCACGACTGACATTTTCATCATAACGTGGCTTTGAATCAGGTAGCAAGTAGCGTCTAAACTCAATACAGTAAACATGTAGAGAAAATTTTGAGGGCCACCTTAGGGCCACTGCAAATTTACGACCCGAGAATGCGCCGGCGCAACGCAGATTTTTATGCAAGCTGCATCATCCGTAATCTGAAATCTCGTTGATGTCAGGGTCCGATTATAAATGACAGGATAACAGTCTAGTTAAGTACCAACCATATGTTTTATGGTAATCATGGGTCAGATAAAATTCGTAAGGCTCGACAGGCTTTTTTTGACTACCTGACGACCTTATTATTTTATTTATATTAACGACCTAATACTATGACGACATTGGTAAAAACTAATACAAAATTTTGAAATAATCTTATGATTATTTTGAGTTATCTCAATCTATTCCAAAATATCCTCTCCTTCGTTCGAAGGAACGGTTTGAACATTAATGACTATACTTTTATAGTTACGTGTTAATAGGGTACTAATTTTCTATTAATCAGACAATATAAGTATATTATATCAGTTATTAAAAGAAAGAAAAATGTAGTTTTCACTTATAAAATTAAAACATTCTATATTCTGAAAACAAACACTGGCGTGTTTGGTGGCCCAAGACATTACTCGAGATAGCATACTCGAGGAATCCTCGAATTTTTTTCTTAACCAACAAAAAGGCTAAAAGCGTTCATTAAAAGCTACAATCATGTCATTTATTATGTAACATGAAGCTTAGCTTGGGCTAAGATGAGCTAAGGGCAATTATAATAGTCGACTTGTCGGAACATTGCAAGCAGCGCACGCGCCGCAAAAACTTCAAATGTCAGGATTAACATAATGTGCATGGAGCATAGACTTTAATAAATACCTTGTTTTCTTGTCTAGTTTATTTATATGTAGTTTGCTAGTTGAAAGTACTAGTTAATTGGGTATTAAAGTATTCATCATTTAGCTGTTCAGTATATTTTTGTGAAGTTCACTCATTTATCCCCCTCCGCTGAGTGACATAGTGGATATACATACTTAGGGACAGAGTAGGTACCTACGATAATTTTATCTCAGGTACATGTAAAACATAATTATATCCGAGCAGATTTTTAAACTAACCAAAGAGAAGCTCCTCGTATTTTATTCAATTTCGTTTTTGCGATAACAGTTAGTCGCCTTACACCCCGTGTCTCATTTATACATTTACCTAGATGAAACCACTCCCTTTTTTATCCAGAAAAAATCTTTTATAGATACCACCCAGCCTTGGAGGCAGGCATGTGGGAGTCCTGCGGACTTGTCCCTATACTCCACTAAAAACCCTGAAGTGTTCTACTACTGCGCTTGGTTTTGGGGGACTCATACATACCATAGCACCACCTCTAGATATTTAAAAGAGATACGAGGTGTACCGTAACCATCTTAGAAAATTTAGATCATCCATGCATCAGCCGCAGGACGTCCAATGCTGGACATAGGCCTCCTCTATCGATTTCCAATATAGCCAATTGGAAGCGGCCTGCATCCAAAGCGTTCCTGCGATCTTAACTATATTGTCAGTCCACCTGGCCGGTAGAAGTCCTACGCTGCTCATGCTGGTCCGTGGTCTCTATTCGAGAACATTATGGGGCATTACGGCTCGTATCAGTTCTTCGAAATGATAATGTCGACAAGTAACCACACTAACTTCAAGAAACATTAAATCAGAGGAAACAGCATGTCATTAGCGTGTCAGTTAACCGCAGTCAGTATTAGATATTAGTGTGTTAGTTATGTAAAACACTAAGTGGTTTATTTATTTGTAAAGCCACTCGCTAGCATAGCGCTAAAACATATAATTTTGTCCGAGGCTGGGGTCATTATGCCTTATTACCTTGACTTACGTATTAAAATGCGAATTACGTGTTTATAAATAATCAGCGTCAATTTATTACAAAAGAAATAAAATGTTTTAGATTGAAAAATGTTTGCAGTAGTAAGCAAATGTAAAATAAGGTTCAGTAGGTCATATCTCAGGGTAACCAGCGCAGTGCCGCTTCAACAGGGTTTCGAAACTTTTATTGTCAAAATCAAAGAAATAATTTTATGTTGTTTTTAAACTTTCGCGTTTTGAACACATTATTATTATATACTACGGGACTAATCGCGCACTAAAATTACGAGATAAATAAATACCTCATCATCCCGACGTTTCGGCCGAGTTGCATCGACCGTGGTCACGGGTAGACTCAATGAGGGGATGATGAGGTATTTATTTATCTCGTAATTTTAGTGCGCGATTAGTCCCGTAGTATATAGTAATAATGAAATAATTTTAGTCAAAATACTCGTAAAAGTCGTAAAAAAACATTTTTTGGTGTCCATCATGGAGAAGTTATCTGAAAAATAAATGCAAGCGCAAGGCGAACTTACATAGAAAGGCTTATGAACGGACATCTACCTACTACTTACTAAAAAAATCCCGTTTACATATATAGCATATTTACCTACTATTATTTACCCGACACGCAACGCCATCTCGTGGAGATATTGAGAAACTCCGTCGAATCACAACAATTTATAAAGAACCGTGAAATAATAAGAAACACAAATACATACATACATATAAATACACAAAAAGCTGTGGTGATCAAGAGGTAGCGACACCCGCCTTACAATCGTCAGGTCGTGGGTTCAAATCCCCGGTCCCGTACCAATGAGTTCTTTGGAATTTATGTACGGAATTTCACATCACTGGCTTTTCGGTAAAGGAAAACCTCGTGAGGCAACCTGCGTATGTCCTTGGAAGAAATTCAATGGCGTATGTGAATCCACCAACCCGTACTGGGCTAGCGTGGTAGATATGGCCCAATCACCCTTCGTGGGTAGGCCTACGTCTTGCAGTGGACTATTAAAAAGGCTGATACAGTACAGTACAAATACATAAAAGAAATATGTAATCAGAAAAATAGGCGTAGTACTCTTGGCGTAGTTTGACTAGGTATTTGTTAACAATCACGAAAGTTGAGCAACGTTCGGCACGGTCAGTCTTCGGACGGTTGACTGCGGGTTGCATATACAATATTATACAACTGAGCGCTACCGTGGCTCGGAAGACAAGTTAACTCGTAAGTCCCGGTTGTTTAACCGTTTAGCTATGTCAGAAGCAGGCGGTTTAAAAACTAACACTATACTCTATAAAATTTAACTCGATCTCTGCGACAGCTGTCAGAAAAATAACGCCTATGAAGTCCTAAATTTCTTAATAGTACAGACAGTACCTGTCAATGTCATACTTTATGGGCATGCCGATTAGTGATGGGCGACGAATGATCGTGACCACAGAGTTTTAGATAGTTTGATTTAAAATATCGATAGTTTATACTGATGATATCTTAAATAAAACTTAATTTATCATTAATTTTATTGTATATTTTAATATCATAACATTTTTACATGTGTAATTAAATTAAACCCAATTATATGTTACATTAGCATCGATAATAGTGATAAACGTCGATAAATACTATCGTTACATAATTATAACTATTTAATTAGTATCGTAACATTATTTACATGTGTACATACATGATCTTAAATAATAGTAAGTAAATAAAATCCAATTTCTCACCTTCAACTACTAATTCGATTTTATTACAACATTGTTTGAAAATCGATTTTTTCCACCACTATCTCAACTCTAAAAATGTCAATCTTCTACTGTCGCAGAGATCAAGTTAAATTTTATAGAGTATAGGTCTAGCCATCCAGCCAATATGAAATTAGTGCGAATTAACTAAAGTGATATATGTACATACATACAAACTATTGCCATTTCATACAATTCAGGTAACATTCAACAGAACAAGTTATAAACTGTCAACTATCTGATACAAAATACAAACAATATGTGAATCAGATCGTGACATAACAGCTAAACAAATTATAGACTGATTCATAGTTAACAAGGGCATGCCATATACCAGAACAAATTTAGTAAAAATCAACAAACTGATGTTTATTTTGCAATTTACTTGAAAATGAGTCACCAAATTACATAGTATTAGAGATGTCGTTGAAAAATTAAAACGGTAGATACACATAAAAGCAGTCGTGGTCTAGAGGTAGTGACACCCGCCTTACAATCGTGAGGTCGTGGGTTCAAATACCGGTCCGAATGAGTTCTTTGGAATTTATGTACGGAATTTCATAACACTGGCTTTTGCGAAGGAAAATATCGTGAGGCATCCGACATATCTGTAGAAGAAATTCAATGGCGTGTGTGAATCCACAACCTGCACTGGGCCGGCGTGGTGGATATGGCCCAATCACCCTCCGCGGGTAGATAAACGTCCTGCAGTGGAGTATTAAAAAGGCTACTACAGTACAGATACACATTAAACACACCAAATGGCGATTGGACCAAACCTAGCACGCTGAAAATTGTGTAACTATGAACCATGTGATATAGTACAATCACGCAGATAGATTCACATACGTTATCGAATTTTCACCGACATGCATGTTTCCCCACGACGTTTTCTATCATCGAAAAGCCCGTGGTGTGAAAAACGGATCATAAAATAATAATTGCAAAGAACTCATTGGTCAGGGCCGGTCTCTTATCGATTTGAACTCTCGAACTTACGATTGCAAATGTGACGAAAATATTTTCCGATGCAAACAGTTAAAATAGGCCGAATCAAACTTAATGGCCTTTGTGTAATTAGCTACAAGACGCACAAATCCTCACTCCTTGCGCCTCTGACACATCAACAAATTGCTAATGCGCAACGACTCGTGTTCACAGACGATATATGGAAGAGACGTGGAAGAACGACCATCACTAATCTGATAACCAGATAAGACCTAGGTATATTTTACCAAAAATAGTTTATTTACAAACAGTGGGCCAAAAGGGTGTTGGCGTTTTGTATTGTCCATTGCTCAGGCTATTTTTCACCCAAATGACCACGTCAACAAACAAAACTATCGATTATGGCCCGAGAGCGATCCTTGACGCTTGCATGAACAACCACTCCATAGCCCTAAACTGGTCGTATGGGTGTCTTCACTTGGCTCGCAAACCGTATTCTACTCGACGCGTCGAAACTAACTCCCCTCTTCAGCACGC
This sequence comes from Hypomecis punctinalis, assembly GCA_949316475.1. Lineage (NCBI taxonomy): Eukaryota > Metazoa > Arthropoda > Insecta > Lepidoptera > Geometridae > Hypomecis > Hypomecis punctinalis. The sequence goes on from OX438803.1 coordinate 21,584,894, forward strand.
TACGCGATTCTGAGCAATGGACGATACAAACCGCCGACACCCTTTTGGCCCACCCTATATTTAATTCGATTATTTTTTGTGAATGTTTTTTTTATAGTCTTCACTCTTCTGAGAGACTGTATGAAAGTCTGGTCATACCAGCGCGCCGGCCGCGCCTCGCTTGCGCAGTATCGACATTATGTTGGTCTGCCTCAGCAATGTGTGGACATACCTGAGCATGCAGGTGAGCTGCACGTCGTGCTGGTAGCGGTGCAGCGCGGCCGCGCCCTCCACTCGCACCGCGTTCACCTTGTCGCGCAGCGCGCCGCCCGCGCACCCCGCGCCCCGCTCGCGAAGGATCGACATTATGTTGGGCTGCCTCAGGAATGCCACCACCTGGACCATGACAAACATTGTTAGACATAGCTCTCATCTCAAATATATCACGATCACCATAAAAATTCGGTCAGTCCCAGATAGAATATTTTATCGAATTGCAAATAAATAAAAATTAGGGGACATCTTACACACAGTCTATGACACCAAACTAAGCGAAGCTTGTCATATGGTTGCCAGAGACTGATATACTACATACATATTTTTAAATACATATTTATATAGATAATACCTAAATATCACCCAGACACATAGCAAACACTGACTACTAGAATTAAGTTAATCACATAAACACTTGCCCTGGGTGGGAATCGAACCCAAGCCTCTTTGATCCCGTAGTCAGGGTCACTAACCACTGAGGAAGTATGAAAATTGTGTAACTATGAACCATATCGAATGCATCAAGACTTTCAACAAATAATAACGGTTCATCTGTTCGATCCCCTTAATATGAACTGATAAGCGAGAAAGAAAAAGAACTTTGTACCTTATCGTTGTACGCGACAGGTATTTCTTGTGTGTTGTGTGCGTACGCATCGGCAGCAGTCATCGGCGGTCTCGGCGGCGGAGTCGGCGCCTGCCAATAAATACACCAATAAATTATGATGTCAACTCGCTCTAACCAAACTTATCATCATTTGAATAAGGGTTGCAACTATTTCAAACACAGATGTTGTTTAAACAGATAAAGCACAACCGACTTAGTAAATGCATAAATAACTACGGCCGCACCTATGCTATTCGTGGCGCAAAAAAGATCTCAAATATAGAAATGGTCGTCTAAAGTCATGGTTACTATGGCGCAGCGTAGACGCCTAGATCGCGCAGGTGTGACCGTTGCTTTAATTTTTTAATCGTGTATGCGTTTAAAGTCACGGTTAAATGATAAAATACCATAAAATAAAGAAAACCTAATACACAGGGTTGGATGTAACAGTGTGTAACTAAAACATTTTGCTTTTTAAGCAATTTTATTCCCGAGTTCCCTAATAAAATTGGTTTATTATAAATATAATGTTCGGAATTATGACCTACTTTCAACTAAAACCACTGTTACATTAAGGTGGATTCACTGAGTTGTGCGCAAAAGTCAAATATTTTTAGGGTTTTTAGCATTTACAGATAAACTGGTTATTGTAAGTTCTCAAAAACTCATTTCGTAACCTTAAAATAAGTAGTTAATCTGTAAATGTCAAAAATCCCAAAAATATTAGAATTTCGCGCTCTGACCGAGACGATCCACGTTAAATCATAGGCGATTATCGATATCCATAAATCATTATCCAACAATTATAATGAATTAATTCATATTGATTGACTATTGTGTAATTAAAATTGCCGATTACATAGAGAGCACATACTTTAATAGAAATTAAGATTTTTAAATCGGTTGTAATAGAAACAAATGATTTATAAACAAATAAAGCAGGAAACTAAAAATATCACACAATACAACAACACGGTGAAAAGGCGAAAACAAAATGAAAACGACTGGAGTCCCTCGGGCATAAATAAAAATAAAATATAAAACACTCTATTCTAAAATTGTAAACAGTATAAAGCTTGAAAATAAAGTACTCAAACATACAGCAAAACTGAAACAAAAATCAACCAAAAGATAGTTAAAACTTTCCCATGCGAACTAAAAAACAACAAAACAATAGAATGTCTATAAGCAAAAACAAAATCTCTAACTAACTACTCACTGTAGCAAAGAGCGGACTCATATTTCTCTTTTATAAGACAAAAATGACATATTTTGAGAGCGCTTTAAATCCTACAAAAAGTTGCGTTCGAGTCCGCTCCGACTACGACCACGAATTAACAGACAAGTTCATAGGCAAAAGTCTTAACATGTCCTTGTCAAAATTCGGGACAAAAATCACTCTTTTAGTTCATTCAAATAAGGTAAAAATAAGTGAACAGCAGAATGAGAGATAGATGATATAAGATGTGACAATCCTTTATAATGGCATTCAAAAAGGTGTCAAATATCTTCTATATTAATCTGGTGTCCGCGTTGCGTCCATACTTTTGAGACTATTGGAACACCAAATTGGTTTAGACGATATTCCAGCCTTGCGTTAGAAAATAATATAATATCAAGAGTTTGCCGGCAACGCGGTAGCAAATAAATTATCAAGTCAAGAGTTTTGCCGGCAACGCCCGAGAATTCAAATGATCATATTAAGACTTTTTCCATTTGCGTACTAGCATAAAAGGCAAAAAAATCTTTGTCAAAACTCTTGTAGTTCACGTAACAAGCAATCAACAAAAAAAACAAGGCAATGTTTCCCTGCGTTGACTAACGTTAGCGAAGGCGTGATCCAGCTTGGCGGCGGCAACGCGGTATCAAATCAAATTAAAATCAAATGTTTATTTATTGATATCAAACAGGTGAAAAAACTTAATTGAATCCAGTGGCTTCGAACTAGTCTAGTCTAGTATTTCTAAAGCCTGTGGCTAATGAACAAATAAATTATTTATCATGTCAAGAGTTTTGCCGGCAACCCCAAAGGATTCAAGTTATCATGTCAAGACTTTTGCCATTCGACAACTAGCAAACAAAAAAAAAACAAGGCAATGTTTCCCTGCTTAGACTAACGTCAGCGAATGCGTTCTCGATCCTGGCGGGCGGCGGCGCGGCGTGCGCGGGGCGGCGCCGCGACGGCAGGAGGGGAGAGAACGGCCCGGCGGCCGGCGCGCGCGGCAGACGCGGGTCGATGAACGTCGTGCGCCGCATCACGTGGTCCACGAAGAAACGCTACACCATACACAATACCGATAAACACCCTATACAAATACAAAATAGCCACTCGTCTCCCCATCGTGTTTATTAATTTAAGAGCCTTTAGAAGTACATCTTTCAAGTTAAGACTAGCCAAAATATTCAGTGAGCAGAGAACGGCCCGTCCGCCGCATCAAATGGTCTTCGAAAAACGCTACACCAACCACATTCGTCTCTTTATATTTACGAGTAAGTTTAGCCGAGATTTCCAGTACACTGATTAGCGCCAGTTGACTAGCGCGACGAGGTCTCTGTTCTCAGTGAATACTGAACATGTTGACTAGCGCCACGACGTCTCTGTTGTGTATCTCTCGAACGACGACTTATCTCGCCTTATCTTCAATACCATGAGTTTAAGTCAAAAGTATTGTAGATGTTACCTTCCCGTTCCGATCGAGTTTGGTGTCCCACCCGAGCGGCAGATCTCACTGACTAGCGCCACGAGGTCTCCGTTGTAATGATATCTCTCAAATGACGACGTATCTCGCCTCATTATGTAATAATTAATACTACACCCATAATGCAATGTATTGTAGATGTTACCTTCCCGTTCCGATCGAGTTTGGTGTCCCACCCGAGCGGCAGAACTTGCTCGGATTCACTGAACATGTTGACTAGCGCCACGAGGTCCCTGTTGTGTTGATATCTCTCGAACAACAACTTATCTCGCCTTATCTTCTATATCACATACTTCACTCGTATTGTACTGTATTGTATAAATTACCTTCCCGTTCCGATCGAGTTTGGTGTCCCACCCGAGCGGCAGATCTCACTGACTAGCGCCACGAGGTCTCCGTTGTAATGATATCTCTCAAATGACGACGTATCTCGCCTCATTATGTAATAATTAATACTACACCCATAATGCAATGTATTGTAGATGTTACCTTCCCGTTCCGATCGAGTTTGGTGTCCCACCCGAGCGGCAGAACTTGCTCGGATTCACTGAACATATTGACTAGCGCCACGAGGTCCCTGTTGTGTTAATATCTCTCGAACAACAACCTATGTCGCCTTATCTTCTATATCACATACTTCACTCGTATTGTACTGTATTGTATAAATTACCTTCCCGTTCCGATCGAGTTTGGTGTCCCACCCGAGCGGCAGATCTCGCTCGGATTCACTGAACATGTTGACTAGCGCCACGAGGTCCCTGTTGTGTTGATATCTCTCAAACGACGACGTATCTCGCCTAATCTTCGATATCATATGCTTCAGTGTTGAGTTGCAGTTGTATAGCGATGATGCTTCCTGAAAAGAGACATTATAGATCAATAAGTCACCCCGTTTAAATCTGTTCGACTATTTTCCTTTTTACATTTTTCTCGTAGTCTCTAAGCATAATAAGGCAAACAATTACTAGACAGATGACAACGTTTTCTGTGACTTGAGATAAAATAACGAATCTTACGGGATCCACTTCACGGTTTAGGCTTAGTTTGGTTTGGTCTATATTCGTAACTGTTTTTCATAACTAACAACGAAAAAGGAAATTTTCTTCGCTGTTTGATAATAGTTATTAAAAAGGAAGCCGTAGCTTTTTTCATAACTGATTCTGTACTGTACCAGCCTTTTTAATAGTCCACTGCAGGACGTAGGCCTACCCACGAAGGGTGTTCGGGCCATATCCACCACGCTGGCCCAGTGCGGGATTCACATACACCATCGAATTTCTTCTACGGACGTATGCAGGTTGCCTCACGATGTTTTCCTTTACCGAAAATCCAGTGGCGTGAAATTCCGTACATAAATTCCAAAGAACTCATTGGTACGGGACCGGGGATTAAAACCCACAACTTCACGATTGTAAGGCGGGTGTCATTACCTCTCGACCACCACGGCTATATAATAATAACTGATTCGTTTAGGTATAATTTCACAGCGCCGCCGCGCATTTATTGAATGAGAACACAAATACGAGGCGAGTCGTCGCGCAGTAGCAAATTCATACGTCAGTGAGGGTGAGGGGTTTTGCGCAGCTTGTAGCTAACTTTACAGACGCCATAAGTGTGAATCGTATAATATCTCACCTGCCAGGCTAGCATCCGCGCCACGAATTATTTCGTTTGTAGTATCAGAACGAGACAGCGTTATGGCAAAGTAAATATGTGTCACTTTCTCACAAGTCGAAGTGAGTTCTTTTCGTGGCTATTCGTGGTAGAATAGCTGGCTCATGTGCAGGATGGAGTAGTAGAAGTCGGGCCGCGCGAGGAATTCTGGGGCGGGGTGCGGCGCGTGCGGGTACGCGCGGGAGGTAGACGCGGCGAGGGCGGGGGGGTATGTATCTCACCTGGTTCATGTGCAGGATTGAGTAGAAGTCGGGCCGCGCGAGGAAGTCGGCGGCGGGGTGCGGCGCGTGCGGGTACGCGCGGGAGGTAGACGCGGCGAGGGCGGGGGGGTATGTATCTCACCTGGTTCATGTGCAGGATTGAGTAGAAGTCGGGCCGCGCGAGGAAGTCGGCGGCGGGGTGCGGCGCGTGCGGGGATGCGCGGGAGGTGGACGCGGCGGGCGGCGCGGGGGGCGCGGGAGGCGGTGGCGACGCGCTCCCCCCTTCCGCCTCGGATAGTTGCGAGCGCGTCATCGTACGACGGATCGACTGGTACCTGTAATGTGGACCACAACCGTATAGAGACAGACATCAGCAAGAGGTCAATCTATGGGTCACCTAAGCCGGCCGACTGTTTGCCAATTTATAAGTGATAGATACGAGTAGATAGATAAACTCTTTATTGATTCACATTCACACACACATAAAACAGAAAATAGAGGAAAAATAGATGCTAAAACATGTGAAGCAACCGGCGGCCTTATCACTGAAAGTGATTTCTTCCAACCTTAGGATGGAGAGAGATAGGTACAAAAGAAAATACGACGAGGTGTGCTAATTTAGAGGTAAGTGCTACAGTTGAGTAATATCTTTCCATTAGGATGCAGAAAAACCGAGGTAGGATAAATGCTTCTGTTACACCATGTTTAATGTCAACACATAGTAGGGTCAAAGGCCGCAAAAATTTTAGTTTCATAAATCATCCAATTTAGAGGGACAGTTCACCACAAAACAGCAGTCAAGTACCAATAAATCCCAACTAGAAATTGTTTTAGGCCAAAAATTTAAAATTATGAACCAATTTTGCATCTTCTGGAGATGAACATGTACTCATTGCTCTCTACCTCAGACCAAAATTTCTTTTCCTTTTTGCGAAGCCCTATTTTGGTGAACACAGGCTCCACAGGGGGACCCTTTTATTACTTACGTTAGCAGCGAGCGTTGACATTCCCCCTAATGACATCTATTGATCTCCGGTGTCTCTACTACAGATCGAGCACAGGCAAGCGCGCGGTGCCATTTATTTAATCTCCTCTGAGCAAGCGCTATCATTGATGCCCTACGTTCCCCCATTATTGACATTTTCTAGCTTATGCGTAAGGGGTAGGCCCTTACTTTACTGGCTTACCCTTGACATACCCCTTACTGGCTTTTACTGAACTCAACCTGAGTTTTACTGACCTCCCCTTAGTGGCTTTTAATGACGATGGGGTCAGGTCAGGGAGCTTAGAGGCTATTACTGACCTCCCCAGTGGCGGATTTACCAGCAGGCTGAGTAGGCTGAAGCCTAGGGCGGCAGATTTTAGGGGGCCGCAAATTTCGGACCATTAATTTTATAATTGACAAAAATACAAGATTAATTTGTATACCTAAACATGAAAGTCAACAGAGAAAAAACAACATAGTATATGACTAGTTTTACAGTTTAGTTTCAAAGTCGGGGGGGGGGGTAGCAAAACAGCCTACTAGCGGCAAATACGTAAATGCTCCCCTGCATGCACGGCCTCCCCCCAAACTAAGTTTTACTGACCTCCGATCAAGGTGTCTCCTTTGTAAATCTGGAGCGGGCGAGCGAGCGCTGCCGTTGGCCGCGGGCCGCTGCCACGTCGTAGTTCGGTTCACGTGGTCGATGTAGAATACTCGCCCGTGACTGTCCATGCGCGCTTCCCAGCCTGGAACACGCAACTATACACATAAAGAATTGCAATAATCAGAAATAGAACATCCTCTATTAGATATAGCCTTCCGTAATAGATAGCATACATAATAGGATTGCATAATGCAACTGCATTCGGCTTGCATTGAGTGTGTTAAAGGGGGATAGAAAGAGCAACGTAAACTGAGAATGAACCAAGCGTTCGGAAAGCGGTATCGACAAGTGTTTATTTATAAAAAGATACGCCGCCACAATTTGACTGCCTCGGTGGCTCACTGGTTAGTGACCCTAACTTCTAGATCAATGAGGCGTGGGTTCGATCCCCACCCAGGGCAAATATTTATGTGATGAACATAAGTGTTTGCTCTGTGTCTGGGTGTTATTTAGTTACTATCTATATAAGTATGTATTTAAAAATAAGTATATGTAGTATATCAGTCTTTGGCAGCCATATCACAAGCTTTGCTTAGTTTGGGGTCAGAGGCCATGTGTAAGATGTCCGAAAATATTTATTATTTATTATAATATCGCCTGAATATGTAAATAGAATTTGTGCCTACAAAAACGGACACAGGTTATTTTCTTTAGCAATAAAAATGTTTCCGCGTAATTTGTATCATATTATTTTCTATTGCAGTTGCATTATTTTAATCTTTGATTTGATTTTAATCTGAATAGATCATCAAACAAAAATTTGAAAAATTACCTGCTGGTAGCGGTTCTTCGCACTCAATAATCCCTCCGATCATATTCGCCGGGAAGTCTCCGGTTAGCGCCATCTGCCGCGAAGCACGTTCCGGAATCGAAGGCAATCGAATTCCAGCCATGTGCCTCAAAGGAGTAGGGGAAGCCACCGCGTTGTCATTGTCGTCACTATCGTCCAACCGAGGCCGCCTTAACACCACATCATCCGGAGGCCCCGCGTGCACTATCGTAAAGTGATTGCTATTCACAAACTCCAAGTTCGGAGACCGAATTTCCGACGTCCGCAACTCGTTCGTAAACTCCACCATTTCGAAGTTCTCGTGCAGTCTTGATTCTGGATTTTGAACTGGGGGAGGGTGTAAATCTGGCGGTGGCATTGGTCGGGGCCTTCTGGCGTGGTGGGTAGGGGTGGGGGGACATTGGGGCACAGCTGAGCCGGCTAAAGCCGCAACTCGCGCTAATACTCGCGGGTGAGGCCGCACCGGGCTATCTACAGTCTTATTAGTCTTATGAGGGGAGTGTTTTGGCGTGCCTTCGCACCCGAGATTCTTCAACAGATGCCGCGGTAAGCTCGAGTGTTTTGGCGTGGAGGATTCGGAGTATTTCCGGTTCATAAGCATCGCCCCTACACTGGGTGGCGGACATTCTTCCACTGGAGATGATGAATGAGAAGAGTTGCACGAACTGGGCCCGTTTGAACCGTTGTCATTTTCCCGAGCATCGATATGGGAAGAATTTAAAAATGCCGTCATCATAGTGGGAGTATGCGCGCGGCCTGAGCTCTGCCTCGTCAATGGCTTGTGCCCCTTTACCAGTATCTCTTTCTCCTCTATCTGATTTCTGTTATCGTCCTCGAATTCCGAGTGGTTGCTAATATCGTTTATGAACGTGTGCTGGGCTTTCTCCTCCGATTTCGAAGGGAAGTCGACGACATCCCGCGGCGGGCTCGGCTTGTCCCGTCGCGCGAACGTTGTCGTGATATAGTTGTCCGGCCCAATGTCTTTAATAAATAGTATCTTACTCCTACTAGCTGCATCTTCAGGTACATTTTTCTTCTTCTCCTCGTTTAACTTAGTCAGTTTGGAAATGGTGGATTCGCAGAGGCTGCCGTCTGTTTCTGGCGTCGCGAGAGGCGCAACATCCTGCCCGCCGCGCCAGAAGCTCGCGGTTGAAGACACCGCGACTTGGTTTCCCGAGTAGAACTCGCCGGGTTTGAAATCTCCGATATCAGATTGGAGGGCCGCTGAATTGGTAATGTTGTTGTCGGTGAAAAACTGTTCGTCCGTGTCGATCAGTTCAAACGTGAACGCGTCTTCAGGTTTGGTGAGTTTCTTGGGTTTTCTATGTCTCGGAACGAGTGGAGGGGAGAGCGCGTGCATGCGTTCGAGCGGTTTGTGCGCCTGGCGCGGAGGCAGGGGCGGCACCGGCGACTTTTCCGCGTCACTCGGTACCGACGCACTTTCTAAATCGTAGACGAACTTCATAATTTTGCAAGGGTTTTGCGGCGACCATATCTTGTAGTACTCTCCGCCGGGCGAAGTGGGCGAGTCGACGCCACTGTGAGCTTTGGGCTTTTTCTTCGTTCCGTTGAGCGTCCCGCCGCCCGTGTCGACGGGCGGGGGACATTTCTTTTTCACTCCCGACGATGTCGGTTTGTCCGTAGCACACTGAGATTCACTATTTACACGAGATTCCTTACTTACACTAACTAGAGATTTAGGATCACATGTTTGTTCGAGATTGTTCCCGTTAGATTCTAGGTTGCTAATTGAGCATTTGTCGACGTTTTCGCTGAGCCGCCTGATGTCTTGGGAGGGTACGAATTCAACGCGCGGGTTTTCTGAACTCCCGTCGAAGCTTTCGTTGTTGTACGAGAAAGGGGAGACGACTTGTTCGCCGCTGCGCTTCCTGGACATGCCTTCCTTGAGCCTGAGCGGCAGTTTCTTGAGGTCCACCTTGAACCTCTGAGGGATAGGGGTAGACTCCGCCGCGCATTCTTCGCCCTCACCATTGTAGTAGCGAAAACAAAGGAGCTGCTCGCAGTCTGGAAATAGAAAACAGTGCATTGTAAGTTAACCAACAAATTACTAAACATGAAATGATAAATATAATTTACAGTTTCTCTATTAATTAATTCTGATTTGCACATAATCAAAATGCAAGGTAATCGTCACGATTTCTATCTGTCATATTGATAATTTCAAACAACCAAGCAATTGTACCAGCTTTACCATGAGCATTACCTTTATCATTCAAATTCTGACTCATTTAAAAGGTTTTATGAAAAGATTTCTTCGTAAACATATCATCGCCCTCATTAGGTGGAACTGCACTATAAATCTAATTAAATGAGCTACCAGCATCAAAGCTAGGTCTAAAGTAAGCCCAGTGTTAGTAGGTAATTATCCGGGCGGCGGTGATTACCTTCATAAGGTTGATTGGGCTCATCAAACAGCCACATTTTGTATACTGTCTCATTGAAAACATTTGATCAATGAGTTTCTTTGTCAACAACATCTCAACACCCTTACGGGGTCAAACTGCATTATTCGTTCCATTCGGACATACTCGTATGACGTCCATTATAGATATCCAATAAGACCGATTGGAAGCAGCTTTCATCCAACGCGCTCCTACTGCCTTAATGAGGTCCACGTACAACTACAACGTGGACTCTTACCAGCACTTGGTCTGCACTCAAGAACTTTTAGATTCCATCGTTTATCAGTCCTCCGTGGTATGTGCCCTGTCATTTCAACTTCACAATCGGGTGGGTTATATCAACTGCATTAATAAATCTAATGAAATGAACTAGCAGCAACAAAGCTAGGTTCAAAGTAAGCCCAGTGTTAGTAATTAGTCGGGCGGCGGTGATTACCTTCATAAGGCTGATTGGGCTCATCAAGCAGCCACATTATGGCGCCGCTGGCGCATCCGGTCGCCGGCACGCGCGCGACCACGCCGCCGCACTCTGAAACAAACAACATACATTCATCAGCATAAAAATTAAAAAACAAAGTTCAAAAGAAAGAGAGATCGCTGAGTCTGCCATAACAGGCAGTGTTCATAAGATGGCACGCTCAGTTTGGCATCACACAAGAGCGTGCATGGTGGACGAGGCAGGGAAATGGCGAGACTGAGTTTGGCATTCAGAAATGTCTGTGTCTGTTAGATACACGATTGTGATCAGCGAGCGCGGAGATATGGTCAAATGTGTACACTGGCTGTGATCTGATGTGTGCCGACAGACAATCAAATACAAGAAGAAATCAGATTGCTCATGATAACAGGCTCCAGATCCTGATTCAGGCACTCACTAAAAACGTAGTCACTACGTTTTTGTTAATGTGGGTTATTTCAAGTTTTACTTACTAAAAACCAATCTAAATTATCTAAGTATATCTATTATTATTTTGGTAAGATATTAGGGCAATCAGGGCAATGGCTGCAGATGTGTCAAAGTAGGAAATAGTACAACACATCGACGTGACTTCACGTGTAACCTCCGTCCTAGAAGTTCACGATTTGGTGATATCATACTAGTATGTATTGGCAGAGAATACTTAAGTAAGTTAAGGTAACGTTTTTCTCGGAATGGTGATAATGACTAACGTCACGCCAAAAAGCACTTGTCCGTTTGGATTATTCACAATCGCTAACAAGAAATAATTAACATACTCCGCAAACTCGAAAGGAAATCACCAGACCAGTGAAAAACAAAAGTTTGAAATGACGACTGTCAGAATCTCATTTAAAAGGGCCGGCGGAGGCAGCGAGGCTTGCACAGCGGGTACTCGGTACCAGCATGTAATGTAACACAAAACGAGCGCAGGTGCAAAACAGTAAAAACAAACAACAATGAGCGAACTGCTCTGCCGCACCGGCCTCTACCAGGGAAAGGTCCCGCGTCTTTTTATCTAAAATCAAGGCTCGGCTCGGCGCAGGCGCATCACAAATGATGCGCGCCGTAATCACCGGATGCGGGAGTCGCCCGCACGTTTTATGCGAAATAATCGAAGCCACCGAATTGCCAGCTAATTGGGGAACACAGCCATAAATTACCCGGTGGCAAATTGATTCCGCAAGCGAAAACGCCGGGAGCCGGGCCCTGCATTACCATATTTTGATTGCTCTAACATACGAGCGACGGTTAACATCTTCCTGCCTCGGATGAAGTGTCCGGACCGCTCGTAAATATCGAAACTTAAAGGAAATATTTACGTCGAACGTCACAACTTCATTTAATTTTGGATCGCCGTCCGCGGCGACCGGTCCACCAGGAACTGCAATCATCCTATCAAAGAGGCGAGGCTTCGTTTGTGAGAGGAAAGGGCGCGTCATCGTCGGACAAATAAACAAGCGGATACACGTAGGGCAGGATAAATCGCAACATTATCTCCCCGCCGTTTCCGCTCCGCAATAATTGCTAAGCTGCTGTCAGTGAAACGAGATTGGTCCATTACTTTCCGTTTTTGGTGATTTGTTAGATTTTGAAAACCTAATCTGGTGAATTGTCGAGTGACAGTGATTGAGCGGCAGGAGGCCGGGTTCACACGCGGTGTGAGGTTGCTAATGAAGTAATGACGAAGCGCTGGTGACGTGAGGACACACCACCGCGCACGACGAGCCGCGGTGACACAGAGGGCGTCTATTTCCGCCCGATGACGCAACATCCGCGCTTCCGTCCGCAGGATATGGGAGGAGATAGAAATGTCGCACCGTCGCGAGATGAGCCGACACTCTTCCGCAGGATTCGCAGATATCGCACCACGGTTATTATTCATCTTTGTTATACACCTAATGTCTGACAGACCCGTCTATGGGCTATTAACATCAGTAGTTATGCTGTCTGGAGTAAAAGTCTATAGCGCTTGTGTTTACACTAAAATAGTGTCTAATGTCTATATAGTATAATCACCTTTACAAGCAATGGGAAATTATACGTTTTGAGAATTCAACATTATGAAAATTCAACTATTTGCGAATTCTTAATAATTCGACATTATTGGAAATTATAATTTTGAAGAACTCAACATTATGAGAATTCAACTTTTTGTACCTAAATCTATATAAAAAATATATAAAAAAATCTCTCACTAGAAGAACCAATCCAACAAGCTATATAGACTGTTATAGGATGATAACATAGATGAAAAATCTAAATCACCGATAACTTCCGCTTCAATTTCGGGAATAGGCAGTCGCTGCAATAAGAATAGATCCCAGGGCATTGTTTTATACAGGAAACATGTGTTATACACTACGTTTCCTCGGATTATGATTATGATGATAGAAATACACACTGAGCGATAAAGCACTTATGTGCTGGCAAAAATGTAGATTACCCACATACTCGAAGCCCACACATTCCACTTCTGGCTCCATAAACTCTAACCGTCAATATCGACGGAATGCAGTTTACTCTCTGCATCTATAAAAAGCTGTTTAGAATTGTTAAACAAAATAACGACAGTAATTCATGCAATTACTCGATTTGTGAGGACTGGTAGCGCGTAATTCGTCACCCGAGAACGTCCTAACCGTTCTCTTAGCGGAAGCCGGTAGTTAACTAAACTACGGTCAGTCCGACCCCTGCTACATTTGTCTCTTAACGCCCACGCCCCACTTTTTAAGAGTTTTTTACAGAGAGTCTGATATCTTTTTAAGTGGACCCCTCGGTTACACACGTGACGTTTCGTCTCACAGTCTTACTGACATGTCATATCCTTTTAGAAACAAAACATTTACTATATTTCTATTATCAATGCTCGTCGCTGAGCGCTCAAAGTGCTCCTGTTTTTGTAATCAATACACATGTCATCAGAGCAACAGATGGCACGGTTCGATGACGAATTCCTAACCCCCCTGGTGTCGGCCATGAAGCCCGGAAACAAGGGAGAGTTAAAAAGGATCATCCAGATGACAGGCCCTCGTTAGCAAAGTGACGATGTAACGGTTTCACGAACGCATTAGAATATTGACGACCCTTTGTTTCTAAGTTTCACACGATTGCCTTTCAACATATTAACAACTCGTGACAACAGACACAAGAAGGGATTTAAAACTTCGAGTCGTCACATCTGTAATTTATTTTCGCCTCGACTTGACAATAAAAGAAGCGAGCACTGACGTCTGTGTTCTTAAAATTGGCCGATGTTTTAAACAAATTTTAAAATTCCTTTCCATTCATTCGAGCCCATTAAAGACCGGTTAATTTTATGAGTGTAGACCACTTAACATTCCCCAGGGTGGGCTCGAATCGTGGCGGATATCGTGTTGTACAATGGTGGCAGAGCACTGTCCATTAGCGCCTGCTGAGATAACACCAAGGCGACATTTATCGACACTTATGTCAATCTATGATGATGAATGCATGCGACACATAACAGTAATCAAGAAATGGTCACGCTTTCGGTCTACGAGCAATTCCGATCCGGTTGAATAATGACTTGTTTCATAAACCTGTCCTTTTCTTCCTGGTCGTGCGTTCTACATGGAGGGACAGCTCAAACTTCTGGGTCACTCAGTTTGGCTCTATCCTAAAATTTATAATATTTTTAACAAATCAACTTCTGATGAATGATACTTATAAGGAGTGTAAATGTATATGTAAATGTATATGTGTATATGACTAGAATATTGTGGGGGTGAGGCCCTTTAATTTATTTAACCCTATGTAAATAAGTTGGTGTCTTTATACTAACTTATTTAGATAGGCACCCACAATATAATTGCTGTTCCATAAAAAAAGATCATCAACTTTCAACAATATGTATGGACCAACTAATTTTTATATCTCTATTTCGTGCTGTAAAAGATGGTCATAATGATGAATACAGTGATATTCTAGAATTTAGACTATCTCCGCCGTCTATTACTACTATTAGGTACTAGTAGTTTGACTAGGTGTTTGTCAGCGATCACCGAAATTAAGCAACGTTTTGCACTATTAATACTCTAGGTAGGTAATATTCTAGAATATCTCTGTCATCTAGATTTACACCTAGCATGTATACAAACTATCCATGTATTTACCTCACTTAACGTTGATCTCAGATCAATTATCGACATCCACTAATTTATTCGCGGATTCTTCGCAATTATTCGCGCGATTTCTAAGAAAAGGCAAAGTAAAGCTCCTTGGCCTCCGCTGTTTTTCCACTGTATGCAAATCCGGCGTGACTCATTAAAGCTAATCTCCATCGTAGCCTGCGCGTACGCCGCCACCGATTCAATAATTGATACCAGAAAGGAAGTTTGTGAATCACGATAAACTATTGTTATTCAACTTAACGTAAATATACTACTACTACTGATTAATATATGAGTCAATTTTAAAATTCATTTAAAATATATAGGTAAAGACATTTTTACAACGTAAGACTTTGGACTTGGAAACTAAACAATTATCAGTCCAATTAGCTCGCGTCGCGCCGCTTCTGGTTACCTCAGCGGGTCCGAATATGGCATGATATTATCTGACCATTAGATATGGTTGCCACCTCATAAGGGCTCAGGCCTTGGCAACATGGCAGCCGGGCGGCAAACGCTGCAACCATGACTCTAAGGCCGATCGTTCCAGTTTCCACAAAAGGAGAGCGAAGGAGTCGCCCGTTATCGCCGTCTTGGGCACGCTTCTGTTATTATGAATGGAAGAAATCGTCATTTGTATTCAATAGATATTTTATCGTTATTATCGTAAACTTGTCCATCTCGGCGCGTGTTCGATTAACAAGCGTGGGCGCGGCAGACGTAATACCAAGCGAGTGTTATACCACGGCAATCGAATACCACTCAATTATGTCGGACTACTATTAGGACGTTTAGATGTCAATTAAAAGGGATCGGTGGTACACTCGGTTCACAGAAGCTTTGATGGATTAATATATGCTATAGGTATCGGTACAATGCCGCCTACGTCTAATCGCATCGTTTATTTGGGGGAGACAGCGCCGCCCTAATTTGAATCGGCATGTAAGTGGACAAATCATATTTACAATCGAATTAGCATAGTATCAATCGCCACGTGCAGCCCATTGATCGAACAGATCGCGAGAGGGCGGAGTGGGGATCCATTCATTCATTTCGCGCACGCGCAGCCATCGCGAGGTCGCGGCGGCGCGGGCGCATGCCAGCCGCGCCGCCGCCCTCGCCACAAAACGCATGTTTCACATCGCTCGTGTCATGATCATAAATTATTCAGACATCTCGTCATTCCTAATGGTGTCATTGAACCGTTACGAACGCATTGTTATGATAAATCTCTGGGATAAATCATAAACTTAATCCTCGATCAACACCAATCTCACACATTGCTGACAGTCGTCCCATACAATAACCGCCGGTTGTCATTCAAACGTCTCACGCCGACGCCTACAGTGCAATTAAGCAACGGAATGCCGTTCTTAAAGGTGAGTGTAGGTGACAAGAGATCAAAATGTACAAAATTAACGTACCGATTAGGTAATAGAGTAAACTTGTCGCGGGCAGTGCGTTAAGCAAGGCGAGTGCCAATATTTGCGAACACCTACATCCGCCAACCTGCCGCCGCCGCCGCCGGTGCCGGCTCGCCTCGTATCGATGCTGGACAAGTCAATAAACTCCCACAGCTTCGACTAACACCACTAACTCTACAAACGAGCACGATAGAAAGCTGGTTTCTTCAATTCTGTCACGACACCACACAGAAACAATGATTTACCATCTAAACATCATGCTAGGTTTCAATTATGTCAAATGATTGCCTCATCACCATTTAAAAACGACTGAAACTTGCATAAATAAAACCAGGCACTAATTATGCAAAGATATGTACTTATTTACAAGGCAATGTAGAGGCACACAGGTAGAGCCATAATGCGCAGCTATTATGTGTGAAGAATGATGCGGGTAATAAATACAAATGTAACTTGTTTATTGTCAATATATTGTGGTATCTATAGCGTCAATCGAGTTTAGATAGCGAAGGCGGTACTATGGGTGTAGTGTGACAATAGAGCAGTGTCCCAAACGTAGGCTGTTTTCTATGCTAGTTGCGCCCACCGTCGCCGATACAAATCTCTCCAGATTATGCGGAATTTATAGAAGATTGACAGAGGTGCGGTTTACCATCAGCTTAGATCGGTTATCATCTCATTGTGGATTCCGCACGCGCCTGCCTCGCTATTGCAAGAGTCACTTTGGAAAGTCCGCATTCATTTATGGTTACTATTGGTTGCGATTTTTTCTTTGTCAATCCCTTTTATCGACTGATTTATAATGATGCTGTTGAACATTCGCTATTGAAAGCATGTTATTTTTTGGTATTATTTTTCGTACTTCGTGAAAATAACAACGCGAATTTAACGCAGCTTTAGTCGCATTTATAAAAATACTCGCCAAAATAAAATATTCATAGAGCGCGGTGCTTCCAATGTGTTAATACCGATACGCACACGGAATCGAGATTCCGATCGCGATGCGCAAAAGAATAAGTAATCTGCGACTGGGACCGGGACGAACGACCTCCACGGCCACTAAACGAATACAAATGCCCTAATCGGGGAGTCCACTAATGTTGCCCGATAGACACTGCACTAATGTATACGAGTAAATCATGGGAAACAAGAAATCAACGTCGCGAGACTACATGACAGCAGACGCGGTTTCGCATCGCAAACTGCAGTGATGTAAGAAGGAAAAATACTATTTCATAGCACGGCGCAGACAGCAAACAAGGTTCTCAATTAGCATATTCATTGGTACGCTAGTGGCGATGGCCTAACTGTTTTAATTTGGCTACGTCGAAAGTGCCTTCGTCGACTTGCGGCGGTATTGTGGCGGCCTTTCAACGGCCGAATGCTTACACGCACTTCCTGTCGACAATTCGAGCGACGAAAACAATTCCAATAACACTTATTACTTCAGAGAATACATTAATCGATACGATGATTTTGAAGCGATAGCTGGCATTTATTAGCTGGTTGTGCTTCAACGTGAAACCCACTAATAAGTTAAAGCTACAGGTAAAGATAAACGGCGTGACTGGTACTGGTGACTGGTGGTGGTAAGATATTTTCTAGTGCTAAGCTCTAATAAACAACTCACTCAACTAGAAGGTGGTAGTTAGAAAACTGTCTTCGTCAAGGCGGAAAGAATTTTGTCAACAAGAGCTTAGTTACAAAAGAAAACATTGATTTACAACGTCTCGATTTCTCTTGAATCTTCTATGAGGATGGAATAAAAAGTTTTTTGTGAGTTCAACCTCACGAAAATTCAAAAATCTCGCGTAAAGTTACCATCATCGACCACACGGCGAGCTGTTACAAAACAGTTGGCAAAAAATC
The DNA here is from genome assembly GCA_949316475.1 of Hypomecis punctinalis. Classification (NCBI taxonomy): domain Eukaryota; kingdom Metazoa; phylum Arthropoda; class Insecta; order Lepidoptera; family Geometridae; genus Hypomecis; species Hypomecis punctinalis. The sequence goes on from OX438803.1 coordinate 21,603,074, forward strand.
GAGAATATCAAATATCAAAAGATGTAGATATCCGTAGACACTTAGACCGGCTTGTTTGCCATTGACCATGATCCGTGTCGAAATGTCATAGGTCACAGCGAGGATATCCGCCAGCTTATAATGAGCACAATGTACAATATATTATTCCATTCACAACGAAGCAATAAAACCATTGTCGTATTTTCAGAACATGTTTCTCGAGTTATGATGATTTCGGAATAGAATAGGCGAGCAAGAACGTGAGAATCGCCTGGCGGGTATTAGCAAACAATTGTGCAAAAACCGAATTAGCAGATGTCTGAGTGATTACGGATCCTTATTATCTCGGTTTTGAAATAGGTAACGTTCTATAGTGAGAACTTAATAACAATGCTGAAACCGTACAAAAATAGCGTTTCGCAATCACTACTGAAATTTTTGCATTTCGCAATCACAGCGCAAAAGTTTGGTTGACGCGTTAGGGATATAAAGTGTCGACACTTACATCCTCTAAAATGGCGTCGTTTTCGTCCGAAACGTGTATTTTTTAGTCTCAAGGGATAAGACCAGGTGAGCCGCTAACTTAGGAATGACGACAAACGACAGGCTGTCCGGTCGCCGCGTCCCGGCCCACATTCCTGGACGACTTTATCTATCCAACGAGTCTACTCGGACTCGGCTCGCATACTCCGGATTGTATCGAATCCATATTATTAATTAATACTAATCTGTGGTATTTATCAGCTTAGGTACTGGATAGTCTTTTCAAGATTGAGCGTCGACTGATTCGATAAGTTGGTAACGTTCCATCGAATGACATTTTTAAGGAAAGTTCGACCCTTTTGATAGCAAATTTCGAATTGCCAAATAAGCAAGTTCATGCAAGATCCAAAAGGTTATTTTTAAATACCAAGTTGGGGCGAGACCGGCTCGAGTAACGGGTAGAGTTCAATCGCAAGTAGAGCATTGCGTTCCCACATGGATGGAAGTACCGCTGCGCCTTGTCTACGCACCACGGGCTTATCTTTCCGAGGTTCGTTTCCTTAGCTTTGTTTTACGTGGGAAAAATAGAAACTTTGTCTGGAGGAAATGAAAAAATACATATACGTATCGGGCTACGAGAAAAAAATCCAATTGATCCAATCCAATCCAAATAACTATTTTTTCGCAACGAATTAGTTTCTCTAGTGACGTGGAAATTCTTTCGTGGCGGACCTCGAGGTATCCCAGGTATCGGGGTATTCTTTCTTATCGCCATTTCGGTTTAGAGCTAATCAGATCTAAGGAACATAATACTATCAGCAAATATTATTATCAATTTTAGCTTTCATCGCGCTCTCGGTGGTGAAAAGAGGCCATTATCCACGGAAAAGTCGAAAAAAATACTTTCACAGTGGTTTCAAACGACACCTCCAGTTTTAAATTAACAAAATCCATAACAGCACCTTATCTACAAACATTAAGAGCAATAATATTGTAATTAGATCTTATAACGCGTTTTATGAATATAAAATGACATTAAAAGTGTCCATCTGTTTCAGATTTAGCGTGTCTATTTCGTTAATTACTCCTCATAAATCTGTCACTGTGGAAGCTCTCGTGCAGCACGAATGCAGGCTCGGGTTACAGACACCATATCTGTCCTTATCATGTCGGATTAATCACCGTAATGAGACACAAACACATCAAAATATAAAATTCATTGACGCGAGACAATCTCATAAGTCTCAAGAGGCCTTTTAAAAAGATTCAGAGATATGGTGCTCGAGCTTTCACTATTTGCTTAGGATCATAATGGTTTTTAATTAACCTCATTCACACGACGCTGTCACATTTGGGTGGGATGCCCTTTCACGCATCGGCCCACAATGGTATAAAAGAAAATTGCTGTCGCAAAGTAAAAGCGCTAGTAATGAGCACTAAGAAATATGTGTTTATGTACTGCATTATGTCGAAAGACCTATTACTGATAACCAAGACTGAACAAGCGATATAAATTGCAACGTATACCAAAAAACAAAAATAGCCAGAACCTGATGCAACAACAATGCAGCTTTTTCGTAACGTCCGAAGGTTCACGTTGTGACGACACGGAATTTTATGTTTCATTACAACGTTGTGTTGCATTTGTGGTATTGCACAATGCGAATATGGGCCGATGAACCGACGATAGCGACAACTCAATGCCGGCGTTATGCGGACCACACAATCGATCTCAGATAAGCGTTGCGGATTCTTTGCCGCCTTCACAAGGAAGCTTTGTGAGCTGTAGCCACAAGCTCAGTCTGGGTTCACATGCCTGTCTGCCAGTTTGAAAAGCAAATAGACAGTTTAACATTGATTAGCAAGTTTAGCGACGTGACGATAAAAACTCAATGCGCGCGGCCAGATGTACTAGACGCATACGCAATACAACCTGAGAACAAAACTGTAACCAAATAAGGAGAACCGATCACGCATCAAATCTAACAATGAAATGGAAGTTGAAACATAGACATGGCAGAAATTTATAGGTTAATAAATAACAGAATTCATTATCATAACGCCGGTGAACATTAGTAGATCCGAAACAATAGATTAACAAGCCATATTGAGAACAAAAAGTATCGAAGAACATTCCCAAGGACGGTAGTACGATCGCGCGTCCAAGTGTGGCCGATTAGCATATCGCCTGTGACCGGATGCCGAGGAGTGACATCGTTTGGCCAACGTGCAGCGCATGTTGGACGGACTCCAAGCTGCCGCCAGACTGGACAAAGCTGACCTTGTGCTGGACCACCCAACACAAGACAAGTAGCTCTTTTGACACATATGAATAAACGAAGGGAATAGAAGATACTATCATCAATCATCACTTATCAAGGATATTTAAAATAGGTGGTTAACTAAAAGAAGAACTGAGTACGAGAAAGATGTTTCTCCTAATAACAACCTAGTTCAGAACGAACAGTGATATCAATCACTACAATACTAGAGCCCAACAGGGGAGCAGAGGACAAATTGCCACAACTGTTACAAATAACTGCATGAAGGTAAAAGTCTTCTTGGTATTCAATTCAAAAGGATCTGCTAATGAATGAGTGCATTACGAATTAGCTTTAAATTATTTAAAACCCAACACTAAAACCAGACTTACAAGTGAACATTTAAAAAGAAACCATTCATTCACAAAAAGTGAACGATGATGAAAGCATCAACAAAAATATATTTAGCAGTGTGTGAAGTGGTCAGTACACTAAAAATATAGAAATACCTGAGTAGAATGCGTAATTAGGTGACAAGGGTTCTCGGTATCATGCCTACTAAAAACGGGTGCGGAAATATAAATTTAAAGAATCAATGCCAATGGAGACTTGGAGGATACACTGAAGAAAATACAGCGTATTTATAACGAAACTGAGCAAAGACAGGTGGTGCATTTGAATTTAAATTTATCGTTTCAAGAAATAGAATACGAAATAAACTTTGATCGACCACTTTTGAGTTGGCAATTTAACACACAGAATGCTTGCCAGTGCGCGTTGCAAGTGTAACAGATATGCAAGTTTTCTTGCAATGTTTTGAACCAAAGCTAACCAAAGTCTAGAATAGGGTTTCCCAAATTATGGGTCGGAATGTTGAACCCTAAACCGCATCCGTTCCCTAGTGGGCTGAAGCCGAGACAATCTGGCAAAATGGGGATACAAGTATCAAGTGGGGATAGTATCCCCATTGTCTATAGACAACTCCGCGATCGTATGCCTCTGCGGTGTGAGACCGCAGACTATGTCACATCTGGTCATCTGTGCAGCATGCTTTAAAACCTCAGGACCTAAATGAGGCAACATAGAGAGCCATTGAGGTGGCTTATTTTTGGTCAAAAGCCGGAATACAATTTTAGCACGCTACATCGACTCGCAAAGAAGAAGAAGGAGACCCCACTTAATATTCCAACATGGATGTTGGAATATTAAGTGGGGTCTGCATGTATAACGACGCACTAATATATTGAGCAAAATATGAATGTAGTGTCTGCGATTTAACATTGTTAATAGTTAAATTTCCTAGAGGTGGGTCCCGAGTTTGTAAACTTGTTCCAGATGGGTCGTAGCACAGAGAACTTCGGGAACCACTGATCTAGACAATAAACAATAAGCACATTACTTCGACAAGACTAGGGCGCGTGCCCTAGGGACTTCGGGTTCGAGCCCAGCAACTTTCAGTTTAGATATATTCTAAATTGTATACATAATATAAGAATCATCATCACCTAGACACCTACTGCTAGACCCGCCAAGTACGTCACATGACATGATCATTTTGCCGACATCCCCACCCATTCGCCACCCGCCTCTCGCAGGACGTCGCTCCGCTCTATTTTACTTCGCATTCGAATACAGGTCACTATTTCGATAACAATGCCTAGACTAGAGTATTGGATACTATCACATTTGGAAGACACGTGGGCACATTTAGGTGCGGGCGCAGCCACGGTGGCGTCGTCACATCCGGCTGACCACTGCTGGTTGCGCAAGCGGCCGACATGGGCATTGTATGCAAAACTCGCGACTGCGCTCGCCAAATGTCAAGTAAAATGCGGTAACGGTATCTCCCACTTGCATACCCGCTATGGTAATTGTTTCCTACATTTCTGCAAAAACCTCTGTGGTCTGTTCTCTGAATTTATGCCCGGTTTTAATCGATTATATCGAACTCTATGTGAAGAAACCGCTTTAGTGAACATTAAACATAGGTAAGTTTTAATAGTTAATTAAAATTATGGCTCTAGGATTAGTCCTAGGTGAATTCTATCAAATACTTATCATAGTGTATACATACAGTTACGTACAGTTAGTTAGAAGACGGTAACTAAAGGATTATGTTCCTATCTTGTCTTTTTCTCTCTACTTTTGTAAATAGTTGTGTGCGGTAGAATTTTAAAATTAGTCACAATAATAAAGGCTGAAATAGGTGGTAAATTACATTAGCATGAAAAGCGACAAGTTATACAACTACGAACACATACCTAGCTACTTCCGGATCCCGGATGCACACACATAATACGATTATTTAGAGCCCCGCGTTAGCGTAGTAAAAACACAAAAGGCTGAAATCACACACCCGGGCAACAAAATAATGTTTGCCCAAGCACGGCCAGACAAACACACTAGCCCTTTGAAATGCGCGCCAGCCGCTTATCCGCCATATCAAAAGAACCGGAAGGATTTTTCGTAACTGCTCTATTCCCTCGTTTCCTACCGTCTGAGATGTGATGAAAAGTTGTTTAATCTTTGAGTAAACAAGACTAACGCTCGCGACCCTTTCAGAGACGTATTATATATACCAACCCGACGATCCCATTTGATGGATCTCACAATATATTTTATGCAACAATGTGGATTATATTTTTAAAAAAAGCAGAATACGTTCGTCATCTTTTACGAACGCAAGGAGCCGTGGCACTCGTGTGAAATAAATCCTGACCGGGACCGGACATCCGTCTTTGTCGATATTCCCGTTCGACATCAAAGGGAATCACTAATTTTGAAATAACAAACAAAATTAAGCTTTAACATGAATGTAACAAGGTGCCTACTGAACATGATTGGGAAAACAGTGATCTTATAACCTGATAGATCTCATCGCTATAAAGATGATTAAACTGCAGTGAACAGTCCTGCAGTGTTGTAATTGATAAAGAAGCAAATCGAAGTAAGACATTAATAAATTAACTGCACATAAGAATAGGTATGGTAAGTCCATCAAAATACTACTTATTGCATCAATGATTGTGAACTACTTGATACAAACAAAGACATACAAAAATATTTTGATTTAATTTACATAGAAAGTATTTTTTCATTTTGAAAATTAAATCTACTAGGAGTGATTTGTTCAGAACCGATAGAAATATATTCAATTTTAAAACAGGGTGGAGCTACCATTTTATCATTATAGAGAATGTAAAAACATAAATCTATTCTGTATTCAGAGACGAAGGCACATTAGTCGTCAATAGATCGGTTTAGCGGATAGGTAGATACGTGTTGATCATTGTAATAAACATGAAGACCATCGGACCCCTGATAACTATAATTTAGATGATTGATAGAGAACTCGACCTTCAACGGGTCGAGACAGCGATTATAATATTGTTAGCAGCGGTTACTTGCAACTAATTTCCAGATAATAAAATTAGAACGCGACGTAATGAGAAGTTACAGAAATAAGCAGATAAAAAGTCAGCGCGCATGCTGAGAGCGGTCAGTTGGGCACACCGTAGGCGTCGCCCACGCTTCGTCCGCTTCCGCTGTGGACCGAGGCATGAGATGATCCCTCACACATCTCCCACTAATGCCAACATTCTTACCAAGATTTGTTTCAACGGACCAAAAAGATTATGTTTGCTGTCATCGGATTTACAATTGTAATGGATGCACCGGCCGATTGGTCTCGGGGTACGAGCACCGCCGACCTTGAGTGAGGACCGAGGACTCAAGCGGCGGACGTGGATGCTCGTAAAATAAAAACGGCTCTCGCAGAGACAAAGTATATTATATGGCGAGACGCTCGCACGATCGACGGCCGATAGCTCCTCCGACGGAGTGGCAGCGCCGGCACCGGCATCCGGCATTCAAGGTGACACCGACCATCCCTGCGGATCCGGTCCCAGCAGAAGACAATAACATACGACCGATACGACATTTATTAAATCCGATTATATTTCTCATCAGACACTATCGCGCATTAACAGATGGCGAACTTTGACCAGCGACCCATTATTCATAACTTCATCTCTGAACATTATATCCTGAGAAATATGAGACCTTTGACATAAAACCCTACTAATTCAACACTTTTACTCGTATGCCGGAGTTTATGGTCGGTGAGCCATTCAGCGTAAAGTGTTAAATCAAATTGATGTCGAGCTGAATAATACGGCGCCATAAATCAAAAGAAGGTTTGAAATTAAAATCTCGTAGATTACTTACTTTCGAAGAGATTATCTACGAACGGTAATGCATACAATAATGGTTGGGTAACACGGCGGTAAGTCGTCGCCGCGCCGCCGCCGGTGCGCAATGGATTGTCGTCAAATCGAATTAGAGCGCACCACCGCCACCGGAGCTTGCGCCCGCGCAGTTCGACGACCGATCGCCCACCACACTCACCATATTATTGATCCCATTCAATCGATCCTTGTTGATTGATAAATCTTGATGTGGGAGTGACAGCGTTCCAAACACATAACGGGTTTCAGAAATTCTGACTTTATTTGTAAAGGTTGTGATGCAAGGTGTATTGCAGCTTAACGGTGATAGCGTTGGAGGCTTTTATAAGAATGGGTCTGTGCGTGCGTAGGGTGGTTCGACACATGGAAAGACAGCGGAGCGCGTGGGCCTGGCCCGGGGGCGAGGCTCCTGACGCTGCCGGCGGTCTCATTAGTGACGCCTCGGAACATAGTCTTCAGTACTTTATCCTTCACAGAGCTTTGCGTTAGGTATCTACTACACAGGCTGAATGAGCGCAGGCCGCAGACGGGAAGTCAGCGATTACAGTACGAGTACAAGTTATGCAAACGAGGAACACTTAGTAATGTGCGCTTTTATGTCAACTGGAAAGTTACGATAATGGTGCATAAAAGCCCGTCGCATAGATAAAAGATTTTATTGTTTTATCAAAAATCAATGACATCTAAAAAAAACAGAGATTAAAAAGTAGTCAAAACTCATGACGATTTCATAAACTAGTAATTTTACCAGCACATAACCACTTCCCTGCCTGGAGTCGTGAGTTCCTACACCTGAACTACTAAAGGCAACGTAGGTACGCCACGGCGGTTACATGCCTGAAAGTGTGTTTATAGCATCCGCTTTCCTGCCATGGACCGACGAAAATACCGTTACGCCCGCACAACCGAACTCCATCGATTTACATACGCAAATCATGACGAATTGCTCACGATGCACGTCCGAAATACGCACCAGATCCTCTGATATCGGTCCATATCGCACGCTGATTCATCACCCGCTTCCTCCCACTTAGGATCCTTATTAATCCGAATAAAGACATTATCCTTAGACCGATTCGGAAATTAGCCAACGCAGGTGCGTTTAAGGCTTTTGCGACTTCTTGCGACATTTTATCTCTACATCTATCTATCTTGCATTAATCATGAAGTTCTGTAATAACAAATAGCAACAGTTGTGTCTCCATCCGCACTCGCTATTTCCTATGTAAATGTCAGGCACATTCCATACAAACGTGTCTGAGCGCAAGTTTCTATTCAGATCAAAAGCCCCATCTCCTGTTTATTAACGTCTATTCAACCAGATAATAAGAAGCAAACTGCAAACAAGATGTTGCGCGGATGCGAACTTTTTAATGGTGACATTTGCGGAATGCTCAATGAGAACGCTGTCTCTCGAGTTTTTTTTGCAAATCTAATAACACTAATAAGCTTTAATGGATGGCGAAGTTATAAATGCTGTTACGTCTAAAGTCGCGGCGGAAACGTAGCGAACAAAAACAAACTAATGTTGCACAGTAGGGGTTTAAAAAAATTTACACTCGTTAGTGCATCCGGTGAATTACGATTGCGTGGTCTTTTTACTTGGATTGAAAAAAAAAAGAAAATTGATCAATCGAACAACATAGCTCTTGGCGCAGGAGAATATCCTGTCGCCGCGGGAGTGGGAGGTTGCGCGAAGGCATCCATGAATAGCCCTAACGAACCCGCTGGCCTTGGCGGGCGACCCTGTCCGCGCCGCGCGGCCCGCGACTAGCCCTCGCCTCTTGGACACTGAATTACTATTCATTCACTCGGACTTATACCTTTCTTTTCCAGAATCGCATGCATAAATAAGACATCCATACTATCAGAACCAAAATTTGAGATTCATACTAACTAGCGTATCTGATCAGATTTTCCTGTCCTCGTGAAACAGGAAAGTCAAAAGGTAGATGACGCCCAAGAATTTAATTGATCGTTTGAAATATCTACCTTATTTATTCACAACAGGAAACCTCTCGTAGTGGTACGTACTACATATCCATACGCGGTAAACATCTCATTCACAATCCTTTGATTGCGTCTGAATGAGTGACGTGCTCAGCGTATACAATTCGACTCGTAGCAGGAAGTGAAACGAGTCCAGCGATATCAAGGACGATAATATTGAAACTTGATTTGTCCAACATTCATCAGGACGACTATTTCGAATTTGAAGCGAGGTATTTTTAAATTGTTTATTGGTTTATTCATAAACAAATTAGGTAGGTAAGTTAATGTCGATTGTGAATGTGACCTTGAGCAGCCAGGATCAACAAGGTAACCCATTTAGTGCTACGTGCCCGAGCGTGCCGACAGGGGATTACGGATCGGGCTAATGATGCGGACAGTAAACACTTACATCTGCGTGCACTTTTATTTACGCTACTCGTTTAATTTCATCACATTACTGTGTCTCGAGCAATAAAAGAATCGTTTCTGCCGTTCCAATTTAGCTTTTATTGTAAAAGAGTCAATTATCTCGCTTAACAATATACTTGCTTCAGGCATATCAGTGAAGAAACTTCCTTTCTCAGCCAGAGTACGGAACGACGAACCTGCAAAGTTCCGGATGTAATTGGTCAACCATTTCATTGAGTCGATTCTTATTTATTTGTCTAGCAAGAGCCTACAAAATTATTTTGATTCGAGAGATTTTATCCGAACCTTAACGAAAATTAGTAACGCTTTAAATCACAGCGTTGGCTCGTGATCTATGATTTACTACGGCACACTTACAAGCTGCCCCCTCACTTGCACGAATTTGGATTCTTGGCCAACCTCTGCTCGACTGAATGGAGCAAATACCAAAGTCATTATCATTGGTAAAATTGCTGCTACACATCCGCGAGGGAACGTTGACCTGGATATGCAAAACGAGATCGAATAGTGCAGTGATTACATTCATGTCGCAGTACAGGACCCGCAAAAGGATTTAGCAATCAGTCCACAGCTGCAATCTGCGCTATGAAAACGGAATCAGACGCTGAGACGTGAACAATGCCTCATTATAGACGGTGTTGTAGCCACCAGTGGCAGAACTAAGGAAGTCGATATCTATTAGCTGGGCACAATAGGTGAGCGACATCCGAAGCTCATTACTGACATTCATTTCCGCTGGTGATTCGCAACTTGGGACTAAATCGCGGCTTATTGTAGGATCAGTACGCTTATAATGTACGGAGACGACGCCGATGCTACTTTACTGTCCAACCGAGCATAGGTTCTGCTGTTACCGTCTGCAATTTGTATTCAAGACGAACTGTCAGCCACAGGCTGCGGGGTTTTAAGATCGACCATTAATTTAATTTGTACGCAGTTCGGTCATGGTTGGGAGGATCTCGTAATGAAATTATTATTATTTCAATAGATTACATACTGCACTTTTATACGTATACGTGGAAATCATATAGAGTAAATATTATCTTTGGCCATACGATTAAACTCAGCAGTGGTCGAGCATTTCCATTATTAGGTAAAACAACTGTTCGGCTAATATGTTCACTTCATAGTATTAAGCTCTAAGAGAGCGTAAACATGGTCGGCCTTGGCGAGCGTTGTTTACGGATGCTAAATGCGTTGGCAAATCGACTCAAATACCAAGATAATTTTGTAAAACGATGACACCACTGCTTTTCGTGCTACTTTAAATCTTTTTAAAATTGCAAAAATAACTACAATGAGAATGTTACATTGAAGTATACTAAACATGTTCAGTTCGCAGTCGGCAAAATGTTAAGAGAATACCAAAGACGTTCAAGCTAATGCCTCACAAGTGAATAAGTCCACAAGTGCATATGCGTATCCATAAACCTATGCAAATAGAACGTGAGGTTGCATACACCCGAGAGCTAGTGATCCGTACCAGCGATCCTCAGGACATAAAGTAAGCAAACATGATTTGTTGTGTGCAAACAGAGCGCGTTATCTCGACGTTTTACAGCCGAGGTTTATCATCTGTGGCCGCCGCCGCACCACCAGCGGTGCACGTAGTAGCACAACAGGCGAACGTGCTTTTTCTACTGCTCAAACATTTACCGTGTCAATATTTGTCGCATGCCCCCGCGAGTGTTGCAAGAGCCCGCCCTCGAACACCCACCTTTGATATTAGCTCTGATTGACAGATCGCAGTCTCGAAACACACTACTTAGTGCTATCTTTTCGAAGAAAAATGGTATAGTTAATTGATATTTCTCTCAGACACAAAGAAAAGCACCACAACTCTGTTATACATGAAATCGATGTCAAACGTTGATCACGCAGCGAAAAACCACCGCGCGATCCGTTGATCGCTGATTAAATGAATATATTTTTACAGGGCACCAGTATGCCGCACAGCGGAAAGCGCATAATGACTTCCGTCGGTCAGACAACGAGAAAGATCGAAAATAAAACGACACGTCGATTCAATGATTTGGTATCGTCCAAATCGACGTATTTGGTGACGTTATTGTAAAATATATGTAAAACCGGCATGATAGCATAATGTATTTCGTTCCATTTATTTTGAATAAAACTTTGGGATGTAAATCAGAGGACGTCATACCACTTCTGATGACGTCCTCTAATTTATTATGGTTCGATTTGAATTTAAGGAATGTTGATGGCGAGGGAAGTGCGGTCGGTAAATCGCTTGCCCGCGACACTCGCGATTCTAATTCTGATATATCCTGCGGGCTTCCTGCGCCAGCCGCGACCGGAACCTGCCCACTCTCCCTAATAAATAAACCATACGGGTTTTCACCGGGCCGTCTCAACAACTACAAACTAATCTGTACATGCATAATTATAACGTTAGGATCTAAAGATTTAAACGCGTGCCGGCTTTACCCGGTTTGAAAAGCAGAGCAAGTAATATGATTAATTATTATTTTATACTACGGGACTAATCGCGCACTTAAATTACGAGATAAATAAATACCTGCTCATCCCGATGTTTATAACAAGTAATATGATTCATTTTGCGAGGACTTAATAAAAGTCTTGTAATGATGATCAATCTTTCACGCGATCTATTATACCGACCGCTTTCTGAATGAAGCAGATAAGATCTACACCTACACATTTTATGCTACTCACTTTAAAGAAATAAATACACTTGAACCTATGCAAATAAATTAATTTTTGAAATCGCATCAGCTAGAACCAGCTAGAACGAACAAACATAATAACGAGGATCCCGCACTACGATCGGTTAAAATTCTATAGCTAATAAACAAGACGATTACGGATAGCGATTATAATTGTGAATGAATACCGGTTGTATTAACACAATGAAGAGCTAAAGGTAAACAATTAGCTGTCGACGGTTATTGTCTATGCATGAGCCGCGAACGATAGTAACAAAAACATTCTGGTTCATATCAGCATCGGCACAGCGGCCGCTGTTTACTCGTTAGAATATAAACACGTTACGATCATCCCAGAACAGAAAGTAACATTATTCATGGCAAAAAATCTACTTCAAACATCGAATTATGAATTACGACACCCGCCTTTGAACGCTAGAATATTTTTAATGAGAATGTTTTAGCTCGTGTAAAACAGAACTAGCAGAGTATTTATGCGCGTTTAGTTTCGCTGTTCGTGCAGCTTTGACAAAGATAGCGTTTCCCAACAGTACCAACTAGCCGCTTTATCAGTAATCAGTTCACATCCTCTCTCGCGGTCGCTAACTGCAAGTTAACACCTATTGTTTCCGCCGATGAGTACTGTCTTTCCATTCACCACCTAACGTCCCCATTCACTGGTTCTAGGAACAGTTGCGATTGTGCGCTTCCCAGGACGGCACCTTTACCTTCTGGAACTTGAAATGACTGAACCATCCAATCTTTTCTTCGAATTCAATTGTTTGTTAGGTGAAATTGTGAGAAAACCATATAGCATGTATTTACCGCACCGTGCAGTTAGGAGTTACATGGTAGGTTGCGCATGCCAGTGAGCATGTAGATGGTCACAGTCCAGAGCTGCCATGGGAATCAGAAGACAGCACAGGCTACATGCTCCCATTGTAATGAAGATGTTGTGGACTACTGCTTGTGAATCGAGGGGTGACTAATTACAGGTATCAAAGTCTACTCGCTTTGATAGGAAACAGCACTAAATCTCATGTAAGCGACAAAAACGCATTTTTGAGCGACGAACCACCAGAGGAGGTATACAATTCGGCGCCAATATTTTTTTTTTTTTATGTATAACCATGCATTACTTTTTTCTTAGTAGTCCGACTTCAGTAATTCTTTTTTTATTGGAAAGAGTATACTTCGAAATTGGTCCCATTTAAATTTTATCGAGATTGGCTGAGCCATTTTTGATAAATCAACAATAATGTGAAAAATGTTACTTTGATCCGTGCATAATATTTGCGTTCTAGCGATGCGCCCCGGCTTCGCACAGGTGTATTATACATATAAACATTTCTCTTGAATTCATCTATCTATTAAAACAAACCGCATCAAAATCCGTTGCGTAGTTTTAAAGATATAAGCATACATGGGGACAGACAGAGGAAAGCGACTTTGTTTTATACTATGTAATGATATGGGCTATGCTCGGAGTCTCTCTGCGTGATCGAATCAGAAATGAGGAGATCCGTAGAAGAGCCAAAGTTACCGACATAGCCCAACGGATTAGCAAGTTGAAATGGCAATGGGCAGGGCACATAGCGCGGAGGACTGATGACCGGTGGAGTCGAAAAGTTCTCGAGTGGAGACCACGTACCGGCAAGCGCAGCGTAGGACGTCCACCCACAAGGTGGACAGATGACCTAATTAAGGCCGCAGGATCGCGCTGGATGCAAGCCGCTATCAACCGGTCTTATTGGAGATCCATAGGGGAGGCCTATGTCCAGCAGTGGACGTCTTTTGGCTGATGGATGGATGGATGTAATGATTCTGTACACGGGTGAAGTCGGTCATGCTAATGTTTGCAAAAAATGATCTTGTTTACGTATGTGGTTTAAAACTATGAAGATATTACTCAAATATGCAGTGCGGATCAGAAAATTAAAAATAATGAAGAGATCACTGTATATATTAATGCAGAGGAACAAAAAATTAGATCGCAGAGATAATGAAAACGGATATTCTCATAAATAAGAGATAAAAAACAATGACTCTCAAGATCACAAACAAACACATTCTCGGAACCAGTTTAATGTTTAGGTGCGGTTTGGACTTAAAACCATTTCGTCGTAAAGCCTTTTGCATGCAATTTATTGAGTTCAATTAAAGGTACATTAAGACCCTTTTAAACCATAATGCTCTTAAAATTAAAAATAATCGTGACCGTTCATCGAAAGGACACAGAGCGCGGCAGGAGGTTGTGTTGCAGGACGTAACATTTAATTGGACAAGTAGCCTTTTGAAGCGGATTTCTCTCGAGCAAAAGGTGGTCACGATCTCGACCTGTCGCCCGATGTCGCACACAGGAAGCCGAGGGCAGCGCGGGGGCAGATACACGATATCCCTTTTACGCAGACCAATTAACGGACCCTTAGACCGGATGTGCGTATACACATCCATTAGCACCTACACCCTTTACTAATCCCTTTATGGAAGCTAAAAAACTTGAAGATATATGATACGACTACGCAAAATCGGTCCAAATTTATGGTCGGTCACGTTTTACCTGAAGAGTAACATAGTAGCTCTGAACGTGACTTCATTGACCGGATTACCAGCGTCCTTGGGCTCTCCGGTTAGGGCCAGCCTCGCTCGCCTATGGCGGGACAATTATAATGGCATACAAGTACCGGACACGAGAGCGATTGTATTCAACACGTGTATAATACGGTGTCACATCGAGATTATTTCTCAATACCATGACCATATTGAAATCTTTTATTGAAACGACGATTCATGTACAGATATTTGTTATACATTTAGTAACAATCAGAAACTCTATGGATCTGGATCTATAGGTTTGCTGCGCTTTTTTGTTCGAATCGAAATGTTAAAAAGATAAAATAATTGGCCAAGTGCGAGTTGGACTCGCGTACGAAGGGTTCCGTACCGTATGGAAAAACTCTCTTAGCTTCACCAAACGTCTACCTGTTGCCGTTATTAACATCGAGCAAAATACGGCAGAATTCACCAACCCGCACTGGGCCACCGTGGTGGATATAGCCCAATCGCCCTTCGTGGGTAGGCCTACGTCCTACAGTGGACTATTAAAAAGGCTGGTACAGTTCAGTAAAATAAGGCAAAAATAACGTTTGTTGTATGGGAGCCCTCCTTAAATATTTGTTTTTATTTGTTGTTACAGCGGCAACAGAAATACATCACCTGTGTCAAAATTTCAGCTGTCTAGCTATTACGGTTCATGACATACTACCTGGTGACAAAAAGACGGACAGACAAACGGACAGCGAAGTCTTAGTAACAGAGTCCCGTTTTTACCCTTTAGGTACGAAACCCTAAAAAAGTATTAGTATTAATTATTTGTTCTATTTTCTTCGAAATCAATACTATTACTATCACGTTTACAAGTTGAGGAGCAGCCAAATTCGTCCCAACTATAGTGTTTGCGGATGGAGAAATTCACGCGTCAGATTCTGACATTGTATCGTGCTAAAATAGCTCAAGAGCACGTTTCCAAAATTCCAACGAAAGTATTGAAAACAATGACGCAGTCAGTAGTGATAAACAAACTGCTCGGCTGCCTGCTCAGACTTCAAAGAGTTTATGGATTTCGCAGCTCATTATAAAGATTGATCATCAAAGAATTTTCGAAAGATTCTTTACTGTATTAATTGGCAGTTGGGCTGAGATATTTCTGTCCTTCGAATGTGTCTGGCTGATAAGTGGTTTATTGCTTTTAAAGAAGCGATTAGTCTTATGACTTCCGCCGTGTAAATGTTCCTTTTCCGTGCTTCAATGAGTAAGGGGTGAGGGGTTGGGGGAGGTTCAAGTTTGTCTTTATTCGTTTTTTGTAAGCGTAGCACACACGCTTTTTAGTATTTATTGTCAACCAACATTTCATGGATAATTAGATTGTTCAGTCAGTATTGTGTGTGTATATTTTCGCTAAAAGGATAGAGGTATTCTTTAACATCTTAAAGTTTAGCATGGAAAAAAAACCGGAAATACAGCCCGTGCCGCCAATTACGGAACTAGGGAGAGGCGGACGTATGCTACTTCCGTTATCGCTTGAGCGCATTCTACCCTCAATAGAGGGTTGTTCCGGAAGGGACAATTATTAATAACCGCTTAAAGTCAAACGAACTTTTGTTCCGATTGTTAGGACTTCCGATTTTTTATACGACTCTACAGACGTGGTCGAAATTTCAAGTTTACTGGGTTTTAAATGTTATGCAGGCGATAAACGTGTCAAAATAGATTAGCAGACATACAAAGCCATTTTTGAGCAACCTATAATGGAACAGGATGGCAATCACCTTATCATTTCCATTCAGTTTAAACTACGTTGCATGTGAGCAACAAAGATATATGTGTGTGTGGCACCTATCCGTTTGGCGTATTTGGACACACAAATTACAGTAAGTTCATAACCTATTTAACGTTGATGATGATAACGCAGCCGACGGCTAGTACGCTCACTTATCAATACAAACCCGGAATTCCCAGAATTACGAACCAATTCGATAAAGACCAACCGTACTAAAGTAGATTGATATAAATAAGAACACGGTGAAAGATGGACGTTAATGTAATACCAACGTCATCGAAAGTCTTAACAGACTGATTATATCCAGGCACGAGTTTGAGCTTTCCTCATAACGATGGAAACACCTCTGAAGCGAAGATGACGTTGCGATCACGAGCGCAGAGCCCATTACCAACCGATCGTATAAACTTCGAACAAAATTTATCGCATCCTCTCTGTGTTTTTCACTCGGCAACAATACCTCGCTCTCCAAGTGTGAAGTTAATGCCTTTACGACGTGTCGAGGAGTAATTCGCTTTAACGAGCTTGTAGATACAGCGGAAGACAACATCACAATACATCACGATGATGCTGTAATGGCTGCACTAACTCTCTCTACTTAACGAGATTCAGTAAGCTCACAGTTAATAATGAAGCATTCGGCAAAGAAAGGTCTCATTAAAGGTTCCGAGCGCTAACTAAGATTGGCGAACAGCGGGGTCCCCGTTTCTTAGTAAGGCTGCTCGTGAGAAACAGTCTCACGGTTTCTTCTCTTGGCGCAACTCGCCTTTTGACTAATGGCGTTGCGAGTCGAAAACTCCGTGAGAAACTCCAACACAATGTACGAACAATGACGCCAGCGCAAAGTTCAATGAAATGTTGGCGGGCAAGAACTTATTTATTGTAAAGAATCTGCCGGTAGAAGGCTCCGAAGAATGATTCGTATAAATATTGAAGACGATTCGTCCCCGAGCTCTGCGCGTTCGGAAGTTTTTCTCGAAATTCGGTTCCCGTACTTTTTGTCTAAGTTTAAGACACAATTGTGGGAAATATTTACAGGCAGGATGTAATAAGATCTAATGGTGCTTTAATGAATACAGGTACAATTAGTTAGCGAAGGAAATGAAATGTAAATCGAGCAGATAGAATTTATTAACTCCCCTCGGAATGAAGGGCCATTGAGGAAAACGGAAAATAAATAGACACCAATAAAAAGTAATTGAGGATAATAATTGAGATAAAAATAAAAATCTCAAGAGCCCGATAAAGACTTATTGAGTTATCTAAAGCATCATTAAAGTATACATTATAATAATTAATTACTGATAAAAACAAACAAATTTATGCCCAGACGGAGAGGTTTTATTGGAACGAATCATATAGTAAAGAAGAATGTTCCAACAGGATGCGAGAAAGTTTTTCCAATAACAATGTTTAAACATATTAAGTTAAGAGACATAATGAACCTCCGAGAGATTTCCTAGATTATGCTACATTACATCGCATTCCTGCTGATAGACTTCCTCAATTAATACTGCAACGAGGTAGGAGACGGCTTGCGCTTCATAAAAACAGATTTTATATTGATTGGTGCATCATGAGCTTCATTATTGGAGTCATTTCGCTTTTTGCAGCTATTACTGTTAGCAGAACAAGCAAAAAGCAGCTGTTGGAGCTAATACAGTAAGTAATAACACAGTAACGGAATCCGATGAGGCAGTACAGAGGACGGAGAGGCGTGTCAATTTAATATCCGTCCGGTGGTGGGCTCTCATGATGGATGGGCGTTTTATTAGCCCACCGGACCTAGATGGGGTTTACACTCTAACGTCGATAGCGATACCAAGAAAGTGGAGCTTCGAACCAATCTACTTTAGTTTCGATGCGCTTGAAAGTTTGCCATATTTTTGTTCGAATTCTGAACACTCTACCTTACTGTTTAATTGACTTTACAAATGCATTTTTGGACGGTGTTGTTCAGATAACGATCGACATCGCGAACCAGACAATAGGGGCTCATCAATTTTAACACGACGTGAGCGTTTGGAAGTTTCATGCAAAAAATGGCGAGAATTAGAGCCAGGTATAGAGCTCGGTTAGCGCCTCTCGTAACGGGCCATTGTGTCGCAGGCGCCTTGAATTTGACCATTTTTTAAAAGAAAAAACCAGTCACGTTTGTTTAGATAAAATGTGCATTAATTTCGGCAGGACATAGACATTTAATAGGAAACTGGAATCGGAGACGGTTTGAATAAATTAACGTAGATATAGACATAAACGATTGCATAACATGATAAAACGATAATGATAATACTAAAGTGCTTAAAGGACTATTTATATTTCCTGCGGTCAAGGTGCGAATAACCGGAATGGGACGAGTAAAAGGACAAATACCTAACTACTCCAAAGGCTTAGGCGTAGGCGTCAAAGTTCACATATCATTTTACAACGATACGGGTAATATCACCATGTAAAATTGTGCCAGCCAGATAGAAGACCGTGTACTACACCTACCTTATAAGAATAACGTGGGCACCACCTACAGTACAACCCACTGTCGTATTTTTCCTTCAATAGCTGTTTAGCCTACGTGTCACCTTATCTAGTTATTCAGCCTCAATATTCTGTAATGAATTAAAACAAAAATTTGCTTTGCTTACTCACCGTATACGTCAAACGGCGATCGCCGTTGGCGGCTTTCCCAAAAGCTAGCTTTCTTCTCGTGAGCACAGCTTTCGAGATCACGGTCAGCAAATGGATCCAGTACAGTCAATGGGGTGATATCACTAAACGTAAAACGGTCCGATAGATCGCGAAACACAACTTGCGATTACAAATTTTCAAGCGTCAAAATTCGAATGCGGAATATGCGCTCGCGTGCTCGCGCGACGGTCGACCGCGACTGAGCAGAGCGGGAGCGTGAGCGGCGAGAGCGGCACGCGCCGGTGGGGGTTCATTCACAAACTGGTGGCATGGCGCATGGCGGGGCAGCGGCGCGCGGGGCCGCCATTCATGCGCCGCTGCTGCGCTGACCCGCACGACCTATCGGAACTTCTACGATACGATCATACGCCAAATTCCGACTTATGAGTAACCACTTAGTAGGAAACCCGTTCGTTGCAACACGAACAGACTTCCTGGTGACACAACACTGGTGTCGATGTCGAACCTACCGGGTATCGATGGTGTTGCATGTCACAATCGACACAGTACAATAAACCCTTCTGCGATTGCAATGTAACCGGTCATACGTGTGCGCAATTGCGACAACGACATGGCACAATTTAAAGTGGGTAGGGTACATACGCGAAAGTTTGGAGAAATTCGAGAGTCACCGTTGTAGAAAGAAACGAGGACGACTTCACAAATGGCACTGAAATACTGGCATTTAAAATTCAGTGAAACTACGGTTGTCACTGAATGGCATACAAGTTGTAAGAAAATCAACCAAAAACAATGCCACATGATGGTTCGAGAGAATAGAAGCAGATTGAAATACATGTTTATTTAGTGTGAACCCTAGTAGAAGCTCTAGACTCGGTAGAGCAAAGTAAAGGTCTGTATTCGAAATGATCAGCACGCGCTGACACCATTAAGTAATTCCATCTGTGAATGAGCCGAGATATTCCCGCTAGGCTAGACGCGAAAGAAGCGGCTGTCTCCGCAGATCCCGTTGCGTCGGATTTACAGCAATAATCGGTTCGCAACGCCAGCAAATTGCAAGCACCGGTGTGGTGAAAGGCACTAAGTAGTAAGTACCCGGCAGCGGTTTATGTAACCTAACAAACGACTTACCACGTGCCCGCATCGACTTGTTATGATGCGGCTTTTTATTC
This sequence comes from Hypomecis punctinalis, assembly GCA_949316475.1. NCBI lineage: Eukaryota > Metazoa > Arthropoda > Insecta > Lepidoptera > Geometridae > Hypomecis > Hypomecis punctinalis. Next base: position 21,623,306 of record OX438803.1, read on the forward strand.
CACCACAGAATATTCACGTTTAGCATTCCGAATCGGTAATGGATGATCTCACAATTTCGACAACGTCGCGGCGGACGCGTAAATCCACTCGAAACGAATGGCATTGAACTCGATTGCTCAAATAGAATACCTCATCATTAATCTCAATACCGAACTGTAAATGGAGCTCGTTAAGATTATTGCCAATTGGAGTAAATTGAGTAAATAGTTAAAAATCGAATGGTCTCGTGGGTCGATTCTAGAAACAGGTTGCTGGACAATTAACGGTTCGTGGGTGGTAATTGCACTTTCGTGATGATAGTGTAATTGGTTGAAAACCACAAAATTGGTGTAATTGCAAATCCTGATGGAACGGGCAAAATTTGCATTGGCAACTTGGTTTTAAAGTGTAAAAGCGTTTTGCTCGGTTGTTTTAGGATAAGTCTTATTCGTACTTGGAGATGAATCGTCGCCGGGAGAGCGAGCCTGGGCCATTTCCTGTTGTCAATTAATGCAATGAGCTTCCTAGGAGCAGTTACGACGCCAGACGCCGACCGCAAGCCGTACGTTACTAGAACATGTCGGATATATGTATACATATATAAGGAACGTTATGTAGACTGATATAATAGCCTCGTGCAGAATTAAGGATTCAGACTTGGCAAAGATACTAAGCAATGAACAATAGTGCCTATGCGGAAAAAACAAAGACAGTTGCCAACAGTAATAATTGATGGATAAGTTAGAGTATTGCGGCGTTTCGCCCCGCAAGCAGTTGGGCCCGCGGGGCGAATCGCCCAAGACTCTTTTTAAAGGTCCCCATTCGGCCCGCTCCAAACAATGCGGGGCGAATGGGGACCTTCAAAAAGATATGCGTGATGATAGGATACCTAATTTATTTTTTAGCAGACAAAGTGGGGTTTTGTATTAATTAGAAGCTTGCTCTATGTGTTCTTTGATGTGTAAGTATGTTATGCGAGATGTTCCGAATGTTAAGCGTGTTTATTTATCACGAGAAACAAAATAATCCTACCAAAAGGAACGGGGTATGTTCCTCAAAAATCAATTTAATTTCAGCAGTGTTATTAACAATCAATTAAATAATCAATTTTTAAATGTAATTTTTGAAATTATGTATCGTGAAATGACGAGATCTATTTTGCGTTACTACATATTAATATACAAACTGCTGTATATTTAATTTTAGTATTAAGTTCAATACATCAATAAATGATTCTAATTCTAGATGATTTAGAATTAGATTCCGGTTTACTTATATCAAGTTCCCTAAAATTTCGTCTTTAAACAAATTATTAGATCTCCGAAAAATAGACTTCGGGTTTATAAATTTGTAGCATCTGCGATCTATTCTCAAAAATGTACCTATAATATGCACACCTAAATCGTATTCTCAATGAAAACCGACAGTAGTTGAACGTAATCTGGTACAGTTCAATTTCGCGGCACATCTCTTGATCAGTTTTCTTTGACAAATTAAAATGGCAATAAGTTCTCACCTGCATATATCCCAATGTAGTCCTTCGGCGTGGCGGCACCTTCCGGGAGACTCCATGATACTTTAAACTCGTTTCCCTCTAGAGTCCAAGATAGCGCAGCTCTCGAGTCTTCCGCGTCAACGTATTCCTCTACATCACTATTTACTTCTTTATTTATGGCACGGGCTTCTTTGGTGTTGTTGGCACAGGTTGGTTCGCTATCAGTCGCAGGGTTCCTTAGGGATTCTTTGGCGGGTTCTTCGTCAGTTTCTTTGTCATCGGTATCGACACTAGCACAGTTCGCGCCATGTTCCTCTGTCATGTCTCTTTGGTCAGGATTTAGTCACACATTTTCACCACTGAAATTATTAGTTCGAATTAATTTTTTGGTAGAAACGTTAACGCACTTACTTTAGGATAAGTTATCACACTGACATAAAATACGAGACAAAAGGACCAAATCAAAAAACAGTTCCGTATTCTCAATCCAAGCATAAAAGATACGATTCCGAGACTCTCTCTTTGTTATATTATACAGCAAATATATCTAGTGCACAAGTTTTGAAACTTTCAATTCTAATCTTGCCGTTTGTCTAAGAATACGAGAACAGCGTTTTTGAAGAGTGAATCTTGAAAGATGTTTCCCAGCTGGCAGCCGGAGTGGCAAGAGGGTGGTTATCTAGCGAGGGCGGCAGACCGGGGGCGGCGCGCCGCGGGGCGGGCGGCGCGACGCCAGTCCGGCCGGCGCCGCCGCCGACCTACTCACGGTTACGCGACGCTGTTTGTAAGGATTCTCTCTAATCATGCGGTAATGAAAGAAGTCTGACATCTTACTATTTTCTATCTTAAGTAAATTGGCACAGGCCAAGTAATGACGGGTTTTGTTTTCAAATTGCGTAAAAAGGGGCCAGAATAGAATACGTAATATTAGTTGAAAAGTAGACATCGCATCCGTTTAACTGAATTTTCATAAGCCTATAGGTATCTCAACTCTCTCTTGACCGATTTCATTCATACTCGCAAATCTTGTTAAGATTTAAATATTAAACGATCTTTTCATACAATTATGATATATCATCGAAATCTACTTGTAAAGAGCGCGTCAGCTAATTTCCTCCCTTTTTCAAGGAAATGTCCAATCAAAAATCTCCAATGACTAAAAAGTTCCAAAAAACATATAGAACCTATGTAACAAGTTTTGTTAAAAAATGTGACCAGCACGGGTAGCATGGCAAAGGGACAAATTGTCTTTCCGCCATTATATCCCCTTGAAGAGGAAATGAAATATGGATTGAAAATGACAACTGATATTAAAAGTGGATAAAATGCTTTTTTCCCTTTGCCGTGCTACCCGAGCAGGAGAATCAACATCCAGACATAATTGTCGAGTCAAAACTGACACTCTCACTTTGTTTGCTCTGTCAAATTGCGTAAATGGGATCTAGAATGGAATACCTACGCGTATATGAGGTCTAGTATAGAATACCTTTTAGAATATTTATTTCTTGCATTATTTACAGAGCAACCTTAATATCTGTCTATTCAGCCTGTACCAGCCCACTGCTGGGTTTAGGCCTCCTCTCTTTCTCGCCATTCTTTCCTGTCCTGTGCAAGCCTGATCCATTGCCTATTGCCAACATTGTGAAAGGGATGGACATGTTTTGTTTAGCTTTTTATGCTTCAGCCATAGAAAGAAAAGAGAGTTTGTATAAAATCTATGGATTCAGCAAGGATAAAAATTGAGTCGGATCCTACATAACATATAGACGTCATTCATCATGGTAGTATTATAAGACAATATAATATGATTTTCCAACAAATCTTCTGAAATGTTTACAAATAAATTAAAATCGAAAATATAAGGGTTCCTTGTACTACTATAGTTTAATTAATTAGGTCCTCTATTTTTACATTGTACCTATGCATGCGCTGCCTCTGCATTATAATTAAATATTAAAGGCATTAAAGATAACTAAGTATAGAAAGATAATCAACTTGACTAAATTTTTGACTACATTATTATTTATGCTTAATTTTTGGCAAAAAAAACTCTTAGAAATAAAAATTTAAAAACATACAAAATACTCCCTTCAAAAAACAAAAAATATATTTTCTTGCTTAAAACTAATGTACTATTCAGAAAAAAATATACAATAGGAACATAAACCTTCTGAAAAAAAAGTTGTCCACAGCCTAACTACACGTTAATTCTAAGCAGAATCAGAACACACTTGTTTCGCGAATTTGAAACTAACTTTTTTTTTACACTAACAACACCTATACGACGATTTTCTTTTCAGTTTAGGTTGACAAGAAAGACAAGTCTTTCATGTTTTTTCTTCTTCAGCCACATCTTCAGACATCATTCAGTTAAACTTAAACAGACAGATATCGGCTGTTCAGAAAACTACAAGTTATATCATATTATTTATTTTCTTATTTAAATCCCACTACTGTGCAATGGTCTCCCCCATTTTCTTTCTTGAGTCATGATCCGAATCAAATTGTAATAGCCAACTTAGTTAAATTAAATTACAAATTAGTTAAGATAAAGATGCCAGTGTTTTTTATAGGCCATCCCTGGGTTTTATCATACTATATTAAGGAATATTTGCAATGTAGTTTCTCATCATACCAAATACCATTTAAATCAACCAACACTGTACACCACATCCTCTACAATAGAGTTGTCTACAATTGGAATAGGTTGCCTGAGGATGTCATTTCAACAAGAACTATAAACACATTTAAAAATAGACTGGACCCTTGGATAAAGAAGGAAAAAAATTCCTTGACAGATAAATATTAATTTTATTCGACGCTACTTGATATAGGCACATCAGTATACACTGCTCGCCTTTAAATAAATAAACCACTGAATTAGTTGTGAGCATCCCAGGAATTTGTTATGTTAAGAAGCTGGGCTGACTTTAGCAGGAGGTATGCTCAAACAGTCCATGTAGAATACCAGCAAAGGACTTATCACTCCACACTGAATAAGATTAGATGCAATTAAATTCTATTGTTAACCCTATACTTGGCAGGATTTTTTTTTCTTAAAATATGTATGTTTTCTGTGTAATATGGATTACTAGACGTATAAACATGGTAAAAAAAATATTTTATAAAATCTATAATATTTACTTTTTATTTTAGAGAATGTATCCTGCAAGACACACTGCCAAGTTGGTAGCAATCTACAAACAAAAATAATTGTATCTAAGAGGATACACTGCCATGTGTGCCATAAATAAGTTATTTGTAATATTTTATATATTTTATTCATAAAACAGCTTTACATAATTAGGAGATCACAATGTTATACTTGTTTCACAATAACTACTTTATAAGTTTTACAAATTAAATAAATTGAGCATATCAACAGTCTCAAAGTTTGTAACATTTAGAAAAATAATCAAATAAATCAACAGTCTCACTATTATAGAACTTGAAGTTCTGGTAATTATATTTTTATATAAGCATAATACTACACTTATTACTATTAAGTAACACTTCAATTTTAACTATTACAAAAATGAGATCATATTATTCTATCATACGAGGTTATTACTTTGTATGGAAAGCTAGAAAGCAATTGCGCTCTGGCAAAAAACACAGCCTCAAGTTACATTTTTGGCAAAATACTTTCGTCTGTCCTTTGGTGCAATATTTGCACCTTCCTTTGGATGAAAATGTGGGAAGATGACCACATTGATCAAACCGAACTGCGTCAACAGGCCTTTCAGCTGATGGGTTTTTGATAACAGGTACTGCAGTAGAGGGTACGTTTGTTACGTGGCTAGTTCTTCCTAATTTCAGAAGGCTTTTGTAAACATCAAGTCGAAACTTTTTGAGGCTAATCGGTTTCATCTTTTGCAGCTCGTTGCTATTATTGCCATATATATTGCGACGTCGCGTCTTTTCAAAATCACGTCGGTACATCAACCAAGCGTTATTCATTGATATATCTATCATTTGTGCAATTAGTGGCAAATACCATCGGTGACCTTTAAATGGTGTTCTATAAAGTGCAACCAACATGTCGGCCAAATCAACACCACCCATGTTCAAATTATATTCCTTTACTATGTTTGGACACGTCACAGGCATTTTTCTTCTCTCTTCTTTCTTATATCGCATTACAACCTGTACAGGTCGAGCTTCCACAAATGTGCTTGCTGCGGTCACACATTTGTTGTCAAACCATTTCACAACTACAACCTTATTTTTGTTGCATTGCACCTGCGCATAAGAGCCTCTGCCTTTTTTCTTTAAATTTTTATCAGTAGGTAGTTTCTGTTCAGCTCCTCGCAATCTGTTTTGCCTAATTGTCCCCAAAGCAAATATTCCATACTGGTTACGTAAATATTGCAGAAGCTCAATAGAGGTAAAGAAGTTGTCGAAGCACAACACCTTGCATGCGGGTTGGTGAATAGACTGAGCTAAAGCCAAAACGACTTTCGACCCTATCCCCATTTTTTGGGCTTGTTTTTTATGTATTGTTTCCGACTTCCCGCTCTATTTCCTTTGTGAGGTACCATCATTTCGTCGATACTGAATCGCGACTCTTCTTCGATCTTCAAACAGTTGGCACGTATTGCTTGAAGAAGCGGCCGAACTTTATAATATCGATCACCGTCATCTTTAAAATTGTCGTTACAGTGAAGGTAACGTCTTATCATCTGGAATTTTTTCAACGTCATTATGTCAGCAACATTATTATATCGGCATTCAGTGGACCAGTAATCTGTATAAGCTGGCAACTTTGCAACTCCCATGAATATCAAAATTGCCAAGAAATCTTTGATGTCATCTTCTGTCAAATTTATCGATGTACCCTTCACTTGAGTACTGTACAGATTTGTTTGTTCAGTAAGTAGAGATATGATATTATCAGAGAAAAATAGTTTGAAATAGTCAATAGGAGTGAATCCCTCATTTGATGTTTCAAATAATACATCTTCGATTTCTGCTGCGCCACTAAATTTTTTGCTGGTCCAATTTAACATCAATTTCTTTCGTTTTATCGGTTTATTTTTTGGCAAGTCTTTTGCCAGGGCTGTGACTTTTTTAGATCGCGTAGCTGTAGATGGTGAAGGAACGCATAATGGTGATGGCACTTGTTCATAGCTAGTCGAAGCGATGGCTTGCGGTGATTGGACAGATGAGACTGCCAACGGCGAAGGTGGGTGTGTAAATGATTTTAACTGATTGAGGCATTTGTTACCATGATGTAGAACTCCAGATTGGTTTGGTGACAGAATTGAGGGAGAGCTTGCAGTTTCTAATGCTGGTGATGGCAAAAACGATTGTAAGGATGTTGAAGCTAACACGTTATCTATTTCTTCATCTTCATCTGAATTCAACAGATTCAAATTTAAAAGCGACGATGGCAATGATGGAGCTGGTGAACTGCTACCAGAGTGTGTTTGAAAATGATATGGATAGTGTTGTAACTCATCGGCAGATGAGTCACTGTCTTCTAAGTCTGATTTAGCCCCCACCTTGGGAACAAGAGCAAGTATTTTTTGAGCTCTGCTATTTATTTGACGATTGTGTGGTTGAACCTGCAGATCAAAATACAATTCAAATTAGAGATTACAAATAAAACAACAGTGCTAAGTATACTAGCAAAGCTAATCTATATATCAATATATAGTAAACATATATACATACATTTACACATACAAACGCCAAATGTTCCCCTTAGACTCTGAGATCTTCGCTCCCTTCGCTCGCTCGATCAAATATTAACAAAACTTAAGAATACTATAATAAAATAATAAAATTGTCGTAATAAACTTGTTGATTAAACAAAATTTATTTTACCAACATGATTTCATACGTAACGGGCAGTGTATCTCCTCAGATACTAAGCAAATGTTTGCAAATTTACTGCGTACTTGGCAGTGTGCTCCTACAGATACATTCGGGAAAATGGGTAAATTACAAACTATAAAGACACAGTTTCAATAAAAAAAACACATACGCATAAAGTAACGTTTGTGACACATAATATTAGTAGATAATTTTAGCAAATCATTTGGAAATTCTTAAATAAATCTATTTTTTTACCTTCCGTGAAGTAGACGCCTGCGCACGGTTCGCCATCTTGCGAGCTACTGTCATTTCAGTGTTGCCAACAGCAAGAAAATATTTTTTTACTAATTATATACATTATTAGCTTTTATATTGTACAAAAAAATATATCACAACACATTGTCAATAGTCTCAATATTTTTTTTAAATCTATGTTTCCGTACAGATACAATGCCAAGTATAGGGTTAAAATATGGAGAACCTTATGTTTACAGAAAGGTGCATATGATGAAAATCAAATACCAAAAACTGTTCTCGAATTCAATAAAAATAAATAGGTAAATGTGTGCTTAGTATTTCATGGAATGGGTCATGGAATTAATTAATAGGAAACCATTTTTACTGTAAGTCTTATTTCTACATCTCGTATTTATAATTTCACTAATAAATCGAATGAATGGTGATAATTACCTGTTAATATTGATCATAGGTATAGAGCAATAGGTGTGCACAGAATTGAAAACATTCTTCGATTAATAGACGTACTCTTCAGCCACACACAGAGAAAAGTACAGGTCAACTAATACACTTATATTGATTGAAAAATCAGTTCAGGTTTTACACATAAAATATCACGTTGCTGTATAGTTTTACAACGAAAATAATGATTTTTTTGGAAGAATTTTTGGCTTTTCTCCAACCAACCAATATTGCAGGGAATTATGGTGCCAGATCATGTTTCATAAAAGTAACGTTTACTGTTCTCGACAAAAAATACTGTCGGGACTTGGTAGAAGTTCCCTTGGTTCTACGCTCTGCAATACCTAGATATTTTTATAAACAATACAATTTTAATAATAAATTATGATTTCTACACTTGTTCTGCACGGCACTGTACAGACTTCGTCATTCAACTCTGTTTTTTCTATTTTTTGTAAACTACTTCAGTACCTATAACAGATATATTTGTACGGTTAGACCCACAGAAATACAGCAAAAGTGAATAAATTTTAGACTGGTAGCACACGTATTAAATTGTCATCATAGATTGTCACGTAATTGTCAACTTCTTCTTCATAGTTTTGGCGTCGCATTGTTGTGCATTTGTCAGTGCCGCGTTTTATTTACTTGTGATAATATATTATCAAAATAGTCATGTCGTAGTCACGACATAGTTCAATAAAATAGTAGCGGTCAAGTCCAAACATAGTCCAAGTTATAATATACAGGGTTACTGGTTATTGAACCTATTCCTTCTAGTAGGTTATAGGGGGGTTGCAACACGATATCTTTACGCGTTCCCGAGATAAAGAGTCTTGACATATACACAGACAGACACTGGACAGACGGACAGACGGACAACAAAGTGATCCTATAAGGGTTCCGTTTTTTCCGTTTGAGGTACGGAACCCTAAAAATTGAACATTTGGTTTCGTCAACTGTTGGCTTTAGCCATAACCATAAATTACTCTCTGCTTTGGCCATAGAGGAATATTATGGTATGGCAAGAATTTTGTATACTATCTGGATTGCGCACAGATGAAATTTGACTCAAAGTTAGCTTAGGAAAATTCAACCATAATGAGTAAAAAAAGAAAAAAAATTAAAATAAAAAAAATTCATGATGACATGACATTTGATAATTTACCTTAATGCGTTGCAACAAAACATATATTCCTTTGAATTGGCATAAGAGAGACGCTGTGCCGAGTGAGATTTCCCAAAGTGATGAGGGTATCCCGCTCGCACTATTGCCATTTCGAAACGACACTTATACATGGTAGAATTATTACCTGTAAAGCCGCGACTGTCTTAACCATTTTTTAGTTTTTATAACAATGTAGTTTGATGAGATTTTAGTTAAAATTGCGAATAGATGCTAATAGAACAGAGTTTGATATTTATTTTGTATGAATATACCTACGTCTTTATGATTAATGGTTATTTTTTATTTTTGATTAGAGTATCACTGTCGATTGCAAATGGCGTACTATGGTGTATACGACAAATATATACAAAGAAGTGGAGTAGGGTGACTGTGCTGGACATATTTCTTAAACATGCTGGGTGTACAATAGGCGTATAGTCGTGGGTGTCGTTTTAATTTTTTTGGGTTGTAGATTTTAAAATTTGGTATCCATTTTGAAATTAAATATGGCGGATGTTACTTGTTGCAAAAAGTCGTCATTGGTGTCGCTTTTGAGGTTTTTGGGGGTGTAGATTTCAAAAATGGCATCCATTTTGAAATTAAAGATGGCGGACGTCATTTTTCTGAAAAAGTCGTCATGGGTGTCGCTTTTGAGGTTTTTGGGGGTGTAGATTTAAAAATGTGCATCCATTTTGAAATTAAAGATGGCTGACGTCACTTTTTGTAAATTTCGTCGTCATGGGTGTAATTTTCGAGGTTTTGGGGGTGTAGATTTAAAAAATGGCATCCATTTTGAACTTAAAGATGGCAGACGTCACTTTTTTGAAAATGTCGTCATGGGTGTAATTTTCGAGGTTTTTGGGGGTGTAGATTTCAAAAATGGCATCCATTTTGAACTGACGACTTTTTCAGAAAAATGACGTCCGCCATCTTTAATTTCAAAATGGATGCCATTTTTGAAATCTACACCCCCAAAAACCTCAAAAGCGACACCAATGACGACTTTTTGCAAAAAGTGACATCCACCATATTTAATTTCAATTTTTTAGATATTTCGTGATAAGGTCTTTTCGTGATAAAGTCTGTTTGTGACAAAATTTTTCGTGAAAAAGTTACCGTGAAAAAGTTTTTCGTAGTTAAGTTTGACTGACACGGATTGTGTGATAGGTGTCAAGATTACATCAATGAAACTTAAACGTTGTTTGACACCGTAAATATGGATCCAGACCATTCCTGTCATTACAAAAGTGGAGGAACCATGGATTTATCATATAAACAGGATTGAGTACTGGCAAAGAAAAACGTGCCGACAAGGATACCACATCAGATGATTGTGTCTCTTTTCCAAGTAGGATGACCAAAACATCTCGATACAATCATCATCTTGGGATATAATTTTTCTTTGTCGTCGTCGCTTAAGCAATAAGACGCCTACTGCTGGGCATAGGCATTCCTTGAAGATCTGTATAAAACCAATCCCCATAAAAACAATGCTCTAGAATTAATATACACGGAAATAATTCAGTTTCAAGTTTGACAGCTGTTATCGGAAATGTAGATCTTGAAGAGTTCCTTCACTTTTGTGACGACAGTAATGGTCTGGAATCCATTCTTTCACCTTTGTTAAGACAGCAATGGTCTAGAATTGATAATGATGGAGATAAACCACTTTTAAGTTTGACAGCTGTCATTGGAAATGTAGATCTCGATGAGTTCCTTCACTTTTGTGACAACAGTAATGGTCTGGAATCCATATTTACGGTGTTGAACAACGTTTAAATTTCATAGATGTAATCTTGACACATATCACGCAACCCGTGTCAGTACTTAACCACGAAAAATCTTAATCACGAAAACTTGTCCACGAATAGACTTCCGTAGTTAACATAATTTTAAGGCTTCCGTAGTAAACAAGGCATCCATTTTGAAATAAAAAATAGCAGACTCACTTTTTTGAAAAAGTCGTCATGGGTGTAGTTTTAGAGGTTTTTGGGGTGTATATTTCAAAATTGGCATCCATTTTAAAGTAATGTTCGCCATCTTCAATTCCAAAATGAATGCCAATTTTGAAATATAAACCCCCGAATTCTCAAAAAATAACACTTATGACGACTTTTTCAAAAAAGCAACATCTACTATCTCTAATTCCAAAATAGGTGTCATTTTTGAAATCTACACCCCCAAAAACCTTGAAAACTACACCCATGACGACTTTCAAAAAAGTGACGTCCACCATCTTTAATTCCAAAATGGACGCTAGTTTTGAAATCTACACCCTCAAAAACCTATTAAACGACACCCATGACGACTTTTTCAAAATAGTGACGTCCGCCATCTTTAATTTCAAAATGGATGCCATTTTTGAAATCTACACCCCCAAAAACCTATTAAACGACACCCATGACGACTTTTTCAAAATAGTGACGTCCGCCATCTTTAATTTCAAAATGGATGCCAGTTTTGAAATCTACACCCCCAAAAACCTATTAAACGACACCCATGACGACTTTTTCAAAATAGTGACGTCCGCCATCTTTAATTTCAAAATGGATGCCATTTTTGAAATCTACACCCCAAAAAACCTCGAAAACTACACCCATGATTTTTTCAAAAAAGTGACGTCTGCCTTTTTTAATTCCAATATGGATGCCAATTTTGAAATCTACAACCTAAAAAAATTAAAAATGACAACCACGACTATACACCAATTGTACACCCAGCATGTTTAAGAAATATGTCCAGCATAGTCACCCTACTACACTTCTTTGTATACACCATAGTACGCCATTTGTAATCGACGGTGATACTCTAGTCAAAAATAAAAAATAACCGTTAATCATAAAGACGTAGGTATATTCATACAAAATAAATATCAATCTCTGTTTTATTGGCATCTATTCGCAATTTTATCTAAAATCTTATCAAACTACATTGTTAAAAAAACTAAGAAATGGTTAAGACAGTCGCGGCATTACAGGTAATAATTCTACCATTTATAAGTGTCGTTTCGAAATGGCAATAGTGCGAGCGGGACAACTTCATCACTTTGGGAAGTCTCACTCGGCACAGCGTCTCTCTTATACCATTTCAAAGGAATATATGTTTTGTTACAACGCATTAAGGTTGAATTTTCCTAAACTAACTTTGAGCCAAATTTCGTCTGTGCGCAGTCCAGATAGTATACAAAGTCCTTGGGAGGAACTCATCGAGATCTACATTTCCGATGACAGCTGTCAAACATAAAAGTGGTTTATCTCAGTCATTATGAATTCTAGACCATTGCTGTCTTAACAAAGGTGAAAGAACTCTTCGAGATCTACATTTCAGATAACAGCTGTCAAACTTGAAACTGAATTATCTCCGTATATATTAATTCTAGACCATTGCTCTTATGGGGATTGGTTTTATAGACATCTTTAGGGAAGGCCTATGCCCAGCAGTAGGTGTCCTATTGCTAAAGCGACGACGATGGCGAAGGACGATGAGTTAGGGGTAAGATAACTGCGATTGCTGCGTGCAGTAACAATCCAAAGAAAGGACATGTCCACAAAATGTATGGAGGCTGGTATAATAATAATCAAAAATTCTAACCACAACACTTGTTACATTTCGAGAAAGTTCATATTTTTATGAGTCTATTACATCAGTTAAAAACAAAAAAGAGCCCTGCAATTTTTTTAAAATTAATTTTGAATTTATTACGATAAATAAATATATTTGGCTCAATAGGTGGTTTATCTCTATCAAACCTGATTAAGTAATGTCCAAATTGTTAAAATAAAGCATTTTTACCAATTAGACACACTTTTTAAGTGTCTTTTTGTCACATTGAACTTACTAACTGGTCACACTGGTAGGTTAAAAAAGTTAATTTTAGCAAATTATGAGATAAATGTGGAAGAATCACCTACAAATGCAAGTAAAATAACGATAGAAGCACTTTATTATTGTTAAACTACAAAAAATAAAAAGCTGTATTATTATTTTTCATACAATTTATTTTTCACATTTAAAAAAAATGCAGGGTTGAAAATATCGAAGTTAGATATTTTTGAAAAGCCCATAAAACAAGCTTTCAAATGAAGTATATATCATCTTGGTTAGATTTTTATCTGAATAATATACCATTTGTGGACGTCTCTTTTTATATATATCCCGAGATGATCGAGATGTTTTGGTCATCCTACTTGGAAAAGAGACACAATCATCTGATGTGGTATCCTTGTCGGCACGTTTTTCTTTGCCAGTACTCAATCCTGTTTATATGATAAATCCATGTGGTATGGCCATTTTGGGAGCCTACATTATTGGCTAGTAGTATCGACCCAGTAATTCACGACATGATAATGTACAGCCTGATATTGTACGGCACTTGGAAGAGTTATCCTCGGGAATAGAATTCTACGCGCGCACCCCTCTGTCATGGTATGAGAACTATAATTCTTACACGTTTATAAAAACCACTTACCAATCGATATTTCAACAGTCATCTGATTGAATCCGCTGCGCGAAGTGCTCATTGAAAAAATGCCAGCTTGTGCAGTTAGAACGTGTGAAAATAAATCTTATACCTCAAATTTACAAAAAGATGGTGTAACGTTTCACATGTAAGTATTTTTTTGTTTCATTGAAGCTTATTTTTATATAAAAACTTAAAATAGTTCACTCGGACCGGCATCGAATATATCGATTCAGTAATGGAGTCTCCGCCAAAGATCGAGAATCATATCCTCCCATGTTTATGCAACATTCAGCCATATGTCCATACCTTACAATCTATTATTGTCTATTGTGGAGAAGAATTCAGTACGTGTACCCCTCTGCCACGGTATAAAAAATAGTGTGCCTACACGTAAATGAGACACCGGACATTTTATTACACAATTTTAGACTTAAGCATTCAAGCAATTAAGGCGAAAATGGATTATCAGCATCTGGGTGCATTGTTCTCGCTCGCTCCGCTCCATAAACCCGTCACCCGTTAACGTTTCGACTTTACCCTGATATGTTTAAGGTCGAAATTTCAGTGAACACCTCCTCCCCCGCGCCTCACGTAAAGCTGACAGAATGTAGTGAGTGCGAATGGTAGGGCGTTACTAGTCCGGAGATAAAACGTCCCTGGTACGGCATGATAATTTGAGTCACTGGCCATGGAATAAGGCTGTGAAATACAGGCCGTACATTATCGGCCTGTGTCAATAATGTCCGGCACAGTATTGTACAGCCTGATATTGTACGGCCTGATATTTTGTGTCCCTGGACCTTGGTTATTTTATGGCAAGGTATAAGTTCTCTAAGGTAATTCGACTCTGTTGGTTAGGTTAGGTTTGAACAGTGACAATAATGCGCGAGCCGAGCGAGCGAAGCGAGCGTGACGCGGCAGCCGCCGGCGAAGCGCCAGAAACAACCTGTCCTTATTACGAGTTAAGGATACTATAGAGGTATGCGCGGGACCCAGAGAAATGAGACTTCAGGGCACACCCGCCCACCAACCTCATGCCCCCGCGTGCTCCCTTCACCAGTGCTTACCACTACGCCACGCGGCGTCAACATTGTGCACACATAAATGTTGTTGTGCACACATAATTGTGCAATAATTAGCGAATCACGGCAAAGTGTCATCTGTGGCTATCTTCTCATCCGCCGACTTCTGTGTGGTGCTTAGTATATCTCTGTGGAACTGACAGAAGTCCTGTCCTGCAATTACAAACCAACCCATAGGAGCAAATATTCTTCGTGCCAATAATGTACAGCCCGTATTTTGCGACACAATAATGTACAGCATGATATTTTGTGTCCTTTTCCTCGGGACACATTTTATCATGTTGTACATTATTGGGTCGCAAAATACTGGCTGTACATTATTTGCACGAGGTGATAATGTCCGGCCAGTATTGTACGACACGTATTGTACAGCCTGATAATTATTGGCATGGGACATGAAATACGGGCCGTGCTTTCCTGCCCGCACAATTTGGTGTCATCAAATACGTGCTGTACAATATAGGGACTCGCCATATTGGCCGTTGGAAAATTTTAAATCGGAAATCTTTTAAATAATTTTTACTACATTTGTCAATAGATCTGTATTTTAATTTTTAATCCTTTGAAGTTCGAATCAAAATGGATTCTGTGGCTCCTTCAGATACTGAATCAAATGTGAGTGGATTTGTCCAGAGCAGCGACAAAAACATCAAGCGTTTGTACACATCAGTGATAAAGGTACGTAGCTACCAATTATTACTACACCGGCTTTTAGTCAAATACCATAGGCCTACCCAAGAATGGAATGCCATTTCCACAACGCTGGCCTAGTGCGGGTAGGTGGATTCACTTGTTTGTATTGCAAGCATTCTCCTACCCTCTTATGTATTTTATTCCATGATTAGGTAGGTATACCACAACCGCTATAACCATCTTATTTAATTATATGCCGAATCATACAAGTCGGTGGATGTGAAATAGGTAAGCTACAAGCTGTGCAAAACTCAATTTACATGAAGCTTTATGTAAGCTTCAGTCAGGATTGGATATTGCACAGGGTGTAGCTAACTTCACATCAGACTTGATTTTATGATTCGGCCCATAGGTATAGTAACCACCAAACATTGTTTTTCCATACAAAAACTCTCAGCTTGCGGTCTGTTTGGACTGAATTTTATTTTGTACTGTATTCTACATGAACTAAATTGAAAATCACCTTTTCCCAAAATGTCTGATTTTCTAATTGTCATTGTTCATGAATGAACCATTTTTGAAATGTCTGACAGAACAGGTACAATCAGAAACAATACCTTTCGAAACATTTCGAGATCCGTCAAACTTAAAGGTAGTTTATCTCCGTAACTGTCAATTCTAGACCATTACTGGCTTCACAAGAATGACAGAACTTTACAAGATCTACATTTTGCATAACATTATTTTACATTATACTTAATAATTATTTGCCATATTAATTTGCTCGGGAACATGTTATGAAGCAAGTAAAATGTCAAACTACATAGCTGTGGCTGTTTTCTCTTAGCTCATTGATATAAATATGCTTGTAGGAACATGCAACTAAAGTGAAAAAACCACCATAGAGATTAGTTTTTATTTTGAGGCTGCTACGTAGGATTATTTATGTCATCTAAATGCTAAAAGATCTTGGCAGCACTTGTATTGACCAGCCAATGAGAGAATGCAATCCTGAAATCTATTTCCCTATTCTCATTTCTCTGTCACTCGTCAGGCGCAGGTCATTGACTTCGTGATGACGATAAAAAAGAATAAGAATTTTTTAGTAAAAAGATACTTATTACTAAAAATACAGAATTTATGCATATAGACTTTATAAATCTCGAGAGCAGCGAGAATGTTTTTTTTGGGGGTGCAGTAGAAAGACTAAAAATGTTATTTTTATATAAATGCTAAAAGATCTTGGCAGCACTTGTATTGACCAGCCAATGAGAGAATGCAATCCTGAAATCTGTCATTTGGTAATGACATAGATGAACATCTTATATGTTTGTATTGTACTGTACTGTATCAGCCTTTGAATAGTCCACTGCAGGACGTAGGACTACCCACGAAGGGTGTTTGGGCCATATCCACCACCCTGGCCCAGTGCGGGTTGATGGATTCACATATGCCATCGAATTTCTTCTACGGACATATGCAGGTTGCCTCACGATGTTTTCCTTCACCAAAAAGCCAGTGGTGTGAAATTCCGTACATAAATTCCAAAGAACTCATTGGTACGGGGCCGGGATTTGAACCCACGACCTCACGATTGTAAGGCGGGTGTCACAACCTCTAGGCCACTAAAGAGTTTAAAATTTTTTTGAATAAAAAAAAAATCTGTCTTATGAACTACTACTTACTACTAAATACAAGTACTAGCAAGTTCAGCCATACGACGTCCTCTCAGAAGTTGGACGGATGACCAATTAGTAAGCTGTATTTCTATTTTTCATACAATTTATTTTTCATTACAGTTTTCATATTTATTACAGTTTGTTTATTTTCATTAGTAGAACATATCAAAACAACTCACAATGAGAAGGGGCATTATTATTTACGAAAAATATCTGATTTAAATGTTTTCATGCTATAATGTTTCTGATTGTACTTCAGATTGACATTTTACATTTTGACATTCTAGAAAATAGCCATTTTGAAAATCAGTCATTTTGGGAAAAGTTGATTTTAAAATTAGTTCATACTGAGCACAGTACAAAATAAGATTCAGTCCAAACAGACCGCAAGCAACTCTCACTCCGGTTGTCAAAAAATTAAATTGATTCTTTTGTGGCTGCAGTAACAAAAAACAAATATTAAATGCACACCGATTTTCCATGAATAATTCATTAATGTAAGCACATGTTGAGTGGTTAAAATCACCAGACTGCATTTGCCACAACTATTCATTACAAGAGAACAACAAACACAATTTCAGATTTACAATTTAGGATTTTTAAAACTAAAGTACAATGTGTGGTTGTCTTCAAATCCCGAGTAAATAGGTATCTTCTAGGTAAGCGTGCTACACCCTAGACTGCACATCTGCTTAACATCAGGCAGTATGTAGTCAAACACAAACCTAAACGAAATAAAAAAAAAAACTAGCCTAATAGATAACCCAATCCTCGTATAGCTGTTAAGTAAGCTTCAGTTAGGATTGGATTATCTGCAGCTTGTGTAGCTTACATCACAGGCACCAAGATGTTTTCTTCGGACTATAACTTCAAACTCTTGCTTATATTTATTAATATGAATATTCTACATGTTGATATCTGATATGTTTCAGGGCATGGAGTCGATCAACCAGGATATTTTGCACATTGAAAAGAACCTCAAGAACATAATGGCTCAAGCAGGCCCATTGGAGGGCCAGTTGGCTGCCTTGATTCAAACCCTGCCCAGGCCTAACTCTAACCTTCCTATGGAGACTGAGTCATAATAGTAGGTTAACTAGCTTATTTGTATAAACGCAATAGGCATGACGACTTAGTCTATGCCGAATGACACAACTTGGCGGCTTTGATATTAATAACCCAATCCTTGAGCAGCTGTTAAGTGAGCTTCATTCAGGATTGAGTTGTTGTAGCTTGTAGTTAACATTACAGCCATCTAGTTGTTTGATTCGGCCTGTATAAGAAATATTATTATAATGTATTAGTCCATCAGTTAGATATTACAAAGATATATTGGACAGGTATATTTTATTTTGTCAATCAAACAAAAATTGCTAAGATAAAGTGAGTCAAAGTTTGAGTGTCACTCTAAGTCACTTTTGTGTAAAAATTCTACCTAATTGTTACGTCACGCAAAACTTAAATGAAATAGACTATATCTTCATAATTTTTTGTTTAAGAGACAAAAGAAAAAATATGTGTAATATATTTTAATTTTAATCACTACATAGTATTAAACAAATAGGCTTTCTCGCTGTCCGTCTGCTCCTATGTATGCTTATATCTTTAGAACTATGCAATGGATTTTGATGCGGTTGTTTTAATAGATCGAGTGATTAAAGAGGAAGGTTTATATGTAAGATACACCTGTGCGAAGCCTGGTGCGGGTCACTAGTATTTTAATAATGTAACTGATGGATTAATTATATTATTAGCTGTCTTGCCTATTCTACCTGTGCCTTGTTTTTTATTCAGCCGGTAACTGCCACTTGCTCTCGAATATTACATACTATAATTGACTATATGCCGAATCAAACAACTTGGCGGCTTTGATGTTAGCTACAAGCTGCGGACAACCCAATCCAGGCGCAGCTGATAAGTCAACTTCAGTCAGGATTGGATTATCAGGAGCTTGTAGCTTACACATCACCCACCAAGTTACTAAGCTGAAAGAGGGTGGTTCTGGTCATAATTATGAACAATTTTTACTATGGGGCCAACCCGAAATTAGTGAGGAAATAAAACAGGTGTTTCATTAGTTTCATACATTTTATCGATTTCAAGTTAATTTTCTATGGGACAGGTGATTTTCCTTCTCAAAGTCCATGTCTGAGTTTGCAAGTTTTTCATAAAGACATTCTGTATCCCCCTTTGATATTAAGTACTTATTCGGTTAAGTACTTAATGCCCCTTGAATTTGTCCAACCCTGTATTAGGATAACCCCGTATGCTTATCGAGAATCATTTCAACTATAGTTTATGCTGTAAAAGCAAGTGATATATGCTATGACAGTTTCAAAGGCAGAAAAAGAGATAAGCTACCGTTCATATTTGTCTGATTTTAAATTATATAGCCTTCTATATCTTGCCTTAAGTATTATTGGAAATTATATAGGTATATTGTTGTTAAACTATCGCGATTTTAACACATTATTATTATATACTACGGGACTAATCTCGAACTAAAATTACGAGATAAATAAATACCTCATCATCCCGACGTTTCGGCCGAGTTGCAACGACCGTGGTCACGGGTAGAATGGAGTATGAAACAGAGAAGAGAACAGAACAGATGAAGTATTTATTTATCTCGTAATTTTAGTGCGCGATTAGTCCCGTAGTATAATATGTAATAATAATAATTATATATATTGTTCAGCTATGAACATCCTACCACTGAATGCAGCATGAAGTAACCAGTTGCTTAAGTAATTCAAATGAATATAAGTCGTTCCAGTTCTAGATGTGTGAGCTATGAATGTAGTAATGTGCTCTAAAATAATGTAACATGGTGTTTTTATTTAAATTGTATTTTAACACAATTATTGTAAGTTAGTTATATGTATGTATTTAAAACACCACTCAGTCATTTTGTAATAAATATTTTACAATCTAAATCTTGTGTTCATACAATTTGATTGATGGATGGATTTGCTTGGCTTTGTAAAAAATTGGGGCCAGAGGCGTAGCTAGACTTCGCGCTTCGCGCCATAGCTAAAGTTCGACGGCAGAATTTGGAAACAAAATACTACGGATACAGAACCAAGAAATAAGCGATTGAGGCGCCAAGTCTGTCAGACTTCTGAGTGGCGCCGAGTCTCTTTATAGTGCTATAAATAATAAAATGGTTCATAGGTACTAGTTTTTCACCGCCATATAGGCCGAATCAAACTTCTTGGCAACTGTGAAATTAACTAAGTACAAGCTGCGCACACCTCTCTAGCACAGCAACACTAAATGCAGCGTCGGGCGCCCGCTCCTTGCACCCTCCGCGTGCGCACGAAGTCCCTTGGACTCGCACACCAGGCGAGCCGGCAAAGCGAGATTGTGGGAACGCGGACGGTGAGCGAGGGGCCGTTTCTCATACGCCACTGATGGTCAGTGGCTTAGCTGGGCCAGAATTTAAACCTTGTAATCCTGCATTATATGCTTTTATAATCAGGAGATTTTTAGGTAGGTACTTACAATGTAAACGAAGTAAGCAATTTAGCTTTCTCCGTCTACGACTTACAATCTCTTTGTGGAAAAGCTTGCCTGCCAACCTCAACAGAGGTACTGTCAAATCATTTTATATCTTTGCTTCAATGATTATATATTAGTCTGTGCTTCAATGTCAGCCGATACCTATACTCTATAAAATTTAACTTGATCTCTGCGACAGCTGTCAGAAAAATCACGCCTATGAAGTCCTGAATTTCTTAATAGTACAGACAGTACCTGTCAATGTCATACTTTATGGGCATGCCGATTAGTGATGGGCGACGAATGATCGTGACCACAGAGTTTTAGATAGAGTTTTAATTAAAATATCGATAGTTTATATTGACGATACTTTAAATAAAACTTAATTTATCATTAATTTTATTGTATTGTGTATTCAGAACATTTTTTACATGTGTAATTAAATTAAACCCAATTATATGTTACATTAGCTTCGATAATAGTGAAAAACGTCGATAAATACTATCGTTACATTATTATGAGTATTAAATTTATATCATAACATTATTTACATGTGTACATACTTGATCTTAAATAATAGTAAGTAAATAAAATCCAATTTCTTACCTACAACTACTCATTCGATTTCATTACAACATTGTTTGAAAATCGATTTTTTCCACCAATATCTCAACTCTAAAAATGTCAATCTTCTACGTCAATGTCACTGTCGCAGAGATCAAGTTAAGTTAAATGTTATAGAGTATAGACTGGACTTGTGACTTGATTTTTGTAATCATTTATAATCCCTTTTATTTTATTTCTGATTATTTATTCCGCATTTCTTATTAATATGGCAGCAACTATTACTACTCGGCCAAAATCTCCATCAAGAATAACTGCAATGGTCAAAGCTAGGAGCCCAGGACCAAACTACAGTACTAGTGTCCTTATAGGCAAGTAAAAATCCCTTTCCACGAAAACAAATCTTAGGTAAATACTTTCGTAGGTTCATGTTTTAGAGGTATTTGAAATCTACTTTCTCTGGTTCTGCAATTTAGGTGGCGAGGCGCCTTGCTTGTCCCATCGTATAGGTTAATAATTGTTCTGTTTGCTCAGGGAACTGGGTTGAAGATAGGATAGAATGCCCTAAGGACGGCACCCTCTACTTTCCACCTAAAGACAACATCATTTACGAGAAAATGAAACCTGAATCACGAAATCCGGATTGTCAATTAAACAAACTGAATAGTACACAGGTAGGTAAGTATTATTTACACTCTAGCCACGTAGTTTTTTTTAATGCAGAATAGGGCTACATTTGACCACCAACTAGCCTGATGGAAAGCGAAGTTGTAGCCGGTGATGGAGTATGTAGACCTAGGCTAGAAGATACCTATTCTATTCAGTGTAGATAGGTAACGCCACAGACATACAATAGTACTTGTATGTCTGTGGGTAACGCGCCATCCTTTCTTGAACCAGGATAATCCTCGATGGATCCGATGACGATTGGGTAGACCAGTGGTTATGTTATGTGGGAGCTCTGGTATATATCCACTAAAACTTGCGGTGTTTCCACCGTCCGTCGGGGCTACGCCACGCGCCATCCTGATTTTTCGACAGCCTAACGACCCATATTACTCTAAGTAGTCTAGTTAGGTAAGTATCATAGAATTATAACGTAATAAAAAACGAAATACTCAGAGTGGTAGCAGCTTGTTTATTCAGGAATGATTCGGGAACGAATAGGGCGCAAAAATGGTTGAACACGGCTTAAATAACTTTCCCCTCCTTTGTCTCTTGAGTTTCAACATGGCGGCGGGCGACAGCATGGCGCGAAGGGGCGTGGCGACTGCAAGTGACGTCAGTTCCGTTTCAGAATTCATAGATGAGTTTACCATCTTACTGTGATACCTACCATCGTGATGAGAAGGGATCCTTATTGTAGCTACGTAAACGTTTTTAGGGCAACGTGTACTCGATAATCCAACACGATAGCCACGAAGGGCGCGGCAACTACGCGTCTACCAACGACGTGGTTTACAACCACCTTCCGAAGCCGCTGTGCGGGCCCGACATGCGGTACTACAAGCGGTGCAAGCATCAGTGGTACCCGCAGCCGGATCTTATGAGATGTTTTGTAAGTCCTCTCTTTATACCATATTACATCCAGGAAGATACCTATAATAAGGGATTCAATGTAAACTACTCAAGAGAAAATTGCATGATATGGACTCGACTGTGTCCCACAAAATTGAACGTGGCGGTTTTCGTTTACCTATGTTCAGTTAGGTAGGTATTCTATTCCTACTCTGTATGCTGAGTGTGAGTTATTATGTCGTAAACATGACGCGCTCTTCGGCGAGCGCGTAAGTATGTAATTTGTATGAACTTGTTGTGTTTCAAAAACGCGCCGCTAGTGGAGCTGTACATTTCTTCATACAAAATATATGCTTACGCGCTCGCCGAAGAGCGCGTCATGTTTACGACAAAACTCACACTCAGCATACTGCTCTCGCTCATAAAAACCAGGTACTCGTCCCAAGTTCTTATGGGGATCAAGCAGGGAGCATATTGAAATCTCTGAAGTGTTTACTTTGCCTGAAGGCCGTAGTAATCTACTGAAAGATCACGGGTGGTGCCACCAACGCTGTAAAAGATGAAATCCTTACTTCAACTAATTTGGCGTGCGCATCAGTGTGGCCAACCGGGATGTTAACCCGAGTATACCGGCTATAAATGGCGGCTGTGAACACAAGACGAGTAGTTGTGCAGTAGCAATAGGTATAATTCAATATAAGTAGGACAATAGGTATAGCGGGCAAGAAAGGGGATGTGCGCCGCTTATAGTTAACTTTACACTTTACAGCCGCTAAAAAGTTTGATCCGGCCTATACCTAATATATGCAGGTTCAAATCCTGTGGTCACGATATTGAACAGTTCTTCGCAAAAATAATTGTTAGAAATTGATTTATAGTTCAAAAAAGTATACATCTCTTCTAAATCTACCCCATCTGAACCGTACTCAATGCTGGCTCTAGAAGGGCTGCTGAAACTGTTTACTTTATAACAAATTGTATGTGCATGCCTTTACAATATTTTTTTCTTATTCTCTGGACAACCCGTCTATTCCATAGGGCAACGTGACCGAGTGGGGCTTGCGCAAGTTCAAGCAGCACGAGTGGGCGTGCACCGACGTTTCGGACTACATTGCTTCCCTGTACGACGATACCTTCGCTCCGCCGCGCAGGGACCAGTACCTGCCTGCTGCTGAACGGAGGGCGAAGAACTCGTCAGTATCATATCACTCGTCTGTTTCATATCAGTCGTAGGCTTTCTGAACAGATTATGCATATGTCCGTGCCATCGTTTCCCTGAATGACGATACCTTCGCTCCGCCACGCAGGGACCAGTACCTGCCTGCTGCTGAACGGAGGGATAGGAACTCGTCAGTATCACTCGTAGGTTTTCTGAACAGATAGTTATGAATCTGTCCGCGCTTTCGCTTCCCTGTACGACACTTTCGCTCTACCGCGCAGGGACCAGTGCCGGCCCTGCCCGCGGCGAGGAACTCGTCAGTATCACTTTATTATTATTTTAGTCGCAGGCTTTCTATACAGATTTCTAATAGGTCGTTATAAATGGCTTGCATCTGTCCGTGACACTGCGCTCTGCTTTTTAGTACCTACCTACCCACTGCCGATCTGATAGTGAGGTTAGGAGTAATAGTATCGCCACCACATAACAGAAGAAAAAGCTCTACTGTGATCTCTACGGTTTTATTATATCAGCTGTTTAACCATTTGAGACGCTTTCAGGCGGTAAACATTTTGTATATAATATTATTAGCGCGTTAATCTAGTACTAGTGCTTAGTAATGCTTTTCAAAAAACCTCTAGAAAAATATATCAAGATTTTTTTTGAAAGGAGATGCGATTTGTGAATAAAATGACCGAATTAATTTTACACTTTTTATTTGCAGGAGCTTCACAAAAACGTTTCGATTTAAGATGACGAAACCGACGAAACCAAAAAAACAATGATAACATCAAGAATCATTTTCTCTATTCACTCTTTGCAATAAATTAATAGTCTTTACAATATCACATTTTGTTCAAGATTAGGACAGTGACGTCCATATAAAAGTTTTAACATTATAATAATTCTTAATGCTTTCATAGCAGCCACACCCTGGCACCAACACGAGATCAGCAAATACACTTAAGGCTAACTTTAGTCTCGTTAACTAACGAGCTCTTACGACTAACATGTTCATCACAACTTAACGACAACTTAAACATAATGGCAGTTCACAGAACTTTCAAAAAAATGTATCTAAGAATAAAAAAAAAATATGAAAAAATATAAAGAAAAGTACGTAATAAGACGAGTCAAGAAATAATTCTGACTAGAGCCAAGGAGCTATATGTACTGATAGCAGAAGGTTCAGCAAAACAGTCCCGTGTCCCATTACATCGTGGCAATAGTTGCACTCACTCAGAGAACCCATCAATAAAATAAGGCCGGAGTATCTCGGTAGTCCACACAACAACATTAAACACTCATGATCTCTAACATATCAAATGGGACATCGTAGAGCAGAACGAGGTCACTTCTAGTACATAATAGGTCGATGCGGCCTAGCGTATAAGAGCATCAGTGGGGAGCGAAAGAATTGCCCTGCGGCAGCTTGATGATCCCGGACGCGCCCGGAGTCTTGAACATACCGTTTTGTACGTATTGGGCCTGGTGGACGAACATACTGTGTGCGGGATGTTGCGGGAAGCGCGCCTGCGGTATGTGCACGTGACTGTTGTACTGCATCTGGGGGAACACTGGCGAGCTCATCCGACTGAAGTTTTGCGGCATGTGACCGTGATAAGAGCTTATATTGAAGCGGTCGAGCAGCGCGGGCGTCGGCTCGCCGCAGACGGACTCTTCTCGCGACGGCGGATGCGAAAACACATTCCGAGTCATACCCGACGTCTGGGACTCGAACCCTGAACTCTGGCTGGAGGATCGACTCCCGTCCGCGTTGGGAATCTGACGATCGCTTTCATTCCCCCAGTAACCGCCCGCCACCCATGAAGTACTGAGCCCCAACTTGCTCGGCGAGATGAGCGGCCGCCCGCGACTCGTCGCCGTCGGAGTCACGAAATTCGGAGACGCGGTGAATTTGCGCAACGAAAACATCGAATTGATCTTATTCTTCGACTTCGTCGGACCGCCTAACGACAACGAGCTGATGCTTTCGTCTAAATCCGAGTCGGAGTCGTCTTTAGCCAGTTTCTGATATTTTTTAAAGGACGGCTTCGCGAATACCGTTTCCGCGGTCGAATTGGGACTTTTACACAACATGGAGTTAACGCAGAATGTCGAATTGAGTTTGGGTTTGGTCCATATGCTATCGGTTTTAGGCGAGAACGTTCTACCGCTCATTAAAGACGTGCTTAATGGACTGGTTATTTCATTTGAAGACTCAGAGAGGTTGTGTATACCGAATTTGCTCAATGATACGTCATCATCGGAATCTACGACCATATGGTCATCTTCGTCAATCAGTGAGGTCGCGGGAGAGTTGGCAAGCTTCCTTATGGGCATCGGCGAAATCTGTTTCTTGGGGGTGGTCCTTGCGGGTTCCTTTGTAAATTTATACACCAGCAGTAGCATGATAATGCTTGTCATCTGTAAGAATAGGAAATATGGGTTAACTTGAGAAATTTAAAAGTGAATCGGAGTAAAATTAGTACACAATTTGGGACTAAATCTAGTGTCTCAGACATTAGGACCAAAAGTTCAAATGAAACCAAATGCATTAAACAATAGTGTGGCATTGTATTAAGCTTGTAAATCTCATATATGCTTATTTCTATGTTAACGACATTAAGTAACATTACTATAGGCATCTACGAGTATGTTCAAAACTGTGTGACTCTGGCAGATTGTCAAGCACATCATGGCAACCATGTTTTGTTCCATTAGATGATCCATTTATAGGGCTCGCTACCCATCCACCCACTGGTGGGTGTGGTAATTTCTATTTGGCCGTGCACCCACTGCGGTAATGTTGGAACTAACTACATATAGAAATATTGATTCATTTTGTAGCTGTAATACCTACAAATTATGGGGGTGCTTATAAGGCACTTCCAATCAGTTATCAAAAATTCATAGAAAGAACAAAACAAATACAAACCTTAATAATACTAGTAAGTACTGGATTCAGCATCACTATCCTTTCGGCTATACTTAATACAAATACTGTCCACAGTAAGTCAATAGCAATAGTATATCTTAATGCATTTACATTCCAAATATTAGCAACAATTTGTAGTAAACAGGCAATCACACCGAGGACTTCCTGTGCTGTCAATGCTGTCATATTAACATGGTCAAATGTGTAAAGTCTAAAATTAATTTTTTTTGGCAACAAGTTAATATATTCATAATTTATGTCATTGTAATAAACTTCCACAGTTGGGAATGTAGTAAATAATTTCATTTTCATAATCAAGCCGAGTCTATCGAGCAGTCCTTTCACTATTTCTACAACATTGTTCATTGATTGAGATAAATTCTTATTTTCCATCATTTTACCATAGAATTCATAGGAAACCAGTATCAAAAGTACTGCTGCAATCAGCATTGAGGTATTGTTTATCAGATCTTTCATGGCTTTTGTTTGTTTTCTCTTTTTTTGTTGCATTTTCTCAGGGGATCGGTTCTCTAGTAACTTGGAGCTGAGGAGGCTTTCTTTTTCTTTATGTAGTTTGACTTGGAGTACATGTCTGCAAGGACTGCATAGCCTGTAGGCTTTTTCTAACTGCATCCTGAAAATCAAATTATAAATATATATTATTCAAAGTATCAATCAAACCAGCAGTTTCCATTTAATGTATTTTACATGGACAGTACTTTGTAGCTTATTAACTCTCTTAAATCCCAGCTCTATATGTATATTTTACATTCAACTGATATGTGATGATAGTATCACATAATAAAGGAAAATAATTATGCATAATAGTTATGAAGGCACCATCGTAATTATATTAGCTAATTATATATCTAGTATATATATACATATAAATTATAATAATTATCGTAACAAGTAGAATATTTCTGTTTCTTATTCTCTTTAGGCATTCGATAGAGATAACTCTTTTTGACCGACGAAACACCGGAGGAGGTATACAATTCGACGCGTATATATATATATACATATATGTATATATTTTTTTATGTATCACCATGCATAACTTTTTTCGTAGTGGTCCCATTTCAATAATTCTTTTTTTATTGGAAAGAGTATACTTCGCAATAGGTCCCATTTAAATTTTGTCGAAATAAATCGGCTTAGCCATTTTTGATAAATCAACAATAACGTGAAAAATGCTACATCGATCCATACGAAATATTCGCGAGTTCTGTACACGGGTGAAGTCGGTCATGCTAATTTTTGCAAAAAATAATCTTGTTACGTTGCTATAAAATTTACGATGACGCCTTCATAATTTGGGCCTAATATTTATGTAAATCATTAAATTTTGTCTCAAATGTTTGTTAATCAGATTTGCATAATTTAACCTTTGCTTTAATATGGCAGTTGTGTTAATCAGATAGCAACCTCTTATATAAGTAAGTTAGTATAGGCCGAGTGGCTAGCCCTAGAAAGAGAGTTTTTAAGCAACCTCTTATTAATGATGTTAACCCTCCCATCACATAATCTGTAACTAGGGCGACCCCACCCCTGAAAATTTACAAACGTTACTATAAAATTACTTATCTAGATAACTCAACTTAGATAATTTTACACTAGCATTTATTCCAAAATGAAGATAACGGTTTTGGTTGCTTTAGTAATTTAATCTCATCTTATCAATGAGGTCTAATTATGATAATGAACTTATGTTTGTTCTAACATGGTTGTTTTACTAACAGAATAATTAACTACAAGAACAAATAAGTGCTGGTTTATCTGACCTAAATATGTCCACATTTTCCTTGTGTGAAGGTTACACAAGGAAACCAAGCCTTGAAATTTGTTTTAATTGAATTATGTACATAGATTAGTGTATTTACTAATTAGTAATAAGTCCATAAAAACAGGTTTTCTGGATTAGGTATTTAATTTGCAGCGTAAACAATGTGTTATTGAAAGAGTATTTATAGACCGAATCAAAGTAAATGGTGTCTGTAAAGTCGTCTATCCCCCGTGGCTCTGCTTGGCTTAACTAGTAGAAATTTAGCTATAAGCAGCATCTTGCACAGCAGATATAACGAATTTGCTATTGTGAAGTGGCTCGCATTGTGTTCACAGGCTCCATAAAGTTTGGTTCAAACTATACCCAATTGTTCTACAAGTAGATTACATAAGATTGTCAACATGCAGTTGAAAGGCAAGGGACATAATGAGAGATATCATTCTACACAGGTTTATTCTGCTGCGTCTTTTAAAATCAAGCTGAAAAAATGGCTACAAGATGAGCTATTTTATGATTTCAATGACTTTTTAAAATTGCCTAAAATTGTAATTGATTTATATTGTAATTAATAAATTAATATCTATTTTTAAATTATTAACACTGTTTGTTTTAGTTATTATTTTGCATTGACATTTAATCATTTAATTTATTATTTGTATTGAATTGGAGGTACCTACCAATTGTATACTATTTTATGTAGGGTGACAATAGATGAATTGTAAGTAATAATAATGAATATTATAATTGAAATAATAGTTCAATTGAAAGATTTGACATGTAACAATGGTTTTATTAATAAAAATATTGAATTGTATTGAAAAAATTATCATCACTAATTTAAAAGAACCTTTGAACTACTATATTATACTCTATAAAATTTAACTTGATCTCTGCGACAGTTACATATTAGAGTTGAGATGGTGATGGAAAAAATCTCCATTTTGAAGCTTTGCCAACACTGTAATATTAAGGAATAAATATGATGTTGAAATAGAATCAAATAACTTAGGGATTATTGTAATAAAAAGGGTATGAGCCATCACGGGATGCCTGCCAGATGTGAAACATATTTTCGAATTGTATTGCCAAAGAGAGTTAGTAAAAACGTTTAGAGAACAGGGTACAGAAAAACGTTATGGCGCATTACACAGGGCATTTACGTAATATGTGAATGGTCCCTTATGGCTGTGATGTTAGCTACAGGCTACAGATAGCCTAATCCTGACTGAAACTCACTGCACGAGGATTGGGTTATCCGCAGCTTGTAGCTAACATCAGGTCGCCAAGTGGTATGATTAGACTTATGGCAGAGTAATTACATCACAATCTGGATATCTTTAAAACAAGAGTGAATAGGTGTCTTCTAGATCTACATACTATATCTGCGGCTACAACTTTGCTTTCCATCGGGCAAGATGTAGCCCTATTGTGAATTGTATTAAAAAAACCGGACAAGTGCAAGTTAGGCTCGCACACCGAGGGTTCCATACAAATCCAGAAAATTTCACAAAATTGGGAAGTATGTTGTTAAAATATCTATAGTCATCATCATCATCGACAAACATTTTTTTTTTTGTCATTCATCGGAAATTGTTAAAATAATTAAAAACCCGATTTAGCATGTGCTAATGAAGCTCTTTTAAATGATATCTTACATGATATGATTTACGCACTTTGAATTTTAAACCCATATTTTGTGAATTCTGAAGCCCTATTTTTTTGTGATTTAAATAAAAATGTACAGTTTTCAGATTTAATCTATGTGTACTCTGAGACAATGCTTTTTGCCAAATTTCATAGTTCTATGTCAACAGGAAGTACCCTGTAGGTTTTGATTTTTGTGAGTGTCGAAATATGCAGTTTTTTACGACATAAACGGCTCTAACTTCTTTATATGATAACTGAGAAGTTTTTCCTTTACACAACTGTAAGAAATCATAAATATACATATACAGTTTAAATTTCACCTCAATATCTTTACGCGTTTCCGAGATAAAGAGTCTTGACATACACACAGATGGACAGACGGACAACAAAGTGATCCTATAAGGGTTCTGTTTTTTCCTTTTGAGGTACGGAACCCTAAAAAGTATAATCTCACCTGTATGCTTCAATCTCTTCATCAAAATTCTTGTTATTCATAGGAACAAAGTTGGCGAGCTGTGTGACTTTCAGTTGTTGGTTGATATTACACATCTTACACAGCCCATTTTTTGGAGGACTTTTTTGGAATACCTTTGGTGTCTTTGAAACTTGATCATTGGCAAGGATAATTGTTTTGTTGTAGTCGCCATCCTGCAAGTAAGAAAAATAACTTTTTGAGCTTCCCCAGTTACTATTTGAACTATTAATCCCATTATTCAAAATTACTGTACTATTAACCAATGAGACTTGTGAAAAACAGGGAAGGTTGGCAAAAAGGTAGGGTAATCTAGTTTTGTTACTTACAGTGTAGTAGTTACAGTACCTCTCAACTTTTCACTGATAATACCAATAAAATACCATGCATGCATATTTCGGCTACAGGAGATTTATTGAAAATAAAGTTACTTAAAAATAATAGCTAATGGGCATTCTATTGTACCAGATGTCTTTCATGAACTTATTATTAGTCTCATGGAACAAATACCATTTCTAAAATATTACATTGCTGATGATGATAAATAGTTTTGGTGTTGAAACCTTGCCAATTTAGTTTTTTAGTAGCCAAATTTGAGACAGCAGATGAGTATTTTGGTCTCAAATCATGTTACAGGATTGAAACTGAAAATTCTTATCGAAGTTTCATTGACCAGAACTTTGGAGAAGAGAGAGGCACTAACCTTCGTGAATCCATTATATTGTTCACATTTAGGGCAAGTCCAGCTATTATGTTCCGGATATTTTACCCAAGTATAACTGTTGCAAAACCAACAGTTGACACGCCAAGGTAATGCCGACCTGAGGAAAGAATGGTGTTTTTATGTAAGAAGTTTAAGATGTTTCGGACTCCGGCGGGAAATCCGATGCACAGAAATATAACCTCACTTACCTTAATCTAAATAGTATTTTTAGAAGCAGAATCGTACATAAAACTGATGATATAGTAATTAATGCTACTTCCATTTTGAAACTCAGTTTTATCTTAGTCCACTTCATGGTTTTATCACTAGAAAATTAAATATTTTAAACTTAACCTAGAATTCACTCATGTCAACCATTTTTATTAAATAAACTTCAATCTTCATGGCTTCCTACGACTGTCACAGAACAAGCGTGACCATTTTCCATTTCCCAGATTCCCCAAGAATTGAGTTGAAATTCCTTAAATTGGCGAAAAAGTTCCTAATACGAGTTTAACATGGATTTAAATAACTTAACTTCCCATCCGCTGACTTGTGTGGCGCGGATTATACCTGAGTGCATTTTTCTTTTTTTTATTAATTCTACAAGTAAGAAAATTAGGATAGAGGACTTAAGGCGTAAAGAAATGAATAACTAAATATTGTTAACGTAATCACCATCTAGACTCCTCTACTCCCGATGTCATCAAAAAAAGCAAAGGATAAACCCCTCCGCTCACATATAGTGCTATAAGCTGCGCAAGTTCCAATCCTGACCAAAGTTCACAAAAAGTAGCGCGATGATTGGGTTTCTCGCAGCTTGCAGCTAACTTCACATACGTCGACGACATACTACGACGACGACGATACGTCGACGTGGCCTAAATAACTCTTATTATTCATGAATGTCGAAGATTAATTTCAATCGATATTAATTTCCCGTATTTTAGGGAATATCCCCGAAATATACACTTTAAAATCCATAGACAAAATTATAGTCATCAAGTGAATGTCACTCACATGTGCAAAAAGAAAAGTAGTGGAAGCAGTTGAAGTTGAAGGTATTTTTCATTCACAGCGCTCGTATAGTCTGTGTTCTAAAATTGTAATAGTTTGTCCTTGGTTAATATGTAATTGTCTGTGGTCAGATGTAGTCTTTGAAAAAAAAATAGTAACATGTGTGTTTGTATTAGCATGTAAACAATAAATTATTATTTTTATGACATAAAATTGCATGTTAAGATTACAATTTCTGTGCATAAATTACCGAATCAATTTTATATAAAATGTTACCCGAATCTTTGCTGTACTTGTGCAACTTTGACGAAAAGGCGATCGATTCAAGTAAGGTTATAAAGTCCACCTATTTCGTTGTTATCAATAATTATGAGAACTGTAGACTTCATTCTTTAAAGAATTTCCAACAGGACATGAATACCTGAGGCTATGGTGTCATGAATACCTGATAATAATTTAAAATATCTTTGGTTCTAGACAATGAGATCATTCAAAAATTATGGAGCAACTCCTGGCCCATAGAAGACATTGAACTACTCAGAAGTCTGTTATCTAGCGGACTTGACACGGAGACACTTGTATCAGAATTGAAAAACATCAAAAATAATGGAGTGGGAAGTGAAAAAATTATATCACTGGCTATAAGCACATTCCTTACATTTTGTGATCAGAACTGGGACCCACATCCAGAAAAGTTAGAATTACAGAGCTATTTAGGAGTTGAATGGCCTAAAGATGTTGATGTCAGTGAAAGACTACAAAAAGATTCAGAGCCAATTTATGTGAACATTATACATCCTGAACTGTTGTACATGTCTAGTCAAATTTTTGGTGCTTTGTGTACAGTGGAGCAAAACTTGGTAAGATATTTTTACTTCGTTATTATTTGCTACTAGCGATCCACTTCGGCTCGCACAGGTATATTATACATATAAACCTTGCTCTTGTATCATTCTATCTATTAGAAAAAACTGCATCAAAATCTGTTGCATAGTTTTAAAGATATAAGCATACATGGGGACAGACAGCGGGAAGTGACTTTGTTTTATACTATGTAGTGATGAGCTGATATACATTTTATGTATATGCTGTAATATCACTAATTTCATAGGTAATCTCTGCTCCTATAATCCAGTATTGTTTGAATTATGTTTAATGTTAAAAGTAAAAGTATTTTAAAATATTTAAAGTATTTTAATGTTTTAGCTAAATCTATGGTGGCATTTCCGAAGTAAAGTTGTTCACCAGAGAGCCTTAGAGGACACAAGTGCCTCCCTGTATGCTGAGTTGGAGCTTCTGATAGCAAAGCTATCTAATGAGCTGGTTGGTCTCAAAGATAACCCTCGGCTTCAGATCTTGCTGTGTTCGGAGATAGCACAAGCATTCTTGGTATATGGAAGAGTACAAGGGGCTGAGGAGTACTTGCATAGAGCTAGAGATATTGCTGGACTTAAATTGGAGTTGACAGGTAGATATTTGTATTAAGTTAATTTTAAGTAAGGAAATTTGTATGGGCTGGGTGGCTAGCCCTGGTGTCAGAGCTTTAAAGCCGCCTGAAGGCCTCTGACAAGGCTAAACGTTTAACAACCGGGCTTATAATTCAACTATTCATCTGAGCTTTGGCAGCATTCAGTGGTAAATGCCACCCGTGGTCACCATTCCGAAGACTGACTGTGCTGACCATTGCTTAACTTCGATGATCATTAACAATTGTAGTCAAACTACGCTATGAGCACTATTTAATTAAGTTAATTAATGTTGCGAAATACTTGTTTGACACATAAAATAATTTTTATAAGGTACTTTATTGAATCGCACAGGGTGTGGGGCCAGATTATATAAAATCTACTTAGCTAGTACTAGCTTAGTGGGTTTATGAAATGCTTAAGAATAAGCAGCCTCCTAAGTCTTATCTATGTTATTATGAAACAATTGAATATGTTGCTGTAAAACTATTTTACTACTTACCCTGAATCAGAAATGTAAGCATGTGTAAGTGAATCATGTACAGTCTAAATCGTACTCATATATACATTATGATATCTATGCTGCCATTTAAGATACCTATGTGAGCTTCAGTCAGGGTTGAGCTATCTGCAACTTGTATCTAACATAATTTTTTTTTTTTTAATCAATTTTAAAGAGCTTTTTCGTTTTCTTGAACGAATATGTCGCTCTGATTACATTTCCTACTTACTATTTATACTCTATGACTTAGTTTAAACAGCATTCTGGCCGAGTCCGACAGTGGATCAGCCAGAATGCTATTGCAGTGTCCTATGTTATACATAAATTGTATTTTAGAAGAAATATTTCTGCGTACAGTTTCATTCTGTGCACACTCCATTATAATGTGATATATATCATCAATTCTGCTTGTACATGTTTGACAGTATGGGGTATTGGATATTCCCATCAAATTTAAAAATTTGTTACACGGAGTATGTCCAGAACGAAACCTTAAAGCAGTTACAGTATCATTTCTGTCTAGGATATTGTTATCTATCCATGGGTGTCTCAATGGATGTGGCTGGACCGTTCGATACCAGATACCACTTGTTCTTGATCTCGAATCAAAATATTCTTTATATTGATTAAAACTGTGTATTTTTAACATGCGATTGTAATTGGTGTAGTAGGGGAGAAAATTTGTATGTACTCCGTCAGTCGAGGCTTGTTTTGCTAAGCTATCAACCTTCTCGTTTCCATCAAGACCTATGTGGGATGGAATCCACTGTATAATAACAGTTCTAGTTTCATTTTGAAATTTTTTAATCATTTCTCATCTAACATCATAGCTGCCAAGTTTAAAAATTCGACCATAAGCTTCAAAAATTTAAAGGAAAAATTAAAATAATAGTTCCCTATTCCAGGTGTACTAGGTAAGCGGACAAAATTTCAGCAGAATCTTCTGCCTCAGCTGGCATTGTCCAGCGAGCTGGAGAACCGCTCCGACCGGCCGTCCGCAGAAGATAGCCACGGGAGCTCCGAGTTGCCCCCGGAGATAGAGCTCGACGATGATGTGCGGCTGAACAAGGTTCAGTATGAGGAGAAGATCAGCCAAGCTGAACTGCCTAGTCTGGAGCAGATATTGTGCCTGCTTACTGTGTAAGATCTTACAATTTATATCTTATGTTTTTAATTTTATGTTATTGCCACAACCGCTAACATTGTTGCTAATAATCATAAATTAATTTTACTCTCACTCTTAGAGAATTTAGCTACTGGAGAAGAATTCAGTACGCGTACCCCTCTGCCACGGTATAAGAAAAATTGTGCCTACACGTAAAAGAGACACCGGACATTTTATTACACAATTTTAGACTTAAGCGTTCAAGCAATTAAGGCGAAAATGGATTATCAGCATCTGGGTGCATTGTTCTCGCTCGCTCCGCTCCATAAACCCGTCACCCGTTAACGTTTCGACTTTACCCTGATATGTTTAAGGTCGAAATTTCAGTGAACACCTCCTCCCCCGCGCCTCACGTAAAGCTGACAGAATGTAGTGAGTGCGAATGGTAGAGCGTTACTAGTCCGGAGATAAAACGTCCCTGCTCTCACTGGAAACTATAAAATATGACCCTGACAAAGTTCGTTTTTTAAATTTACAAGAAATTATGCAGTCTGTGATGTGGTTTAGTGAAGTTGTTTTTTTTGCCAAACATGGCATAACCGACTTTCAATAGTGTACAGAATTCGAATAGTTCGCATTAGTCAATGTATCATTATTGTAATAATTCTATTCACATTCTTGTTACTTTTTCAAAAACGACTTGGTCAATGTCGTGAAAATTTAGCCACCTCTGAAGTATTATCACCAAAGCACCAAACAGAACCCTCAAAATCGGTTCGAGCAAATTGTTTTTAAGCACTGTGGGATAGTAGCTTTTTGAGTTATAAAGAAAAATTTAAATTCTTAAGCTTACAAATATATTTTTAGCCAGTTATGTTTTTGTAGCACTAAACCATCTTATAACCTTATAAAATCGGTTATTATCATCGTCATAAACATCGTCACTATCTACGGAAACCTGCCTAGCCATTGTATCGCGCATCACGCATTAACAACTTATTGTGCTGTTGGCCTGTAAATAAATTAAACAAAATAAAAAAATATTCAAACGAACCTCCTCTTTCTAAGTCGGATAAAAAGAAATACAAGATTATCCATCCTTAAAAAACTGTATATTGTAACCTTTACAGGCAGTATCTGCAGAAGTCCCAAGCGCGAGACAATCTAATGAACGAAGAAATCCAGCCGTACATAGAAGCTGTGCTGGTCCAGAAGAAAGGCGCGTGGAGCTCGCGCGTCGCCGCGCTGTTGATACGCTGCAAGATGGAGGCCAGTCATAAACGGACCGTTGAGCGTGCCATGCTGCAGTGCGAAGCTATCGTCAATGATAAGAGCGGTGCTCCGGCTACTACTAGGTAAGTAAGGCTAGGTATAGGCCAAATTAAAATAAAACTAGTCGCACGTCTCTCCATACAAATGTCGGTAGGTAATCACACTGTTTGTTGTTGAATGAAAACTAAAATTTAAATCTACAAAATCAAATCATGTTAATAAAACCGCGAAAAAAAAAAGCCTTGAAACATTTGAATTTTGACTCGCAATTTTTAGGAATCCTTGGGCATAAAAAACTCAAAAGACTAAATTGAGTCTTCTTTTATGAAAATGGCGACCAAGTTTATAGTTTTACTATGGAAATTAACGTGGTTTTCACACATTTCTTACTATATATAACGGGACTAAACTCACGTGTAGGGATAGTCGTATTATAGTTTCGGTCGCATTCGGCAACCTTTCTCAAGTTGGCGAGTGCTAGCACGCGGAGCCGTCTCGCAATGCACTGTGCGACGACTATCCCTACACGTGAGTTTAGTCCCGTTATATATAGTATAAAAAGTAGTTTATAGTTAGTTCGAATAACTGTTATTTATAAAAAAAAATAAACAGTTTTTTTTATATGTTAGCTACAAGCTGCGTAGTAACCAATCAACGCGCGGCTTTGTGAGTCAGGATTGGATGTAGTAACCAATCAACGCGCGGCTTTGTGAGTCAGGATTGGATGTAGTAACCAATCAACGCGCGGCTTTGTGAGCTTCAGTCAGGATTGGATGTAGTAACCAATCAACGCGCGGCTTTGTGAGTCAGGATTGGATGTAGTAACCAATCAACGCGCGGCTTTGTGAGCTTCAGTCAGGATTGGATGTAGTAACCAATCAACGCGCGGCTTTGTGAGCTTCAGTCAGGATTGGATGTAGTAACCAATCAACGCGCGGCTTTGTGAGTCAGGATTGGATGTAGTAACCAATCAACGCGCGGCTTTGTGAGCTTCAGTCAGGATTGGATGTAGTAACCAATCAACGCGCGGCTTTGTGAGTCAGGATTGGATGTAGTAACCAATCAACGCGCGGCTTTGTGAGTCAGGATTGGATGTAGTAACCAATCAACGCGCGGCTTTGTGAGTCAGGATTGGATGTAGTAACCAATCAACGCGCGGCTTTGTGAGTCAGGATTGGATGTAGTAACCAATCAACGCGCGGCTTTGTGAGCTTCAGTCAGGATTGGATATTGCGCAGTTTGTAACTTCATATCCGCCAACTTGTTTGCCGCGGCCTATACAGAAATCATCACAAATGGAAAAACATGTTGAATTATTCTGTGATGGTATTACTCGCGGGGTAAATGATCTGCGGTGAGGTTGCCTTTTGTCGTTTTAGATTGTCGTACCTGTGGGCGTCAGGCCTGCAGCCGGCGTGGTCGTGGCGGCAGCAGCTCGCCGACCTGTACGTGTCGCTGGGGCTCGTCAAGGCGGCCTTGGAGGAGTACCTGCGGCTGGAGCTCTGGGAGGACGTCATAGTGTGTTACACCATACTGCAGCTCAGGCATAAGGTAAGGAGTGAGAGGAATGACCTCGCTTAAACAAATAATATCTAAATATAAGACGAAACCACAGATCATAGTATCAAAAAGTTGTCACCCGCCGAGCAACCAGATATAATTTTACTTTTAGAAAAATATTAGTATTTAGGTCTAATAAAATCATATTTGTACATCGATAATGGATATTTTTCCTTCTAACTTTACCCGCGACTCAAAAACGGATAAGTATCCTAACTATGATGGTCTTTGACCTTCAAGCCACGTTTTCACTAGGGGACATTTGTCCCGCGACTCTGTCGCTCGACAGGAAATTCACGTGTCCCGCGCGATGTCGCCCGACGTCGCTTGGGACATCTACGGGTCGCGCGACTTGTCGCATCGTATCGTGGCTCTTCTCCTCCTGTCCCTTGAAGAGGGTACATAGGAGTCAGGAAACCGGCTTCGAGGCGAACCTCCTTACCGGGGCTGGACGCTACACCACATAGGGTGTAGGGCAATGAAAGGGAGGGCGCGAGTACCCAATCCCGACCGCGAGGTCGGGCGGCATCTCTCAGCGCCCTCGCCCCGCCATTCTGGCAGACATCCATCTGCCGTTCTTGGCTTTAGGTTAAGTGTAAATAATCATGATCATAGATGATGATGATGATTATAGGCTTCAATGCATCTCAGGTTCGGAGTCCTCACACCTGCACAATGCAAATGCAGGCGGCATCTCCTCCTCTTCGATGGTAGTTGACGTGACGCACGTCGGGTCCGGTGGCTTGTCCGTACAGTGAACGCAGCTTCGAATGGTCAGTCCGGGAGTTACACTCGACCAAGACCGACTGAAGCGCGGAGCGGGGCTCTCTCGAACTGTCGGGGCTTGCAGCGATGCGGATGGGGAGTGGGATCGTTAGCCCGGCTCAAGCGCGTTGCCGCGCGAGCCAGGCATCGCGTCTCTAACATCCCCTTAAGTTGCGGTCGTCGAGCACGTTGGTCGGCGACAATGCGTGAGCGGCGTCGTGCTCACCGCGTAAGGCGGGAGCGACGCCTACTCGGGCTGGTCCATGCGCGCCTCTAGGCGCAGGCTTCAGTTTGGTTGGGGTGCGGACTCGCGTTGAGGCAGAGTCCGGTACGGCCGCGCGTCGCCTAGGCGACAGCAGCGGCGTGGGTTAAATGCATCGCGACGCTTGGGCGTCGCGAGATGGGGTCCGGTGAGGCGCGGTGCGCGTGGTCAGTCCAGTAGAACGCGCCCCGATCGGAATCAAGAGGCACGTGGTCGTGTCCGGTGGTAGGCGGCCGGCTTCGCACACACTCTGTGTAGGGTACACGAGTTGGCAGAGCGGGCCGCGGCGGGGTTGCTTCGGGAGCGAATTCTCGGCGTCCCTAGGCGTCAGTCAAAGTCGGCTAGGCGCCGTGTGCGCTTGGGCCGATGGGGTGGGGGGGGTGTCTAGCACCCGCCCCTGGAATCAATGGGGGTCAATCCGGGGTCGGGGGAGGCGAACCTCACCCCGATGTAGGCTTCAATATGCGGCGCGTCTTGGTGTCTTCGTTTCTGCCGAGGGCCGGTGGGTTTCGCGCCCGATGGCGTGCACTCCGTCGGGTCGTGAGCCATGTGGCTCTCAGTCGAAGCAAGGATGTTGAATGGCGCGCCGGTGCGCCGGGCGAGCGACCGATAGTGTTATCGTTAGAAACGGATGTGGTGGTCGCTCAAGCCCGGCGCTGGTTGTCTTGCAGGTGAAAAATATCAACGACACGGAGCAAGCTCGACGCGTCGCTGAAGTGGTTGCAGTGTGGTGGGGTTGGCGATGCTCGTTCCGGGGGTGGTGCGCGCCCGGGCGCGACAGCCGGCGGCGTGATCGCTCCCCACAAAGGATTAAGCCAGGGCGGCCGCGGCTAGGTCGACATTTGCGGGGCAAATGTCAGGTCAGCAGGCGGCCGAAGCTGGGGCACGGGGCTCTCGATGGGCTCGGTGCATGGGCGCGGCGCGCCGGGTCCACCCGCTCGACGTCGCTAGCAGACGGAGCGGGCACGCGGTCGGCGACGCACGCGAGGACGCGTACTTCGCACAGCGCTCGAACAAACCGACATACCTACAACTTGCGGATTTGTAATATTTAATCATTGATTATTTTCAGGCCGCTGAGATAATTCAACAACAAATCGACGTAAACCCAACCGTCAAACTCTACTGTCTGCTGGGCGATGCCACGGGCAAGTAAACTCTTTATTCTGTGATGGTATTACTAATACATACACGTACGTCTTGTCCAACAAGACAAAAGAAGATGCCTTTATGTATCAGTGGAAATCCTATGGTTCAATTCATGATTTAATGAATTCTGACTCCTCCCATACCTATAATTTGCCCATTGTTATGAGATCTTGCTAAATAATGTTATTTGGAATACAGGGTTATTTCTAATCAATTAGCATCCTTTTAGGGGCTTATTCTGTATATCAAAACTAACAACTCTTGTTATGCGACTTTTCTCAAAACTCAAAAAAAATTGGTGTTCCATAGAAAAATATCGTTCACCCGCGACCAAATGTTCGGAACAGCTGTTTTTTTTTTGGTTTGACAAAAGTCGTAGTACTAAAGTTGTTCGTTTTGATGTCAGAATAAGCCCCTAAAAGGATGCTAATTGATTAGAAATAACCCTGTATATAAAAATGTACTAAAAAGCAATCGAGTTTCGTTCGATTTAAGCATAAGATAAAATTATTTTTTTGCGAAAATATCGGCCACAGAATGAAAATACTAAATTTCGACTGAGAGCCGAATTTGGTTTCAATTTTTGTACAAATAAATATAGATCCAAATAAAAAAAAAATACTCGTTTAAAGGTACATATAAAATTACAAGATTTTTGTTAACAAGTAAACAACCTTACAAGGAATTCACAAAAAGTAATTATGTACAGATGACGTGAAATGCTACGAGAAGGCGTGGGAGTTTTCCAACTACAAGAGCAGCCGCGCGCAGCGGCACTGGGGGAACTTCCTGTTCGAGAGGAAGAAGTACGAGGAGTGCATCCCGCACTTCGAGAAGTCCGTCGAGATCAACTCCATACAGGAAGGGGTGTGGCTCAGGCTTGGGTAAGGTTCAATTGAATTTAAAGGTGACGTCCACAAGTGGTATATTATTCAGAGGAAAATCGAACCAAGACGGTACATACATCATTTGAAAGTTTAATATATGGGCTTCTCAAAAATTTTTAATTTCCATTTTTTTAAAGGTGATAAATATATTGTATGAAAAATAATAATAGAGCTTTGTATTTTTTCTAGTTTAGCAATAATAAAGTGCTTCTATCGTTATTTTACTTGCATTCGTAGCTGATTCTTCCACATTCATCTCTTAATTTGTTACAATGAAAAATTACAACCTACCAATGTGACCAGTTAGTAGGTACAATGTGACAAAAAACACTTACAAACTGTTTCTAATTTGTAATAATGCTTCCATTTAACAATAATGGAGGTTACTTAACCAGGGTTGCTAGAGATAAACTACCTATTGAGCCAAATATATTTATTTATCCTAATAGATTCAAAATTAATTTAAAAAAAACGGAGGGCTCTTTTTTGGTTTTAACTGATGTATTAGACTCAGAAAAATATGAACTTTCTCGAAATGTAACGAGTGTTGTGGTTAGAATATTTGATTATTATTATACCAGACTCCATACATTTTGTGGACATGTCCTTTATAGTTAAATTAAACCTAACTTTTTTGTAGTTATGCCACACCATAGTTATTTCATTCACACATTGCAAGTTGGAATATGTCG
Organism: Hypomecis punctinalis; assembly: GCA_949316475.1. Taxonomy (NCBI): domain Eukaryota; kingdom Metazoa; phylum Arthropoda; class Insecta; order Lepidoptera; family Geometridae; genus Hypomecis; species Hypomecis punctinalis. The sequence continues at coordinate 21,665,289 of OX438803.1, forward strand.
TACATGTATTTTTCCGTGTTGATACCTTTTTATTTGATGGAAGAAATAGAAAACTGCACCCTCATATACATTTGTGCATTCCCGTGATATACGTAACCTGACACTAGCTTTCGAGCTATCTTTTCGCTGTCTCTATCTACTCGTTACACACCATCACAGGTTAGACAGAGACAGCATCAAATGTCAGAGGTAAAACAACTGTGAACAGACCGCAGTTCCCCGTCTTGTTCCGTCCGGTAAATTGGGTTTAAAATGACGTCACTTAGCTACCTATGCGATGTATTCCAAACTAAACGTGTATGCAGCATTTCATAAAAAAACATCTAAATCACTTGTGCATAACTGCCATAAAATTCCATTGCAAGATCTGACCAGCAGGATTAGTAGACTCACCACGAAAGAATTCTTTCGATGTGTCAATTTTATTATTTAGTTAAGTCGTATTTTTGTATGAAAATGCAGCTTTAAAAAGGCGGCCGTAAGCGGTATTTTGGGTCTCCTTGATATTACTTTAATACTCTAAAATTGACTTGGAACGACATTGGTCGCAGATACGCGGCGCTAGTGTCGCAGCAGTGGGAGAGCGCGGCGAGCGCGTACCGCCGCTACACGTGGCTGCAGCCCGCCTCCTTCGAGGCCTGGAACAACCTCGCCAAGGTCTACCTCAACCTGGGGCAGCGGCCGCGCGCGCACACCGCGCTCATGGAGGCGCTGCGGTACAACTACGACAACTGGAAGGTAGATCTTTGTTTTGAATAAATATTTAGTATTTCCGCTCTTGTTGTGTTTTAGGCAAATAAGTTACCGGCCCAACCTAGTACCGACGTGCCATACCGCGCTCGTGGAGGTACAAATACGACAACTGGAAGGTTGGTGCCGACACGTACCATACCTCGCGCGTGGAGGTACAACTACTATAATTGGAAGGTTGATACAGACACGTGCCATACCGCGCTCATGGAAGCTTACAGGTATAACTACGACAACTGGAAGGTTGGTACTGATACGTGCCATACCGCGTTCATATCTCACAGGTACAACTACGACAACTGGAAGATTGGTACTGATACGTGCCATACCGCGTTCATAGCTCACAGGTACAACTACGATAACTGGAAGGTTGGTACTGATACGTGCCATACCGCGTTCATATCTCACAGGTACAACTACGACAACTGAAAGATTGGTACTGATACGTGCCATACCGCGTTCATAGCTCACAGGTACAACTACGATAACTGGAAGGTTGGTACTGATACGTGCCATACCGCGTTCATAGCTCACAGGTGCAACTACGATAACTGGAAGGTTGGTACTGATACGTGCCATACCGCGTTCATAGCTCACAGGTACAACTACGATAACTGGAAGGTTGGTACTGATACGTGTCATACCGCGTTCATAGCTCACAGGTACAACTACGATAACTGGAAGGTTGGTACTGATACGTGCCATACCGCGTTCATAGCTCACAGGTACAACTACGATAACTGGAAGGTTGGTACTGATACGTGCCATACCGCGTTCATAGCTCACAGGTACAACTACGATAACTGGAAGGTTGGTACTGATACGTGTCATACCGCGTTCATAGCTCACAGGTACAACTACGATAACTGGAAGGTTGGTACTGATACGTGCCATACCGCGTTCATAGCTCACAGGTACAACTACGATAACTGGAAGGTTGGTACTGATACGTGCCATACCGCGTTCATAGCTCACAGGTACAACTACGATAACTGGAAGGTTGGTACTGATACGTGTCATACCGCGTTCATAGCTCACAGGTACAACTACGATAACTGGAAGGTTGGTACTGATACGTGCCATACCGCGTTCATAGCTCACAGGTACAACTACGATAACTGGAAGGTTGGTACTGATACGTGCCATACCGCGTTCATAGCTCACAGGTACAACTACGATAACTGGAAGGTTGGTACTGATACGTGCCATACCGAGCTAATAGAGGCTCACAGGTACAACTACGACAACTGGAAGGTTGATATAAAGCTTGATAGGTACCTACCTAATTTTAAGAGTAATTCATTCAAAGCGAGAGATCGCTAGGGATGCACCGCTGTAACGCTATATCACACCACACGCCACGACATTGAGACCCTGTTCCGGTGGAAATGTTCTATGCGAATTGATACGCGATGAATGGCGCGATTGCGTCTGGATAGAAGTATTAGAGCCTTCAATGCGACAATCGCACAAGTACAAACGTTTGAGATCGCGTGTAAATCGTTTTCTTTCTGAACAGCAGACAGCCTAAGACATGATTCAGCGTGATACAAACGAGTACGAGAATGGGTAGCAAGGGGGGTTTTCTTTTTTGTATGTTCGTCAGGGTTTCCTCTGACATAAACCAGAGATTATAATATGGTAACAAACATAATTGCATCTGTCTTTCGATTGAATATATAGAATAATAGATTTGAAGACTTTATAAATATACACTCGTTATATTTAGTGGGTTAAAGGGAAATGGGAGAATACCATGAGGCGAGGGTTCAGGCAAGGGAGGTATTTGTAAGAAGTAATAACATAGCTTTTATCTCTCAACATAGTGTAATAAGTATTATTTATTGATTGTCCTACAGCTATGGGAGAACGTGATAATGGTGAGCATCGACACGGGCCACTTCGAGGACGTGCTCCGCGGCTGCCACCGGCTGCTGGACCTCGTGCACAAGTACGAGGACGTCGAGGTGCTCACCATCCTCGTGACCGCTGTCGCCAACGACCTGCCCATGGCGGACGGACGAGGCGCCAGCTGGTGAGCATTCTTTCACCATCCACCAGGACGAGCACTGCTGGACACAGGCAGGCTGCCCCATGGATTTCCTATAATGCCGTTTGGAAGCGGCCTGCATCCAGCACGCTCCTGCGATCTTTATTATATTGTTAGTGTACCTAGCCGGTGGACGCCCCATGCAACTTTACTGCCCCATCGGCCATCTGTTCTTCGAACTATATGCCCTGCTCATTGCCACTTTAACTTGCTAATCAGCTGGGCTACGTAGGTAACTTTGGTTCGTCTGCGGATCTCCTCATTTCTAATACAATCCTGCAGACAGACACTGAATAACCGAGTATAGACCTCTCCATAGCACGTTGGGTTATCTTGAACTTATTCATAAGGCCCACATTAAAAGACCACGTTTTAATTCCATATACATATGTCATATCAAAGCCGTGGTGGTCTAGTGGTAGTAAGACCCGACCTGCAATCGTGAGGTTGTGGGTTGAAATCCCGATCCCGTACCAATGAGTTTCTTTGGAACTTATGTACGGAATTTCACATCATTGGCTTTTCGGTGAAGGAAAACATCGTGAGGCAACCTGCATACGTCCGTAGAAGAAATTCGATGGCGTATGTGAATCCACCAACCCGCACTGGGCCAGCGTGGTGGATATGGCCCAAACACCCTTCGTGGGTAGGCCTAAGTCCTGCAGTGGACTATTAAAAAGGCTGGTATAGTACAGTACAGTACATATGTCATCACTGGCAATACACAACTATCGAAAACTTTCGAGCATTCTTTACCTTCTTATGACGTGAAAACGTCTTCAAAATAGCTTCTATAGACTTGCCTCCCAGTCAGAAAATTAATATCAAATTCTGCTATGTATAAACCGTCCGACCCTGAACCACGCAGTATTGTGTTTACCTTTGGAGCGAAAGCATCTCGTGTTCAGTGCAGTATTCAGTGACGCGCGCATAGAACGAACCAACCTGTGTCGTGTGTTTTTGTGAAGTGGTTGTGTGCAATAAAGTGCGGAGTGAATAATCTGCGTTTTAACTCGATTTTTTTTAGGAACCAATTTCGTAACAATATTCACGTACAACACACGGCCGTGCCCATAATACTGCACAGATTTTTTTATGATATCGTTGATTCTTGACATATTAATTTAAGTATAAAAAAAACAACAACTATTTAAATAATTTTCTCTCTGTGTTTAGCCTCAACTATCCCACAGAGAGTGGACTCTTTCAGATCTTGCATATGGCACGTATTCGGATACCGAGGGCATTAAAGGAAGTGCTGCATAGTTTGCGTCGCTCGTACAATATCCCCACTTGGCCATTCTTTACCTTATTTGTATTGAAGCTGTCTGTTTACTTTGAATTTGGAGTTTGCGTTACTTATGGGTATGTGATTATATTACTTATTACAGAAGCAAGCACATCATATAATATACTATTTCAGCTTACAAAAGCGCGTGCTGGAGCTACTGGGCCGTATAACTTCAGTGCACCAGAACAAGCCGGAGATCTGGCAGCTGTACGCCGACATCAGCCCCACGCACCTGCTCGCCGCGCAACGACTCCTGAAGGCCTATCGGGGGTACGCGCAGGTAACTATAGTGGACTTCAAAAAAAGGAGATTACAATTTTAGTGTATGTTATGCAAATTCTCTGGTATGGACCGCTTTTCTTTTTTAATATTCCAATCTAGAAGAACTTTGTCGTTTGAACTTTATCTAATGCCCCATCTACACTCTCCACGAGGCGACACGATAAAACGCTGTGGATGGGGCGCTCGTGTCGCATTTTATTCGCGTCCGTCGCCTCGCACGAGGGCCTCGCCGTGGCGCTCGCGAGAGTGTGGGTGAGGCATAAACACAAGTGAAAATTTATTTTGAAGCGTTGTGCACTTTTTTGGAATGGGTAAAAAATGTCAAACACTCGTTCAGGACAGACGCGTAAGTGATCGAAAATTCGTAGGACGGAGGGACAGTAGGTAGACCGCCGCCTGCGCCGCAGTAGAGAAGAAGTAATATCCCCCCTCTTTCTACCGCGCGGCGGCGTAGAAGTGTTAGGGCGAGTATGCGTGTTTGATATTGTATTTTACCACATTAATGATAGTAATTTATAAGTTCAACTTTTCACTTCTGCCGGCACTCCCGGAGTGTAACCGTTATTATTTTGCCTTTATAATTAGCTTATCTATATTAATTTTGCAGAGCGGCAACTGGTCCAACAGCCCCGACTCGTGTAAGAGAGTGGTGGAGCTCGCCATAACGCTTCTGGAACTCAGTCTAAAGGCCCGACAAGAGTGCGAAGATAAGGATGTGTTGCAGGTGAGTTGTTTATTACTTTTCTGTTATTTTTGCATATCTGGATCTTTTGAAATCGTTTTGCTCATGTCGAGCATCTTCCAACACACAATTTTTTTTCTTTTTTGGGTTTTTTGCCTTTTACAGATACTCATTTTGAGTTTGTGAAAACTCATTTAGCGGTTATGAATAGATAGTGTTTACGAGTTCCTTACACCTAAAAGCTTGGAGCAAGTATGTTGTAGGAAAGCTACTAGCGTATAGAGTGAGAGAAAAAAAATGTTTATGTTTCTATCATATTCAGACTCTAGATAATAGTAAAAACCTGCATAATACTAATAGAAGTGATAGAATTTGGATAATAGTTCATAAATAATACAAGTTGATTTACTAAAGTATCTCATCAAAAACTCAACAGTAGTTTTTTGTCTGACTACAACGTCTAGGCCGTGCGTAGTAGTCAGACAAAAAAAACGTATACGCAAATAGAGACAGAAGATAATATTTTCGTCCTGTTCACTCTTTATACTTGCACATCTCGCCTTCTCTCACTTTTGTAATTATTATTATTTAGCGCCCTGTCTAGTTATACTTCACTACGCCTAAAAGCCATATTTTCACCTTAGTTTTTAGTTGGTGGACTTATGTGCATAGACTGGGCACTATTTTCGTTTCTAGATGTTTATTTCAACTTGCAAAGAGCTGTTTATCTGTAAGTGCCAAAAATACAAAAAAAAAAATTCGCGCGCGGGGCTAGTGAAAACTAACTTAAAATTAAATAAAACCTTTGCCTATTTCAGGCAAATTCGCAACTTTCGTCGGCGCGGCTGACGGGGCAGGCCGTGCTGCGCGCCGCCGAGAAGCAGGACTGGCCGGAGACGAAGGAACTGCTGCCGCAACTTAACCAACTTTTTACTCAAATCACTGAATATATCAAAAATATATTGTACTTTTGTGTTTTATTTATGTACCACTAAAGCCCTGGTCAAAAGCCGTGGTGGTCAAGAGGTAGTGACACCCGCCTTACAATCGTGAGGTCGTGGGTTCGAATCCCCGGTCCCGTACAAATGAGTTATTTGGAATTTATGTACGGAATTTCACACCACAGGCTTTTCGGTGAAGGAAAATATCGTGAGGCAACCTGCATACGTCCGTAGAAGAAAGTCGATGGCGTATGTGAATCCACCAACCCGCACTGGGCCAGCGTGGTGGATATGGCCCAATCACCCTTCGTGGGTAGGCCTACGTCCTGCAGTGGACTATTAAAAAGGCTGGTACAGTACAGTAAAGCCCTGGTCACAGAGGCGGGAAGTGCGGGAAAGCGATCGCGATCCGGGACGGGAACGTTTTGTAATATTCAAATTTGTATGCAACCTGAAAAGCAAGCGGGCGCGATCGGCCGCTTTCGCTTTGCACTGGACCGGCTTGCTATCGGATCGCCTTCTCGCGGCTCCCGCCTCTGTGTGACCCGAGTTTAAACTAGGAAAGGAAAATTAATTGATGTATAGGCTAAACCAAACTTCTGGGCGACTGTTATGTTAGACCTTGTAAAATATAGCTTGATACGCGAGATATTGATATTGACATAGGCGTAAAGACTCACGCACATCAAGTACCATATTTTTTAGATTCAAAATGTTCGGTTCACAATGTCGTACTTCATATTCGTGCATCACGACTATGAAGTACAGCACTGTGTACCGAACATTTTAACTATATGGTACTTGATGTGCGTGAGTCATTACGCGTACGTCAATGTCTCGCGTATCAAGCTATATATTACAAGGTATAGCTACAATCTGCGCAAACCCCAATCCTGACTGAAACGAGGATTGGGTTTCGCGCTGCATGGGTAACTAAGGGTTGCTATACACATATTCCGTTCGACACGATCGGTCAAATCGAATATGTCTAGATGAATCATTCAGTTAATGAGGGAGGCGCATTAATTATGAGGGTTTTTCAAGCGCCATTTCGACTTGCGAGCGAGCGGTCCACAAGTCTGTCAAACCGACTGTGCCGGCACGCTTGTGTGTAGTAGTCCTTAGCGCCACAGATTTAGTTTAGGCTCGCAAGTCAGTAAGCAGCATCGAAAAGCACTTGTACTTCACTATTTAGGAAAATATGGAATATAAACAATTGATAGGATATGTAATAAATTAAACATCTTTTAGGTATTATAATATCAGAGTCTTTTTATTGCTTTAAGTGAAAAGGACATTTCTTACACTAAGACTAAAAGAAAAACTAAAATATCTTCGTATAGGTTTTCTATAGTATTTTATATATTATGTCTTAGTGTTTACTTCCTGCTTTTTATAGGACGTCATCTACTCAAACTCAAGGAACTTGAACTTAATGGATAAGTATAACTTGTTACATAACTGCCCAAAATGGAGTATTATTTTTACTTCAAATTACTTACATATTATGTTATAACATTTCTATTCTACTAATTGTATGCTTTTAAAATTAAGCATTTCATGAGCAAAATGAGTTTCAAAATACAGAGATTCCCGAACACATTTTTTGATGTAATAATTTACGTTACATTTATACTTGAGAGTTACTTACGTAATTATCCTACAAATTAATAATTCGTGCGATAATTGTTATTTACAGAATATTTACAATTTCACGTTTTCATAACTAGGCACCCGAAACAAAGTTTTATATTAGTTCGGTGCACAGACAGTACAGATAAAATAAATGAATTATCTAATTTAATTTACTTATTAGAACCATTTAGCACTGGGTTACTAAAATACTGTTATGTAATTAATTTGTAACCTTAGTTTTACGACCAACATTTTCTTCAAAAAATACAATAATAAAAATAGTTACCGCTCGGAGCGAGACGTCGCCGTCGGTCGTGGCACGGTAATGGTACCTAACAGTAGTGACTCGGCAGTCGGCCGTCCTTGAAATATATAACTACAGCGTCACGTGGACCCGCAGAACGTATCACGCGCTAGGGCTGCCCGCCTTTAGTATTTTTATCTCATCTACTTACTTTTTACCCATTTGAGTTTCTTTCTAGTTTCTATATATTATGATGTAATATTATTATATTTATAACAAAAAAAAATCGTGAATGAATAGGAAGCGTTCAATAAAAATACATAGTGTTTTTAGGGTTCCGTAGTAAAACGAAGAACCCTAAAAAGTAAATCGCACGCTTATTTGTTACAAATCCACACGTTTGTTCATAACTACGGCGCGCCGCGACTGATTAGCATACCGAGAGCATACCGAACTCCGAGGCGCGTAGGTATGATTCGCGTTCTGACCGTTTGTATCAAGACGGAATACTGTTAGATATCATTACCGTGGTCGTGGCGTCATTCGAACGTTTTATTTAGTACATTTGGTTCTTTACGGCTCGCCGCTCCGCGCCCCGCTACCGCTCATAGCTGTGAGGTAGTGGCCAAGCGGTTATACTTTGTATCACAGCTCACAGGTAACATTTTTAACTTTCAAATTTAATACAAGTTAGAAGCTTTTTTCCACAGATCTTGATACCAAGTCGAATGAGTCGATTTTTCCCTCGAAAGAAGAATTTTGTTTTTTTTTGCGCTCATTTCACACTTTTATATTACTAACTACGTACTAACACAGACTTAACTTTTGTAAAAGAAAATAATTATCATTGATAAAGTACCTACTAGGTATTATTTCTAAAACTATCGTTAAAATTTATTTAATTATGATGATCACAATGTTAAATTGTTTTACCTACTCCGCAAGAAATAAAATAAATGAAAAAAAAATATTATTCAAATCTTTAAAACAAAATCTATACCGTCTTTCTATCTCGTAAATAATAATAATTAAATTAAAACAAAAATAATGATAATAATATGACATGTTTTAAACATAAAAAAAATGTGTTATTGTGTGAAGTACACACAATAACACGATTTTTTATGTTTATTGCAAGTAATTAATAAATTAAATCAAATTTGAAAAAAATATATTACTAAAAACTTTCAATAAAAATATACCGTCTTCTAATCTCGTAAATAATAATCAAATTAAAAACAAACAAAAATATGACATACCTATCATAAACAACACATTGTGTTATTACCTAGTTGGCAAATAATAATTTAAGAAAGTGTCATTAAAATCTTCCATTACAATATGTTCTGTCTTCTCGTAAATAATAATCAAATTAAAAAAAAAATGATATGACATATTATGTTTTATAAACGTAAGTCATATAGACCGGGTATATAGCGGCTATATAGCCCTAGTGTCATTTTCTAAACCGTTTGAAGGCCTCTGACATGGATGAACGGTTAATACAACCGGGGCCTACAATTTAATGTCATCCGAGTTACGGTAGCGGTCAGTCGTAAATGCTACCCGCAGTCACCCATCCGAGGACTGACCGTGCCAAACGTTGTTTAACTTTGGTGATCGCTGACAGACATCTAGTCAAACTACGCTATTAAGCGCTAAGTTATAAAAACAACACACTGTGTTATGCTGGCCACTATGTTGGGCGTTTACAAAGCGATAGTCCAGAATATCTAGTTAAATTTTTAATGCCCAGCAGGCCAGAGAGAGAGATTGTACAAAAAGTGAAGCGTCGTAGGTGAGGTCGCCCGTGTCAATTTTACTAATTTTGTTTCGTTGACAATTTTAAGGTGACGCATTGACAAACTATTGTTTCGAAAATTCTCCTTTCAATTGGACAATTGTTACGCGGTCGCGCTCGACAGGATCGCGCCAGAAAGGCGGGCAGCAGTGAGTTTTTTATTAATTACTCATAATGTACACATTTAAAAAAACTTAAACTTATCGGTCTATGAAATAGAATAGCGGTCTGGCTATTTTATTCGTAAAAAATAATGAGGTTTTGTCGCTGATAATTGTGAGCATTCGAATTATTAAACTTTTTTTTGGTGAGAAATTTGAAAGTTTTTTTTTAATAAAGCCGGTTACTTTTCAATATTTTGTGCGGTTCATTCAATTTTTCAAGATTTTCCCTTATCTATGATGTTTTTTAAATTTGAATCAATATCATTCGTCCTCTCACATCGTGCATTAAAAAGTACTCGTTTTTGTGTTTCACGGCCCGATGCGTCATCTTAAGATGACATCAGTTAGAACCTTTTTGGTTATAGCATACTTGTGTCAAGCACAGAAGATGACTATGGCTGTTGCTTGGAAACAGTTATTGATTCGGGATTGACAGCTCAGATTGTGAAAAGTGTGTTATAATGTTCTGATAAATCTAATAAATTTGTGTGACCTCCACTCGTCTCTTTCCCACTGATACTCTGTTATAAGCACGCTATAATCCCTGTAAGAGACAACACTGCTCTGTCATTGCTAGTACAACTAAGTGTTTGTTACTTGGTATACACCAATTCGGTTTTCATCAACAGACTCGCGTCTACCAAGTAGTCGGTACCTTAGCTTCTGATTTTCACTGTTAGTTCACCGTAACGCCATGACGGTTCACTTTTTGCACAAACTCTAGCGACAACAACATATCGGAATGTTTGAGTATATCGTATTTACAATCTCATAATATCATCAAGCATATCGGTAATTAATTAATGATCCAACCATCGAACATTACATTAAAATGCTAAATCAGAACATTTTTAATTTCTTCTTAATTATAAGACCTTACTTGTATACTTTTAAAATGAGATTCGTGGTGAATACCTATTTATAATGATTGGTTTGGAGTATTACGGGACTCAAGGAGTAGAATATATTGCAGCGATTCGGGTTACAGATAAAACCTAATCGGTTCACTGTAATAGGCACATATTCCCAACAAAATACTAGGACGCTATATCATTCGAAAAAATTGTATACGTTCTTATACAAACTTACGTATAGATTCGTATATAATAGGCTATTGGCGATATTGAAAATATACTATTGATTGTGGTAATCCATATAGATAATAGCATGAAAAAGACATATTTCACTTTATTTAAACTAAATTATGTCTAATTTTCGTACATCACACGAAATCAAATACGATATTTTTTGATAGTTTATCTGTGACGTAAACGCTCTAAGAAGAGTGGCAATTCGGGTGACGTCACATGCTAGTAAGCAAGAATTTCTCGATTGACTAATAATCTCTAATATTTTCGGATTTTTAAGTTACTTTTTAAGTATTTTTTGTCAATTTATAGATGTGAACTAGCGTATTTACTAGTATTGACTGACGTTATTTACTAGTGTGTGACGTCACAGACCAGCGCCATTACAGAATGTCATTTTGGCGGGATCTTGAATATCTAATCTTTGACACTTGATTTCCATTGTTAATACTGTAGATCTCTCGGAAATATAAATGTAGTATGCTTGCTATGTACTAACGAATAATTTAAAACGATTTCCAAAAACTAGTCAAATAGCCTATTTGTTTCTTTCACTATTCCTCCCGCTCGCGTAACCACAGATATTCAAAGCTCGCTCCCGCTCCCACTCGGCCACGTGACCATTAACGAATAGGTACAGGTCGAATCAAACAACTTGGCGGCTGTGGTGTTAGCTACAAGCTGCAGATAACCCAATCCTCGCGCGATTAAGTGCGCTTCAGTCAGGATTGGGTTATTATCCGCATTAACTAGCTGTTTATAGAGTGTTATTGAGTATGAAATTATTTTTATCGTGCTTCACACACTAGGTGTATAGAAACTTCCTTTTTGTGATAAACATTTCAAAAATTGATGCGTTCGCAGGATTTGGATCTGCATCCTCTGGGACTCCGGCCCAGATACTTTGTCCAATTAAGCTAAAACGCTCTCTGCGAAGGCGCCGAATTAGTGAGTGTTTATCATTTTTGCCAACTACTACATTATTGGAAGCGCCATTTGTGAGAACTGCTATAAACCAGTCAGTCACTTAATGTGAAATTATTAGAACTTCTTACCATTAACGAGAAATGACGCAATGCTTAATCAATTAAATTTGAAAAGTGAAATTTCATTGATAAAGCAATGCGTCATTGAGTGTAAATATTTAATACGTAGTAATAATTAGTTAATCATTTTCTCTAGGCTAGGCTATATGAAGGCAAAAATTGCATGTCTGCTGGGACAGAATGTTGATACTAAGAAAATTGTACCTACCATCATTCTACACAGTTTGAGCAATCAATTTTACTTTTAACATCATAGGCGCCAAGATGTCTGATTCGCCCTATACGTATAGCCGCTGTAATGATTCAATTATGGCCTATATCCTGGATGTTGACAAGTACTGAATATTAACAGAAGATTTGACAATATGGTTTTAGTGAAATCAAAAATACCTAGTTTGGAAAAAATATGACTAGAAACAAAACAAAGTGAAAAATACAGTGAATTTTCTTAGCACTAATAGAAACTAATACCCCTAGTAAAGAATATTATGTGTACAATTTAATCTATTCCTAAATGAGCACACTTGACGACGACACAGTTAATATCGTTGCCAAATTCATAATAGGCCCAATTATGAAGGCGCCATCGTAATTATAATAGCAATTTAGAATATTCCTGTTTCTTTCTCACTATAGGTTTCGATAGAGAAAACACTTTTTACGTTGCTATTTAACTTACGATGGCGCCTTTATAATTGGGCCTATTGTTATGTTAAACTGATTATTGCGCCATTTTGATTTCAGTCTCTCGCGCACACACTTTTTTTTCATAAACTTAGCTTACTAACTTTCACAACTTAGTATGAAAATTGGCTCTCAAGTGAAGCTGCCGTAATACACAACAAATTTCGAAAATTTTCAAACAAAAATTATACATAAGTAATAGTTTAATTAAGTACTTAACGCAATATTTTATACTTTATTATTAGGCATGCAAGGCATACTGGCAAGTATTTAATAATAAACAATCTCACTAATACTTTGACGATTTTGTGACATTATCAGACTTAAATTTGAAAGTGATTTTTTCTAGAACTCCTGCATGTCTTTTGCAACACAATTCTCTACACTATAGTATACACGGTTATCTGGTGATTCAGACATCATAAAGGCGGTTGCAACCAAGAGGTAAGTAAGAGAAAGAGAGCTACCAAGAGGTAAGAGAGCTAAGCACCACACAAAACGGCGGATGAGAAGTTAGCCGCAGATGACACTACGCCGTGATTCTCTAATTATTGCGCATGCGTGCATAATTCCGACGCCGTGTGGCGTAGTGGTGAGCACGGGCGTAGGGAGCGCGCGGAAGGCATGATGTTGGCGTGCGGGTGTGCCCCGGCGTCTCATCTCTCTGGCTCCCGCACATACCTGTATTTCGTCTTTTGCGCAGCGTTCTGCGCATAACTTCCCATCCGCCGATTTGTGCGGCGCTTAGTATAGTTTAGCTTAGCTCGCCTAGCTGACGCAGTTTTTCATACTTGTGTACAGTCTGCAAACTAAGCTACGTTTGTTAACTAAAATATGCGAAGCTAGATTAGTTGTGTACGTCGATGCGTAGCTATAGGCCGCGCCACACAAGTTGGCGTATTTGAAGTTAACTACAATCTGCGCAATAGCCAATCAACGTGCTGCTTTATGTTAGCTTCAGTCAGGATTGGATATTGCGCATCTTGTAGCTATCTTCTCATCCGCCGACTTGTGAGCGCGGCCTATATTGAAAGTATTTCTTTTTTGTGTTAAAAACGTACATTGTTTGACGTGTAATCTTTTTTATGAATAAAATGAATATCAATATACACGAGCTAAGCTAAGCCCCTCCCGCCTCCCGCATCCCCTTCGCACATGCTTTACCAGTGCTGTCCTGAGTATTGCGTCGTGGGCTTTGACACTAACTGAGCTTCCGTTTAGTTCTTGGTGTGCACGGAACATATTTTTTCATTTATCTTAGCTTGGCTAAGCTGCCCTTGTTTAACTTTGGAATAGCTTAGTTGTCGGTCTGCAACCGGCTTTATGAACAACTTTATAGAACACCCTTTCTAAATAACCTTGTTCACTTTCTAAAATGGGCGAGTTGTGATGATACTGAAGGCTGCCAGTCAGCCTTATGTTATGATATGTTATATTACAAATTAACGCCAAATAATAAGTTGTTATAGGCCGAATCATACGAGTCGGCGGATGTGAAGTTAGCTACAAGCTGCGCAATATCCAATCACAGCAGCTTTATGTGAGCTTCAATCAGGATTTGAAATTGAAATTGTTTATTTCCAAAAACTTATGAACTATGTACATATTGGTTAATAGTAAAATACACAAGTAAATATATCCTAAATTAACGTACGTACAAAATATTATGTGCACTGCAGCCCACACTAGGGTGACCTGAGTCGTGGGCTGCAGGCTCTTTCACTTAAGCTAGCTTATGATTACTAAGATTATTTGTGAGTGAACGTGAAAGTGGGTGAGTGAGTGAGAGAATGAGTGGATTTTAACACGTGTGGTGTATGTGTGTGTGTGTGTGTGTGTGTGTGTGTGTGTGTGTGTGTGTGTGTGTGTGTGTGTGTGTGTGTGTGTGTGTGTGTGTGTGTGTGTGTGTGTGTGTGTGTGTGTGTGTGTAGAAGAATATATATTAAGAGGATATATGGATACATGAATACGAATTTGAGAACTAAAATAAATACCAAAAAGTTATAGATAGATATATAAGGCATAATAGCTCTACATAAATAGTACATCAGATTACATGTTTGGATATTGCGCAGCTTGAAGATAACTTCACACCCGCCGACTTGTATGATTCGGCCTGTAATAGAAGAAACCAGACAAAAGGCTAGCTTCATTTTAATAGATATGAGCTGTGTCCAAAATTGACATCGACAGCACTCTTCACTACGCTTTGAAAGCAACAAGCTGGTCGAGTGCGGTACACGCTACTCCATTTTAGAATAGTTCTTGAAGTTTTAATTTGTTAAGCGCGGTAGTCTTGTTTTTTCCATGTTACCGCGTTTTATGTTACATTTTATTACATTATAATATTATGTTACAACAAAATATAACATTGTTAACATATTATGTTATATTACAATATGTTGCGTGGTAACATTAATTATGTTATGACTACTAAAGTTAAGTTACAAGCTACTCCATTTTAGAGTAGTTTTTGAAGTTTTAATTTGTTAAGCGCGGAAGTCTTGTTTTTTCCATGTTACCGCGTTTTATGTTACATTTTATTACATTATAATATTATGTTACAACAAAACATAACATTGTTAACATATGTTATATTACAATACGTTGCGTGGTAACATTAATTATGTTATGACTACTAAAGTTACGTTATAATACGTTAGTTTAAGGTTAATGTGACATTTTTTATATTTATAATATTAATTTGTATTGTAATATTGTATTAATAAGCTGCCAATTTTACGTCGTGACTTAAGGGTAGCTATGCACTATGCTGTTAACTGCAATAATTATATGGTTTACTGGTATAGTTATAATTATTTTTTGCAAAAAATGGCATGACAGATTTCTACCGTGTACACAATTCGCGAATAATACGCACGGAACGATGTAGTAATTTCACATTATTGTTGATTTATCAAAAATGGCTCAGCCTATTTCGATAAAATTTAAATGGGACCAACTGCTAAGTATACTCTTTCTAATAAAAAAATATTTTTTAAATTGACCAACTACGTAAAAAGTTATGCGTGGTTACACATAAAAAATTGAGAACCTCCTCCGATCCGGTTCGTCGGTCAAAAATAGTATATACTCCAAAAAGTATGAAAAAACAAATTTAATGTATATTTTTGCAAGTTTTTAATAGCTATGTGATTAAAGTGTTTTCTATAATATGTTGCGTGGTAACATTAATTATGTTATGACTACTAAAGTTAAGTTACAAGCTACTCCATTTTAGAGTAGTTTTTGAAGTTTTAATTTGTTAAGCGCGGAAGTCTTGTTTTTTCCATGTTACCGCGTTTTATGTTACATTTTATTACATTATAATATTATGTTACAACAAAACATAACATTGTTAACATATGTTATATTACAATACGTTGCGTGGTAACATTAATTATGTTATGACTACTAAAGTTACGTTATAATACGTTAGTTTAAGGTTAATGTGACATTTTTTATATTTATAATATTAATTTGTATTGTAATATTGTATTAATAAGCTGCCAATTTTACGTCGTGACTTAAGGGTAGCTATGCACTATGCTGTTAACTGCAATAATTATATGGTTTACTGGTATAGTTATAATTATTTTTTGCAAAAAATGGCATGACAGATTTCTACCGTGTACACAATTCGCGAATAATACGCACGGAACGATGTAGTAATTTCACATTATTGTTGATTTATCAAAAATGGCTCAGCCTATTTCGATAAAATTTAAATGGGACCAACTGCTAAGTATACTCTTTCTAATAAAAAAATATTTTTTAAATTGACCAACTACGTAAAAAGTTATGCGTGGTTACACATAAAAAATTGAGAACCTCCTCCGATCCGGTTCGTCGGTCAAAAATAGTATATACTCCAAAAAGTATGAAAAAACAAATTTCATGTATATTTTTGCAAGTTTTTAATAGCTATGTGATTAAAGTGTTTTCTATCAATTAACTTTAAAAGTATGTATATTTTTTAAACACACTAGCTGCGCCCTGCAGTGTTACCCGCGTTACCCTGAGATAAAACGTAGCCTATGTGTTAATTTGGGGTCTATGCTACCTTCATATCGAATTTTATCCAAATCGTTTCAGCCGTTTGCGCGTGAAAGAGTAACAAACATCCATACATACTCAACTTTCGCGTTTATAATATTAGTAGGATTTTAGTACTTTCAGTTCAACGTGCAGTTCATATATGTATTTTTTCTTAAATATTTGAGATCGAATCAGAAATAAGGAGATTCGCAGACGAACCAAAGTTACCGACATAGCCCAGCAGATTAGTAAGTTGAAATGGCAATGGTCAGGGCACATAGCTGGAAGAACTGATGGCCGTTGGGGCAGTAAAGTTCTCGAATGGAGACCACGTGCCGGCAAGCGCAGCGTAGGACATCCACCGACCAGGTGGACCGACGATATTATTAAGACCGCTGGATGCAGGCCGCTTCCAACCGGGCTTATTAGGAATCCATGGGGGAGGCCTATGTCCAGAACTGGACGTCCTACGGCTGATAATGATGATGATTTGTGATTAACCGGTTGACCGCATTGCAGTTAACCGCATAGTGCGTAGGTAACACCTTTTAAGTCCCAATCTCAAAGTTACGTTACAAGGAAACAATACAAAATGCGTCGTAACGTGACTGTGACATTTTCGTTATGTTCCATTTATTTACAAAGATAATTTTGGTTAAGTTAAAGGTGTTGGTTGAGCGCGTATTTCAACATTTTGGGGCACATAATTATGATGATGAACCTAAGGGCACGGAAATGGTATCTAACAGCATTATGACTCGGCACTGTCCTTGAAATAAATATCTACAGCCTCGCGTGAGCACGCAGTATGTAACACGCGCTAGGGCTGTCCACCTGGTAGATAAACCGCACGCTTACTGATTACAAACCCACACGTTCGTTCGTCACTACGACGCATCTGCGACTGTTAGAGTACCGAGTGTATACCGAACTTTTTTTTTTTTATTTCGAATAGGTTCGCGTTTGACTACACACTGCCTGATGTTAAGCAGATGCGCGGTCTAGGGTGTAGCACGCTTACCTAGAAGATACCTATTTACTCGGGATTTGAAGACACTCACGTTGTACGGGAAGACAGACCCAGGCAAAGCGTTCCACATTCCGGCTGTTCGTATGAGGAATGAGGATTCTAACGCGCGGAATGTCCGCCATAAAAGGGTGGCGCTTTGGTCGCGTCCGGCTAGCCGTACGATATAAGAAAGGGGCAGGGGGGACCAGATTGTGCAACTCCTGGGCGCACTCTCCGAAGTGTATCCGGTAAAAGGCCGACAAACACGCTACCTTGCGACGATGCTCAAGATTTTGCAGCTGCGCCTTAGAACTCCGAGACTCGTAGTATTGATCGCGTTCCGACTATATGTATGAAGACGGAATACTGTTAGATATCATTACCGTGCTAAGGGCGTACCCGTAAGGTTGAATACGGGCTACACTTTAGAGTATATATTTTTCCTAGTAATACTCCAAGGCTTCAACATTCAATTATATGACTGACACGGCGGTAGCAACGCCGCAGATTTAGTGCGACATTTTAAGTCATGTTTAATTTTAGTCATGTGTTTGCCAGCGTTGCTACGTTGCGGGTTGGTAGTCTTTGCAGTAGCAATATTTGTTGAGGTGCGGGTGCGTGGCGCTTATACAACTCGGCTCGTTGTTGTATCTGAAATAGTTAAATAAATAAATATTCGGGGACATCTTATACACGGTCTTTAACCCCAAACTAAGCTAAGGTTGTGATATGGCTGCCAGAGACTGATACACTACATACACATATTCTTTATTACATAGATAGTAACAAAATAACATCCAAACACAAAGCAAACACAGCTATGTTCATCACATAAATTACTTGCCCTGGGTGGGGATCAAACCCACGCCTCTTTGACCCAACCGTCAGGGTCACTAATCATTGAGCCACCGAGGCAATCTTCAATTAACCAACCTGTTTTCTATACTAAACAAATATACTGTTTTCAATAATTTCACATTCGTCATTACATTCAGGCTTGCTATACATAATTGCGGAGCGTTGGTCATCCGGCTGCAAGATGGGAAGACGATATTGTTAAAGTCGCGGGCTGATCTGGACACGATTAGCACAAGACCGAGACAAATGGCACCGAAAGAGAGAGGCCTATACCCAGCAGTGAGATAGAGAAGGCTGCGGATAATGATGATACATAATATATTCGGGTCGGTACATTCGGTTCGGCGGGATTTGTTGTCCACAAGTAGGAACATCGATGCTAATTTAATTATTAGTTATCAGTGTGACTATTTTGACAATAAATGATTTCATTTCATTTTGTCAATTAAACAAAAAGTGATCAAGACTTAGCCCATTAAAGTTTTCTGCGTAACGATACAAGTCACATATAAATGTATAGACTTCTGTCAGCAAAGTGACGTCACGGCCCCCACTCCCAAACTATGACAAGGATTTTCTTTGTCATTTGTTGTTTGATAGACAAAAGAAAAAATACGTGTCCATTATTTTTTGATAATCTAACTCGAAAACTAATTACTGTTTGTATTACCCAAACCTCGTTTCTATTGTTGGGCTTTAATCGTTTTGGACCGGCCGCCTGGCCTAGACTAAGTCGTAAGATTTTTTTTAAATTTAAATTTCTACTCCAGATTCCAGGTTCTAAGGGTAAGTTTACATTTGAATTAATGTACATAACATGCACTGTATGGGAATATAAATAATAATATAAATTTAAAATATTTATTTTATTTTTCAAGTGTATATTATATACAGCTCAATATGTTGTGAATATTTCAAGTGTCTGCCTGTTACCATTATAAATAACGTGCGAAAAACGGCTAAAAATCTGGTTTGTTGCATGGGAAATTAGGTTTGTTGTTGTTGCCCTTGAATATTATTTATTTTATTCTGTTTTAGTAGGTATTATAACAGATATACATCATCTGTGAAAGTTTCCACTTTCTAGCTATTACGGTTCATGAGATACAGCCTGTTGACAGACAAACAGGACAGACGGACGATCGGCGGAGTCTTAGTAATAAGGTCCGCTTTGACCATTTGGGTACGGAACCCTAAAAATTGGTGCGTAAAAGTGTAATAAGTGTACTTACGCGTTTATACGGGAGATATCCCGGATGTCGAATTTGAACTTGTCTTCCTTGATGAGATACGTGGCCGAGCCCTCGTATATCCCATGGCCCGGGCCCACAGCTATCTACAATGGTTAAAAAGTATTTGAAAATATGTTTAGTTTCACCTTCAATCTATTTGATCGAGCGTAGGCGAAGATCTCCGTTTTAGACACGGCAATTTTGTTTCCGTTTGTACATATTTATTTAATTATTATTATAGCTGGTTTTCGTTTATGTACAGCGGATTTTCCAACATTTTTTATCGGGTCTCGACAAAACTTGGTACACAGTTTCTATAGACTAACAGATTTTTAGTCGTCGGCGATTTTCGATTCTTTAGTAGTAGTAGTTCAAAGTACGTCGCCCGAGCCAAAATATATTTTGCGCCCGAGTGGTACACTCTACTTTTCATCACCTCTATGAGAAGATAAAATGCGCCTCATATTTTATTATAATATTATTTGCCTCAGAAAGGGGAGAAAAATTCTGCCACACTATCAGCGGATTTCGTTACTATTTGGTTAGATTGTTTAGATCTAAATCCTAACAAGATTTACGAGTATGAACCAGATCGGTCAAGAGCGAGTCTAGATATAGGGTTATAAAGGTTCAGTTAAAGAGATGTGTCGCGAGATCTACTGTTTGGAAAACTACTAGCTATACTGAGCGCCACACAAATTGAAGGATGGAAAGTTAGCCGCAAATGACACTTCGCCGTGATTCGCTAATTATTGCGCATGTGTGCACAATGCCTATACAAATGGCGAAGTAGTGAGCTCGGGCGTAGGGAGCGCGCGGGAGGCATGAGTTTGGCGGGCGGGTGTGCCCCGGCGTTTTGTCTCTCTGGCTCCCGCGCGTACCCATATTTCGGCTTTTGCGCAGAACGCTGCGCATAACTTCCCATCTTTCAATTTGTGTGGCGCTCAATATATATATACAGTATACAAGTTGCTGTGTCCGGAACACAGTACTTTATAGGTCAAATCAGATTTAACGGCATCTGTGAAATTTGCTAAAAGTTGAATCATTTTATTTTATTATATTTTATAAATCATTCTACTATTGTTTTATTTATATTATATATTGATTATTACTATTATTGATTGTTGTTTAAAAAAAAAACACAACATTACTTTTTTTTGTTGTCATATGACAACAAAAAAAGTAATGTTTCAAGTCAGTAATTTTAAATCTTTTTTTTTTAATTTAATACAATTAAATTTTAATTCAATATAATTTAATTATTTGCTACATAGCAAAATATTATTATAAGTCAAATATTATTATTTTAATAATAATGAATGTAATTGTTATAAGTTATTGACGTGTATCTTTTATATTTTTGATACCAATAAATAATATGAATCGTTCTATAGTAGTCTTATTGTTTTAGTCTAGTGGTTGTTTATCATGTACCTTAATCTGGTAGTGGTCCTTAGTCCGCGTGGTTTTGGCGTCGAAGGAGCCGACGTATCCGTCGTGGTCCTTCGCGCCCTTGAACGCGAGCAGCCGGCTGTTGGCGCGCTGCTCCATCACCCACGATATCGACTGCAACGTCCGCTCCTTGCACAGCAACCTGTACCAAATATAAACATCAAATCAGTTCACTGGTCAATCGAAATATTTGCAAGTGTAGATGGCACGTAGACGGCTCATGTTACATGACGTGTGGTGACGTCACCTGACTGGCGAGGTGAGCGAGTTGATGAAGGCGAGGAACGCCAGCGCGGCGCGCGTGTGCAGCCGCGCCGAGATCGGCACGTGGCGCCACGTCACGCACGCGCACCAGTGCGGCTCGATCGCCGCCTCGCTGCACGAACGGTTGCGCGGCACCTGACAAATACAAACATAATTTACGCTAAGGTAACTGTTCCTAGTGACGTGGTTTTTTTCGGTGTAATCAGATCGCTCATTCAATCAACTGAATAGTACATTGTTCACCGAGAGGAGAAAGTGATCGATTACCGTCAAGGGTGTCGTCTTTAAAACACCCGAGATCGGGAATCGCACTTTCTCTCGAGTGATACATAGTGCTTTATAATACACCTATCACTATCACTACTTATCATTTTGATAGTTTTATTTTACTTTTCTACGAAAACTGAATCCTCAAACAACACACAGATTGAAAATGGCGCCAATGGCGTCTGCAATTTTCACGTGTTCTTTTTTCAAATTGTTTGACACCATCCAACACACAGCTAGTGGCCAGTGTCATTTTGCGAACTTGGAGATAATAACTTACTGTAAAAACTTTTTGGCTTTTGATATTTAGGTTACCAGCGCATAGTCTTACCCAAAATTAAAAAGAAAAACCACGTAAGAAATGGATTTTCATACACTTTTCTCTCCCGCTCAGATGCGTTTTCTCGCCGCATATTTGTTCGATATGCAATGACGTACTTTCTACCGTAAATTTGATAAAGTATCAAGGTAATTTCCGAGCAGGTGTAGTATAAACAAAATTTACGCTAAGGTAACTGTTCTTAGTGACGTGGATTTTGTGCGGTGTAATCAGATCGCTCATTCAATCAACTGAAAGATATTTTACCGACCCTGGCAAGATCGGCACCTGGTATTCTCTACACATTCATATTCTACTTCACTTCGAGTGCGTTTGCAGTATTGTCGTGAATATCGTGCGGCGTCATCAGATCGCTTTCAGATTTGTCTCCATAGCAAACTGGAACGTATCATACTGGCTCGAAGAGCGCGACTCCCCTGGCAAAATCGACACCCTGTATTCCGTAAAGGTTTACATTCCGTCATGTGGCTTGCATCGAGTATAGTGGCATAGATATCATGCGGCGTTGTCAGATCGCTCCCAGCCTTGTCTATAATAAACTGGAAGATGTTGATCTTACCGGCTCAAAGAGCGATAGTCCTCTGGCAAGATCGGCCCCCTGTATCTTATACGGGTTCATATGCTCCTTCATATCGAGCGCATCCAGTATGGTGGCGTGGATATCGTGCGGCGTTGTCAGAGCGTCAACATTCGCTTCCAGATTAGCCTGAAAATAAAAAATGGATTAAAAAGGTTTTATTCACTATTATAATTTTTTACACATAATAGCAAATTTATACAAATAAGATACAAATTATTTCCTTTTGCACTACCACTCTCTTCCTCCAGTTGTGTGTATCGATACGAGTAATACGTACCAATATATCAGGCCTCTTGTCAGTGAGCACGCGCGGTAATCGTATCGCCATGAGAGGTAGTCGCTCTTCTAGTTTTCCTTGTAACGTGTCCCGCACGTTGGTGAACCTAAAATACCACGATTATTACATTTATTTGGAGCTAAATAAGTAGAAGGTTAATAAAACATAATTCCGCTATTCGATAAAAGTAGGAGAGAACTGAGAATTGAACTTATTGGACAAATCACGTTTGAGCACAAAAATGAGTAAAGCAGGGAGATCCAGCATTTCCGACACTTTTCAGGACGTCTTAATTTATTTCGACCTCGTGAAGATAACAGACAATTTTTTTAGCTTAATCTAATTACTTAATCTAGTCAAAAATTCTAATCTAATCTAGTCAAAGCCGTGGTGGTCTAGAGGTAGTGACACCCGCCTTACAATCGTGAGGTCGTGGGTTCAAATCCCCGGTCCCGTACCAATGAGTTCATTGGAATTTATGTACGGAATTTCACATCATTGGCTTTTCGGTGAAGGAAAACATCGTGAGGCAACCTGCATACGTCCGTTGAAGAAATTGGATGGCGTATGTGAATCCACCAACCCGCACTGGGCCAGCGTGGTGGATATGGCCCAATCACCCTTCGTGGGTAGGCCTACGTCCTGCAGTGGACTATTAAAAGGCTGGTACAGTACAGTACAGTACAGTACAGTACAGTACAGTACAGTCAAAAATTGCGGTGCCGTTACGCTTAGCTGATTAGGCTCTTGTGCGGACCTCGGGCCGTGGTCTCCCATAACGAACAGGGTTCGCTCCAAGACTCCAGAGTCTCTCAGAGATTGAAGGAACCGTGTGATCGCGTCATCCGCTGTCGATATCATGTTGAGTTTGTCGATGATATCTACTATGAACCTAAACCAAATAGTCCCCTATATTTACCTCGGGCCGTGGTCTCCCATAACAAACAAAAGGGTTCGCTCCAATACTCCCGAGTCCTTTAGTCCCTGAAGGAACCGCACGGTCGCGTCGTCCGCAGTTGATATCATGTTGAACTCGTCGTGTGTAATATCCGCGATGAATGTAAACGCGAAGTGGCTGCCCGGCAGCTTGAAGAACTGAAACAAGTCTGCGTATCATCAACAGTGTGTTATTTTAATTGCTTTATTGGGATCACCTGTTCAGTGAGATTCATCATGAGCTCATATCTTACATCTCATATCGCAGGTCTGATCGAGTACCAGCCGCTGGAGTCCTCGTCCAGGAAGATAACCCGCAGTTACTGATCCGCCGCCTAACGCTTGAACCAGTTGAAACGGTACTGAAACGTACTTATGTGGCATGTCTTCGAAGAGCGTGGCAGCTCTATCCATCCATCAGCAACAGGACGTCTACTGCCGGGCCTTGCCTTCCCTATAGATCTCCAATAAGACCAGTTGGTAACGGCTTGCATCCAGCACGATCTTGCGGTCTTAACGAGGTCATCAGTCTACCTTGTGGGAGGATATCTTTGCGCTTGACGGTACGTAGTCTCCACTCGAGAACTTCTCGACCTCATTCTCACCTGTTCAGTGAGATTCATCATAAGCTCGTGTCTTGGGGTATCGCCCACGCAGTAACTCGGAGGTTTGACTGAGTACCAGGCGCGGGAGCCCTCGTCCAGGAAGAAAGCCCGCAAGTAGTGGTCCGCCGGCTGACGCTTAAACCCGTTGAAACGGTACTGAAACGTGCCTATACTTGGCATGTCTTCGAAATACGCCGTATGAAAGCTGAAACAAATTTAAAGACTAATAGTTCTCTGAAGAGTAGACCTCGCAACAAATCTTCATCAGGTGCATACACACTCTCCACGAGGCGACACGCGCACCGCAGCCGTGGAGAGTAGCTGCACCATAAGTAGCTAGCCTCCATAATACTCGTTCTTGACCTAATTGGTTCATAATAATTAAGTTAATATTAATTGTAACAATGTTATTTTAATTTTATCGTAATGTAAAGTGACTGCCAATAATGTTTGATGTTTTATGTATGAGTCCTAGTTACTCGAAATAAACGTTATAATTATATATCATAACAAGATTTGCGATTATATATATAATCGCAAATCTTGTTATGATTTAGATACTAATTAATAAACTTCAAAAATCCTAAAATATTGCATGGACAATTTTCAAATAGAGCCCCCGGCTTTAGCCTCGAGGAGACTTGAAATTGATGATGATATGCCCGGTTGTACCGCGGCGATTCCATGCATAAAATACATTATACTTACTTGTTGCTAGATTGCGCGTGCGCAATAGATATACACTGAGATAACAATAGGAACAGGAACTCTAAATAGACTAAACATCAACACTATTGTATCACTAATTTAATTTTAATAATACGTGCGAAACTTTAGGATTGGATATACAGATAGCTTTCATAAATTATGTAATGACATAAATATTCAATTACACATTAAGAAAACCTTATATGATAAATATTAGGTAGCTGTTAGCATCAATCTGTATAACACGTTATTAAACCCAATTTTAGAGGCGCCATCACAAATTTAATAGCAACGTAAAAAGTTTTCTCTCTATCGAATGTCTAAAGTGAAAAAGAAACAGTAAACATAGTCTAGTTAGCTATTATAGTTACGATGGCTCCTCTAAAATTGGGCTTATTGTATTCCTACAGTTCTTAGACAGTATAAGCAGCCGCCTACATTTGCCCACGCCTAAAATATTGACTTCCATAGGGTGGGCAAATTTTAAGATTTTATGACGGGGAAGTGCAAAACCGTGCTCCGCCAACAAAAAAACCGGACAAGTTCAAGTCAGGCTCGCACATCGAGGGTTCCGTACAAACACATTGTTAAAATAATTTAAAATCTGTTTTAGCATGTGCTAATGAAATTCTTTTATATGGTACCTTGCATGATACGATTTACTTACTCTGAATTTTGAACCCATATTTAGTGAATTTCGAGGCCCTATTTTTTTTTATTTAAATGAAAATGTACATTTTTCAGATTTCTTCTTATTTGTGTACTCTGGGATAATGCTTCTCGCCAAATTTCATAGTTCTATGTCAACGGGATACTTCCCGTTGACATAGGTAGGTCCCTGTAGGTTGTGATTTTTGTAAGTGCGAAATATGCGGTTTTTTACGACATAAACGGCTCTAACTTTTTTAAACGGTAACTGTGAAGTTTTTCTTTTACACAACTGCAAGAGACCATAGATATACGTATACAGTTTAAATTTCAACTCGATATCTTTACGCGTTCCCGAGATAAAGAGTCTTGACATACACACAGACGGACAACAAATTGATCCTATAAGGGTTCCGTTTTTTCCATTTGAGGTACGGAACCCTAAAAAAGGAATATTAAACTTACCCGCGCTGTTTGACCTTAAAAAATATGAAAGGAAAGCCGTCCAAAGTGCCTTTGTTCATGGATTTTCTAACGTCTGGCAACTCTAATTCTGTTTTTCCCGTCAGGATCGGGAATAGGGCGGCGGGAGTCCCGTCTCCAACGATGTTATAGCTGAAAACAAATGACAACGGGTGAAGGAATTATATAGGGTTATCCAGAACTGGTGTACTAAGCCGAAAGGAGGTGATTCAGACCATCATGATTATGAATAACTTTTCTACCTATAGGGTGAACCCGGAATTCGAGAAAAAAAGCTGTTTCCTACTTTTTGTCGATACCGCGTTGCAATTGTGTATAGAACAGCTGATTTTTTCACGAAATCCGGGTTGACCCTATAGTGTTGACGGTCTGACGTCCTGACGTCTCCACTTATAGAACCTAAGTTTATTTTTATTTATATTTGTAGTATAATTCTTGTTATTCATGGCATTTTGCGCCCCGGCCGGGCCAAATGCAGTTTCCCAATACGTTAATGTGTCGCAGGGGGACATGATTCAGTGCCTAGAGTGTTCCCAAGTGCGATTTTTTAAAGGACAGAAAGGCCTCAAAATTCACCGTACGCGGTGCCATAAAAATAGCCAAATTACACTTTCGGCCCCTATTGCAGGCTCTGATGGAGCCAGCAGCAGTCCCGTGAGCGCTGCTGCTCCTTCCAAACCGCTTTGGGAGGTTCTTAGCTCACTCAAAAGTTCTCTTCCTGTTTTAAAACGCATCCCGCGTGGTGCACGTTTTTCGGTTGCGCAGTGTTTATCTGCTGCTATTCGGAATGTTATTTCTAAAAATTCTTTAGTCGCCTGGGAACACCTCTTGACTTTTCCCTACGTTGTGCTTTACGTACATTCGGACCCAACAAACAAAAAATCCCTTACCACTAGGGTAAAGGAAAATTGCGTAAAGTACAGCGCATTGGAAGAGAACTCTTTAGATTTTGAAAGCATTATTCCGCCAACAAGGCAGAATAAACCAAATTGTAAAAAAACAGACGATTCGGTTACCATTAAAATAGTAGAGAGCAAAATTAGTGATGGCGATATCAAAGGCGCCGCACGAGTCCTGTTCTCCAGCGACACTATTGCCCCCCACACACCCGATACGGTCCAGTCACTCCGTGACAAGCATCCGCCGGCAGCATGTCTCCACCTGCCTGAGCCACCACACCCTGATGACGTTGTCATTGAAGTGTCAGCTCAGGAGATTGCAGCGGCCGTTTCTTCTTTTCGGAGCGGCTCAGCCGGAGGCCTAGATGGTCTCTCGCCTCAACATCTAAAAGATCTTCTATCTTTTAGCTCTGGTGAGGTGGCTGAGTCTCTCTTGAGAGAATTAACGGGTTTGGCAAATCTCATGTTATCTGGGCAGGTCAATGATGACGTTATCGAAATCTTGTATGGCGCTAACCTATGCGCACTTGTCAAAAAAGATGGTGGCATCAGACCTATTGCTGTTGGCACCACATATCGTCGTCTCGCAGCCAAAGCCGGTTGTGGAAAAAAGGTTGCTCTTTTGAGTAGCCTTTTTCAACCAATACAGCTTGGCTTTGGTTCGCGGGGTGGATGTGAGGCTGCTGTTCATTCGCTTCGTACTTTTCTCGGTCAAAATTGTGGAGAGGTGTTGCTTAAGGTGGATGTCAAAAATGCTTTCAATTCGGTTAATCGAGACGCCTTGTTGGCACAGGTCAAAGACAAAATTCCCGATCTTTTCAATTTTCTTTGGCAATGCTACGGCAAACCCACTAAATTAATTTACAAAAATGATGTTTTGCTATCTTCCGTTGGCTGTCAACAAGGTGACCCTCTCGGACCAGCCATTTTCAGCCTGGCCATTCATCCAATTGTTCAACGTCTCCAATCTAAACTCAACGTTTGGTATCTGGATGACGGGACTTTGGGTGGCGATGCGAGCACAGTCCTACGTGATTTGGAAATTCTTATTGACGAGTTTCGTCAAATTGGTTTGGAGCTAAATTTTTCGAAATGCGAACTTTTCGTTTGCGACTCATGTCCGGATAAAGATTTGATACTTAACAAATTTAATGATTTGGCACCTAACATCAAATCGGTAGACAAGTGTTCTCTTCGCCTTCTAGGTTCGCCGATATTAGATGAGTCTTTTCCGCCTTTCGTTCAAGAAAAAATTCAAAATTTTTTGAGTGCCTCTGATAGGCTACTCAAAATTAACGCCCACATGGCTTTTACCATTATAAGATGTTGTCTGTTTGTTCCAAAATTTATGTACGCTTTACGATGTAGTCCATTGTGGAAACACAATGAGCTCCTTTTGAGCTTAGACGATGTTGTAAAGCAGTCCCTAGTATCGGTTTTGAATATTGACATGAGTGAAAGGGCGTGGCTACAAGCCTCCTTGCCTGTTAGGCTTGGAGGGCTAGGGGTCCGCCAAATTTCAAGTGTTGCTTTACCAGCTTTCTTGTCCTCCATTCATAGTACTCAGAACTTGATTGAAAAAATCCTCGCACCTTCTTTAGGCCGTTCTGGCGTAGATGTAGCTCATTTGAATGAGGCAACGAATGCTTGGAGGGTCGCTTGCCCAAATACCGAGCTCCCAAAGACTTTATCGTCGCAGAGACTGTGGGATCGGCCGATCTGCGAACTAGCACGGAAATCTCTTCTAGACACGTGTCCTAGCGTCGCGGATCGCGCTCGTATCCTTGCAGTCTCTGTATGGGAGTCCGGTCTTTGGTTGCAAGCATTGCCCTCTTTCAATACTGGTAACCTTTTAGACCCAACTGCATTTCGTCTAGCTGTCAGCTTACGCTTGGGTGCAAGGTGTTGTGAAGCCCATCGCTGTCAGTGTGGTACTGCAGTTGACCAGCTCGGTCACCACGGTCTCTCTTGCTCAAGAAGCGCTGGTCGGATTGGACGCCACGCCAGCCTTAACGATGTCATACGCAGGGCTTTTGTCACCGCCAATATCGCAGCCGTACTCGAACCGAGTGGGTTGGCGCGTGGTGATGGCAAAAGGCCTGACGGCATGACGCTGGTCCCATGGAAGTGTGGACGGCCCTTAGTATGGGACGCAACTTGCGTCGATACTTTGGCACCGTCACATCTTCCTGAGACTCAGAGTAGGGCTGGAGCGGCGGCCAATTTGGCTGAGCAGCACAAGCGGCGCAAATATGCTAACCTCGGCAGTGGTTACATATTTGAGCCATTTGGAGTTGAGACTTTGGGTCCGTGGGGGCCGGGAGCTCATCTCGTTTTCAAAAGTCTTTCTGAGCGTCTGGTGGACGCGACGCGT
Source organism: Hypomecis punctinalis (assembly GCA_949316475.1). NCBI lineage: Eukaryota > Metazoa > Arthropoda > Insecta > Lepidoptera > Geometridae > Hypomecis > Hypomecis punctinalis. The sequence goes on from OX438803.1 coordinate 21,694,920, forward strand.
GACCAAAATGCTGGTGTTTATTTGGCTCAACGTATAAGCATTGCCATTCAGCGTGGCAATGCTGCCAGCATGCTGGGCACGCTGCCAACTGGCAGTGGGCTTGAGCACTTGGATTATCTTTAGACCTTCAAGGGTCTGTGGATGATCCAATTGCTTTCTATGTAATAGTAGTGTAGTATTGTCATTATATTATAAAAAAAAAAAAAAAAAAAAAAAAAAAAAAAAAAAAAAAAAAAAAAAATAGTGTTGACCCCATGTTATTGTTGATTGTTACTGACATTGAATGACCATTATTTTATCTTTTTTTTTTCTGACGTTGATTTCTATGCTATAATTTGAATTTTGTTATGATGACTTGTGATGTGTAATTTTATTTTTCTATTTTATTTTTTTCTGCTAATATGGGCCCTACATGCCTGAAATAAATTAATTTTATTTTATAATAAAACTTTTACATAACGATGGTCTGAATCATCCCCTTTCGGCTTAGTATAGTTCAAGCAGATAACCCTGTATTATATCGTCAATCCTAACATTTAGCATTGGGCCATAAATATTTCTCATTTAGCGTAGTGAGTGAGCGCTGTATAGTCTGCTGTCTCTTTCAGATTTATAGACGCCACGGCTTTTTTTTATATATTCGTCAGACTTCTTCTCCAACACAAGTCAGAGACGCTACCAACAAATACAATCAGTATAAATGAATACAATAAATGATAAACGTGTATCCAATTTTCTTGAAATAAAAGACGTAAACTGACCCGTTCAGGATGGTAGCACCGAGTTCCTCTTTGATAAACTTGTAGCTCTTGGGCATCTTTCGGATAAACCCGTTCTTGGCTGTAGAGTCGTAACCGAAGATGAGGACATCGACAGGGCCTCCGTTACCCGGCGGCGGGCGGGAAGAGGCCACGCGGTACCCCGCTCCGTATCCCAGCCATTTGGACGAAAATATGCTGTAGATACATAAAAAAGACCGTGAATGGATAAGCTGACGCGGTAACTCGCTCCTTACCCCAGCCATATGGACGATAATATGCTGTTGCTACATAAGAAACACCGTGAAAGGATAAAACAACGCTGTACCCTGCTCTGTACCAAGGTAATAGTATATATACATTTTTGCGACTCCGCCCTGTCCTTGAAATAAATACCTACAGCCCCAAGAGGCCACTCAATAAGTAACACGCGCTAGGGCTGCCCGTCTGGTACGTAAATCGCGGGTTTACTGATTACAAACCCACACGTTCATTCATTACTACGGCGCGCGGCGCATCTACGACAGTTGACAATATGAGTCGTGTTCCGACCGCTTGTATGAAGACGGAATACTGTATAGATACCATTACCGTCTCTATACTCCAGCCATTTGGATGAAAATATGTTGTAGATACATAAAAACACCGTGAAAGGGTAAGCCGGCGCGGTACCCCGCTCCATACCCCAGCCACTTGGACTAAATTGTCGAGATAGTGAGGTATTTATCTCATCAATGCGTGACTAGTCCCGTAGTAGATAGGTACATATATAAATAATGTGTTCAAATCGCGAAAGTTTATAAATAACATTGAAAATGAAAATGAAACTTATTTCATGATAACTTACATCGTATGTCATTAAGTAATCAAAATCATATTTACAGAATCGAATTCCAGATTGAGATATATTGAGATACATTGGTTCCATACTTTCACTGTGTACTCTACTTTTACAATGAGTTCTTTGGAAAGGTGGTTTCTGGTGCAAAAGTTCATGACGCTGGTAGCGTTACCACGCTATATACCTACTTAGACGTGACTAACTTTTGCACCAGAAAAATACAAATTAAATCTCGTAATTTAAAATTGTATAATATATCTAAATAAATATTAAATGCAAAATAATAACTTTTAAAATTGAGATCATGTACAATAAAGCTAGGTAACGACGAACAAAAATAAACACAGAGACAAGACAGACAAATGGACAGACACAGACCTTATAAAGACACCTGGCTCTACTAAAGATCCCTAAAAGCAGAAATGCGGACGCGGGACGGAGCAGAATTTTCTTTACAAATATGTACATATGGGGAAGAAGATGATAGACTTTACATATGGGGAAGAAGATGATAGTGACAGGCGTAAGCGACGTTGCAATAAAATCTGCAAAGCTGAAATGGGAGTGGGCGGGACACGTAAGTCGTATGCACCCCGACAGATGGGCAAAGGTCTCAATGGAGTGGGTTCCTCTGTCTAGTCGACCCCGAGGCCGTCCTCCAACACGATGGCGCGACGAAATCGAGAGGTTTAAAAAGGATTGAACGGAGGTAGCACAGTACAGAAAGGAATGGAAGGAATTGGGGGAGACGTTTCCCCAGCAGTGGGACAGTACAGGTTAAATAAAAACAAATACATATATGTATAAGTCGATTCATACAACTTGGCGACTATGACGTTAGCTACAAGCTGCGTATAGCACAATCCCGACTGAAGCTCAGTTAACAGCTCCGCGCGGATTAAATTATAACATCAAAGCCGCCAAGTTGTATGATTCGGCCTATACTTTCACGGTTGTACAAAATATTTCACGCAAACAGCAGCAGGCTCAAAGCGTAGTACAGATCTGTTCACTCACGAAGGCGCGCCCTTCCATATTTATTGAATGTAGTTGTAAGACAGTGTAACCCTCTAACCTAAGTGATCATATTTTTTTTTTACTGTCTGTACTATTAGCCTCTACACGCACACTAAGGGGTTGTGTACAAACGAAGTCTACGCGTATAAATGCAAACCAATAATTTACTGTGGAGGGGCGCGACTTCGTGAGTGAAATGGTCTATACTTTCACGCGGTATTTTTACGTCAATTAGCTTTCCCGCTACCTCTGTTTGTGGTAACAAAAAAAACCTTGAAGTAACGAAAAGTAGCAATAACAATGACATTTGTTGAAGTGAAACTTCTAATGCGACTTCCAACAAGGTTGCGTTAAACGTTTAACGCTACCATGGAGGGGGTATGAAAACACTGTTGATTAATTTCTACCGCTTCCTATTTTCATTTCCACATTACGAAGTTTCACTTCTTCCGCGCGGAGTGACACCACGCACTATTTTTTTGTATGCATCGTTTCCACTATATATGTAGACTGGCTGCATATGAACGGCGCGCGAGGAAAAGACAGATAATTGCGGCAAAGCTGACGTGTATACTTACATAACTGATGGCCGTAACCAGGTTCCAGGGTTTCACCATCTACGGGGGGGGCAATATTACGCGAGCGTTGCGTGCGCCAATATAATTTGAAACAAGGCCTTTAAAGGAAGTCATCGGGTTTATAAAGCGCGAGCGTAGCGAGCGATTTTACAATGCTTGACAGTCTAGAGTAAATTGCATTAAGTAAAACCCCGGCTACGCCCGTAACTTAAGTGATTTCAAGTTGGATACTTACGTCGATCCATTTGATGAACTGAAAATGAAAAATAAGACTAGGTACATGCTTAAATAAACTACATAATACTTATACTAAACTACCTCTAAATAATTAAAAAAATAATGTTGTCCATGACTCATATCCTCTGGGCAAGAGGATGTCATATTCAATTTAATGTGATGTCACATAGCCTAACACAGGAGACAAATCAGACGTTCCCAACGTAACCTCATTTGCTAAATTATAGTTTATACTTTGTGTGAGCGAGTGGGAACAGATGAGCGTCCCAGTGATCCAAGATACCATGCATAGTAAGTATAAAGAAACCAAAATACATGCAAAAAATCAGTCACCTAACTACTGGAATAAAATTAACTGAGCCCTTAGTCCAGGTTTTCTTAAACTTTCGCGTTCACGTGTGGCTCCATACATTTTGGTTAGTTTTTCCTCGTTTCCGCCAGGGGCGCTGTACAAAAATGTATAGAGCTATACGGAAAAAGCTGTATTTTCAATTTACGTGTAAACCTGGACTAACCCCTCAGACACATAAGAATTTTAGAGCAATGTACGTTAGACAATTTTTTTTATTTCGTATGGGTTTGCGTTTGACTACATACTGCCTGATGTTAAGCAGAAGATAGGGTTCACAACGGATAGATGATACCTATTTACTCGGGATTTGAAGACACCCACAACAATCATCGCAGTAGGTACTACAAATAGAATGTACTTACAAGTACCTATACAGAGGTTTTCAGAACGGGTGCACTAAGCTGGAAGGAGGCGATACCAGACCATCATTATGTACAACTTTTACCATAGGGTCTTTTAGGGTCTTTTTTAGGGTCTTTTACCATAGGTGCAAAGAGAATATGGTCAGATGGGGCTTTGAAGACCAGGAACAATGTGAATGTGGTGCTGCCGTCCAAACCATGGCACACCTTTTAGTTTGCCCGCTTTGCCCAAAACAATGCACACAGAAAGGCCTGAACCTGGCCACCGAGGACGCGGTAGAGGTCGCCAGATACTGGTCCCAAAACATCTAAACCATGTAAATAATTTGTATTTAGTTAAAAAAATACAAAATAAAAAACTAAAACGTAAAAAAAAAACCGGACAAGTGCGAGTCAGGCTCGCACATCGAAGGTTCCGTACAAACATATTGTTAAAATAATTATAAACCTGTTTTAGCATGTGCTAATGAAGTTCTTTTATATGATACCTTATATGATATGATTTACTCACTTTGAATTTTGAACCCATATTTTGTGAATTTTGAGGCCCTATTTTTAAATAAAAATTTACAGTTTTCAGATTTATTCCTATATGTGTACTCTGAGACAATGCTCTTCGCCAAATTTCATAGTTCTATGTCAACGGGAAGTACCCTGTAGGTTTTGATTTTTGTGAGCGTTGAAATATGCGTTTTTTTACGACATAAACGGCTCTAACTTTTTTATACGGTAACTGAGAAGCTTTTCTTTTACACAACTGCAAGAATTCATAGGTTAACGTATATAGTTTAAATTTCAACTCGATATCTTTACGCGTTCCCGAGATTAAGAGTCTTGACATACACACAGACGGACAGACGGACAACAAAGTGATCCTATAAGGGTTCCGTTTTTTTATTATTCCTTTTGAGGTACGGAACCCTAAAAACTAATAAAAAAAATTGTCTAGCCATTGACACGAGATGAATGAACATAGGGTCAAACCGAAATTCGAGAACTGAAAAACTGAAAAACAAATTGTCAATTCAGAGTTGCAATTTGAAGAGAGGTGATTTTTCTTTCTCGTTTTTTCCATAGTAAAAGTTTTTCATGTGAGTGAGATCTGAATCACTCCCTTTTCTGCTTAGTACGGGCAAGTAAATAGCCTTGCATATTCAATCTTTTCTATGCATAAAACCATCGCAGTAGTGAATATTTACCTACCTTGGTAGTCCGCGTTTTGTTATACATTATAAATATTTATTTTACACGCTGTGCCTACATTACAGCAAAGTTTACCTAGCTTATCTTATAAATGTTTGCGCAGAAACAAGATAGTCAAACATATTCATATAAAAGTGTCGTCAAATTCATAATAAAAACTATACCTTTTTGGCGACAGGTAAGGAAAAACGGCATTTATCCAATTTAATTTAAAAAGGAAAATAAAATGGAAAACTTTCGTGCGATTTGTTGAATTAATATTCCAATATGATATAGTCTGGTGGTTGATTACTCTTTTGAATAGATTTCAAAGTTAAAAATATAAATGTATGCTGACGGCCTCGTCAACACATGTTATTGAGAATAATCTCGATTATAATCTGAGCAAGATGAAAACGAAGTCCTTGGCAAAGTAAATCGAATATCATAGTTTTCTATTTGACGAGGTTCTAGCTACTACCTAGATTACTGTAATAAAATACTTACAACTGCAGATACACACTAAATATAGTGATATTTACTGTGTATCTGCAGTTGTAGGTATAGGTCGACTAGGTCAACTATACCTACAACTACAGAGATACAGTAAATATCACTATATTTAGTGTGTCTCTGCGGTTGTAGGTATAGGTCAACTAGTGCACTGCACTGTTTGTTGACCTATACTTACAACTGCAGATACACAGTAAATATCACTATATTTAGTGTGTCTCTGCGGTTGTAGGTATAGGTCAACTGTGTGCACTGCACTGTTTGTTGACCTATACTTACAACTGCAGATACACAGTAAATATCACTATATTTAGTGTGTCTCTGCGGTTGTATGTATAGGTCAACTAGTGCACTGCACTGTTTGTTGACCTATACTTACAACTGCAGATACACAGTAAATATCACTATATTTAGTGTGTCTCTGCGGTTGTAGGTATAGGTCAACTAGTGCACTGCACTGTTTGTTGACCTATACTTACAACTGCAGATACACAGTAAATATCACTATAATTAGTGTGTCTCTGCAGTTGTAGGTATAGGTCGAAACAAATAACTTGGATAGCACTTTATCCTCGAACGATGACTGGGGCTTCACTACTAATCTGCGATCATCTCATAAAACTTATAGGTATTAAGAGTATCGCTTCATCTTGCTTTCAATTATTATTTTATCTGACGACGCAATGTAGACTCATTTTTTTATGTAGAATAGGGCTTCATTTGGCCACCTACTCGCCTGATGGAAAGCGAAGTTGTAGCCGAAGATGGAATATGTAGACCTATTTAGAATATACTTATTCACTCTTGACTAGACGATTTAATCGTGTAGGTATACGACATACTGGCGAAATTGTCTACCGTACATTGCGTCCAATTCTAGCACTTTTATTATTTACTAGTACCTAAGTACTATTATTACTTCTGAAATTTTAAGCTTTTACCTTTAGCTAATAACATTATACCGCTGCTAAAGTTAGCAAAGATTACGAATATAAGGCTGCTTTTCCAACAAAGATAAGTGAGGTTGTGCAAAGATGCATAGTAACACTGGAACGTCACTTCACACATGTTGTGAAGTGATTCTATAGACGATGTTTTTCTCTACAAACAGCTCTCTTTATTTTTGGCGAAAAACTATCGGATGTGTGCAAAGCAGCTAGTAACTTTGTAGGTTAGTTTTGTCTTCGCTCACTGCATATCTTTATTGGAAAGCAGCCTCAAAACACAAGATGTTAAGTATAATTTATTACTCACTCATTAACGTGTTTTCCGGTGCACATGATCTTGACATGGTCGCTTCTCTCCAATTTGTATGGATCTCCTCCAAACACCTCTTTAGGAGCTCCCACAGTGTACTTAGCATCGCTGATGTATATTATATCGCGGTACGTGCATTTGATATCCTTTGTAGTTTCGAGGATTTCTTTGGTTACTCTGCATTCATGAAGCTGGAAACAAAATTTAATATAACAACTAATAAAAAGACTTTGTTTTAGTTTTTTTTTAAGTTTTAGTCTTTAGTTAAAGTGTTAGTTCCTTTAGAGGTACGTCCGGCGATATTTACTACTGGGCCCCTTAAAAATCTCGGCGTTACTGGCTACTAAGTTTTAGTTCTTTCAAAGGTACATGAGGGCTTACGAGGATTCAGGGTTACCTGCTTGCACTGTACTAAGGCGAAAGGAGATTCAGACATTAATTACTGTAGTGTATGGCGGTAGCTACATTTCAATATAATAATTAATTGTTAAGAGAGGGTAAGTTCCCAATTACCAATCATTAAACAAATTAGATGTATTGCAGTGTTACACACACTCACACACACATACACGCACATTCACGTTCACTGGTATATGCTCAAACCCATCCATTCCAGACAGACAAAACAGACAAAGCCGCAAATTTATGTAACCGGCAATATTTGTTTCTTTTTAGTTACCACTAATAATTTCTTTTCTCACGAAGTCGCGCGAAACTTTAAATCAGTACCCGTCTAAACCAAGGGCCACCAAGATACAGGCTTAGCCTAGTTTGGGGCCCACTGATAATTCACAGAACACGAGTAGGTATGTCAATTGAATTACATAATTGATTTGTAGCGGCAATTATTAGTATAATGTAACTAGTTTTTGTTATGTATAAATTTTGAAACTTTTAAATTTATAACTCTGCTCTGTACTCTAATTTAAATTTTATTGGAAATAAATATCTTATCTTATCTTATCTATGTTCCATATAAAATTACAATTTGGCCAAAATTTATGACAACATATTTTTTTCTCGAATTTTGTGACTTGGCACCATAGTAAAAGTTGTTCATAATGATGGTCTGAAAAACGAATTACTCCCTTTCTGCTTAATATACCTACTAGTTTTGGATAAACCTGTATAATTATTATTTTTAATTTATTTATATCCTCAGGCCCCCTTGATGTGATAAATAAAATAAAAGTCTTTTTAAAAAAATATCAAATCTATGTTTTTGAATTTCCGCAAAGTAACGCCTGATACAATCAAAAAAAATATCAAACAAATAATTAAATTTAAGTTGGCAAAGGACATGGACATCAGTGTAGGTACGTGGAGTGTGGAGCAGTAACTTTATGAAATAAAAAAAACTATAAATTGATTTTTAAACTTTCGCGATTTGAACACATTATTATTATATACTACGGGCGTCTACCCGTGACCACGGTCGATGCAAACTCGGCCGAAACGTGGGGATTAGGAGGTATTTATTTATCTCGTAATTTTAGTGCGCGATTAGTCCCGTAGTACAGTAAAAGCTCTTTATTCGCGGGGTATATGTTCCATAAATATGCCGCGAATACAGAAACCGTGAATACGGAATGGTAATTTATATGGGATTATAGGGGATACGTTCCTAGGTGAAAAATAAAAATAAAAAACAAATACTTAAAAAAATAATTTCATTGAAGTTTTTGAACATTTTAATTAATTATCTTAAGGCTTAGGCAATGGCTTTTTTGGTTGCGGTCTTCGATCCATAATGACAACGCCACTTCCATTTTTCTATTGCTGGATCACGAACAATTTTCGCTGACAGTGAAGTTGAAGCTACAGACGACCTTATTTTATCTTCGGATTTTTTATCGATCGTACAGTTGATTCGTTGACATTGAATGAGCGTGATATGGATGCAAATGACTCTCCAAGGCATAATCAAGCATTTCTATTTTCACTTTAAGCGGTAACACAGATTTTTTTTGTGTCGAAACTCGTTTTTCATTTTTTTTAGTTGACATTATAAACTAGGAAGAGTGCAGTTGAAGTGTTACTCGATCACAATTTTTGTAACGAATGTGAAAGACGAAACAATGAAACACGCAAAGCGGCTTTTACTATAAACGGAACAACAACATTTAAAAATATACTTTAATTATTTAGTTATAAGGTTGCTTTCATTCTGATTGTTTACATTCTCAAAATCACCGATCGCGGCGAAAGCAGCTTGTGTCAAAGGCCTCGGCGATATCATTTAACAACTTACTTTAGGCAAACATGTAATAAGATCTATTTTACTTTTTTATTAGTCCATTTGACAAGGATATTGGGTTGGATACCTATTGGAATAATTTTATTATTAAGTATGTTCTTATTAGATCCGCGAATAAAAAAATATTTAGTCGCGAATATAGAAATTGGGTCGCAATTTTTTAATCCGCGAATAGTGAAAACGCGAATAAAGGAAGCGCGAATAAGGAGCTTTTACTGTATATAATAATAATAAATTGATTTAGATTATAAAATTAATAACTCACGTAACATTTCACCCAATCTTTCCCACTGCACACCACTTTTGGCAGATCTTTGTCAAACTGTGTGACTTCTTTGGCGAAAGGATCGAGGTGTGGCATTTCGCATCCCGTGCCTTTGTCTTCTTTCAACGTCTCTGCTAGTTTGTTGTCTATATATCTGTGGAAATGCAAATTGTTTTTGTATTTTTCATTTTTTTACTAGAATTGTGACGCAGACAGTCATTCCTGTAAAAACAATCGCCACGTGTGCGATAGCAAATATATGGAGAATCTAAATTCGAATTTCAAATCAACCAATGTCACACAATTTGCTATCGTTACGCAACGGGTATTGCGGCGTTTCGCCCCGCAAGCGGTTCGGCCGGCGGGGCGAATCGCCCAAGACTCATTTTGAAGGAAAGTACATTTCGTGCTAGGTACACAGGGTTATCTGCTTGCCCAATAGTCTAGTAGCTCGGTAGATAGCCGCAAGAGGGTGATTGAAATCATCATTATGAACATGTTTTACTACGAGACCAACTCGAAATTCGAGAAAAAAAATGTTTCATACAAAATTGCAACTCGGAATCGACAAAATGTACGAAACGCTGTTTTTTTCGATTTCCGGGTTGACCTCATAGTAAAAGTTCACAATGCTATGAATCGTCTCCTTTCGGCTTAAGACATCAGTTCTGGGTAACTCTGTATACCTAATTGGTTAGTTTTAGTATGGTGAATGATATAAATAATAAAATTTATGTCCTATGACCACCTATAAGTTTTATTATATTTACAGTAAACTAATACGACAGAATTCATTGTCATTACGGTCGTCGATTTTATTTTATAATTACGGGATTTACACAGATATTTTTCGATAATATTTTTTAGGCAAAAGAAGTATGTGTCTACAATTCTACATCTATATATCATACATAATAACACGTATAATAAACTTATTTAATTAACAATGAAGATTGGATATTAGCGGTTATTTGTGTTATCTTCAAGGCTATCTTATCGTATAAGAAAATTAAATAACCAAAACCAAATTACCTTCTAATTAAACTTCTCAGTAACTAACCACGTTCAATACCTATGTAAATTCTGAGATTGCATCGCGAGGAGTATATTTATTTCTTTATATTTAATCCACAGAACAGGCCCTATTACATCCTACTAATATTGTAAACGCGACAGTTTGTGAGGCGATGGATGGATGGATGTTTGTTACTCTTTCACGCAAAAACTACTGAACGGATTGAGATGAAACTTTGCAATAATATAGCTTATATATCAGAATAACACATAGGCTATAAATTATAATGACATTGCGTCAAAAATCAAAATAACATGCGGGCGAAGCCGCGGGTAAAAACTAGGGTATAATCCGAAGTCGTATATTTTGTGAGCATCTGCCTAAACGTTTTAAACTAAACCACAAAATATAATGCAATGTTCAATATATTTTAGAATAAATGTCCTCTAAATTCATTCAAATATGGGTGAAGCCGGGACGGGCAGCTAGTATATTTATTTAGTGCCAAAAATAAAACAAGGTACTAGACAAAAAATAAATCTATCGCTAATGCAACCTAGATCGCGTTGACGCCCTCTTTATTTCTCGCAGACGTTACCGCCCCCTGAAAACAAGGGGGCGTCTTCAGTCAGAAAAAAAAACAGTACTTTCGCGATTAAGTCGTTTCGATCAATCTTCTCTCACAATTAAACTCAACGCATTTCACTCAAATACAGCTAAAAGACCTGAATTGTTACATTTAATTCGGCTGCAGCTAAGAGTTTTTCTGGGTTTTTACATGTGTGAACAGGAAAAATTTGAAGCGACAGTCATAGGTACGAGTATTTGTTAAGTTTTAGATAAGAGCACATTTCTGATATATCGTTATTTGTCACACGCAATCCATCGGACTTTCGAATATTTCATTAGTTTAGAAAAGGACAGTCGGACTATTATCTAGTATTTTTTACCGACTTCCAAAAAGGAGGAGGTACTATGTTCGTCTACTGCGTCTGTTTATATATTGTTTTTGTGTATGTTCATCGATATTTTCGCCAATCGGGAAGAGATTTAAAAATATATTTTTTAAGAGAATACCCATTTCTGAGGTGGTCCCATATAAATTGTATCGGAATCGACGGAGCCGTTTTTATAAATCAACAAAAATGTGCATGGATGTCATTTTCACATCGATTCGTGCAAATTATTCCAATTTTCTGTGTACACGGTGGAAGTTGGTGATGCGATTTTTTTGCGAAAAAGAGTTAAGTGATGATGATTGTACATTATTGTAGGTACTCTATACTGCATAAAAGATAGCTTGATCTCTGCAACAGTGACATTGACATAGAAGATCGACATTTTTAGAGTTGGGATAGTGGGGGAAAAAATCGATTATCAAACAATGTTGTAATGAAATCGAATGAGTAGTTGTAGGTGAGAAATTGGATTTTATTTACTTTTGGCGTCGGCACTCGTATTGAGGAGAATGGAGGTTCGTATCAAACAAGATAGCGGCGTGCCTTTTTTTAGTTTATGGCCTGGTAACACGGCCCTTGAGCCAAATGTTACATGAGTAGGTGATAATTTGGATTCAATTTACTCACTATTATTTAAGATCGAGTATATACACATGTAAACAATGTTATGATATTAAAATATACAATATACAAATTAATGATAAATTAAGTTTTATTTAAAATATCGTTAGTATAAACTATCGATATTTTAAATAAAACTCGATCTAAAACTCTGTGGTCACGATCATTCGTCGCCCATCACTAATCGGCATGCCCATAAAGTATGACATTGACAGGTACTGTCTGTACTATTAAAAAATTCAGGACTTCATAGGCGTGATTTTTCTGACAGCTGTCGTAGAGATCAAGCTATATTTTATAGAGTATAGCTTTTTCTCGCGGCTTCCAAGATAAAAGTAGCCTATGGCACTATCCAACCTTTATGTTAAAAGTTTGCATAGTGTATATTCATATATCTACCTAATTCATTTAAGGAATTTAGCAATAACGCAAATGTGGAATAACAAATGGCCTCTTCGGCCAATTACCTACAAAATAAAAGAGTAAAAATATAACAAAGCTGCATTCTTAAACATGTCAGCCTTTTCAGTTACGTATCTTACTTAGTTATTGCATGGGCCATAATTGACTTATTTGCATTTAAAATTAACAAGTTACAAACGGTAGGAGCAACCACTGAAAGTTATTGTGTAAGAGCAACTAAAGGTACAATTCCGCAGCTGACTGCATGCTACAGTAGAGTCCCCTGATGCAGACGTGAATACAGGCGCTGCTGAATGTATTCTATAAAAAATACAAAGAACTAAGACCTTGATGAGCCAATATTAGTTCTTAAAGAAAGAAAGAAAGAAAGAAAGAAAGAAAGAAAGAAATTTATTTGCAACAAAAATAATAGGTACAATAACAACAATATACAACAAAACAAATCATAAAACACAAACAAAAACAACAGTATTATACCTAAAATCCCTGTCACAAAACGTACTCGTACGTACTCTTACGTACTCCCGCGGGGGTCGCTTGCCGCGCCAGATTTTGTGGAATACGAATTTGACTGCTCGTTCATCGGTCATGCAAGGAAGTTACGTTAGAGCGGTTTAAGATTGCGTTACGATTACGTTACGTACGTTAGAGTGGGTCTTTCTTTATAGACAGCTCAGAAACAGCAGGCATCTGTGGCTTTAATCCACAGACAACGGCTCAGGCTTCAGACGATCTTCACAAGGCCACGGAGAAGGCCATTGGGGTTTCAAATTTTGGTCAAACAAAATATGACTAATATATTTTATTTGATCTGTATTGAAAAATAATCGAAACATCGACTTGAGTACGTTATTTTTAAAAACTTTTATCTCGTTTGTTTATTTTAATTTGTTAACCATCATAGAGATTGATAATTCGATATAGAGAATCTGCAACCCATCTTCTGAGGGGATCATATCATATGCAAGCAGTGCTGAGTGTTTGACTGTTGTATTTATTTACCCGCACTAGGAGATATTAATTCTTCTTTATATCGTTATATCAGTGTATTTAATGTCAAATAAAATCATTATTTCGACCCGGCGTGAGACATTAATTCTATTAAAAGCAATGTCCGGTACATTGCATTGCATCGGAAATGCGTATTTACAACGCATGCATCGCACTATCGTACGACCGCTATGATCTGTGATTTGAAGGAATAAATAAATATATCTTTATTGTACACCAAAAATTACAATAATATACAACAATAGTTACAAAAAAAGATGTGCAATGGCGGCCTTATCGCCATTGGCGATTTCTACCAGGCAACCTTTGGATGGATTAGATACGAAAAATAGAAATACGGTCGGTGGTGTATAAATACAGTGAAATAAGTAATGAGAGAGAGAAAATACTTAGATACAATAATAAAAATAAACAAATAAAGGTATATTTTATAAACATACATAATATACATATCATATAACCTATGTAACCCTGGAATATGTGAGTAACAATTGTGTAATCAGTAATCCTACTAATATTATAAACGCGAAAGTTTGTGAGGATGGATGGATGTTTGTTACTCTTTCACGCAAAAACTACTGAACGGATTGAAATGAAACTTTGCAAATATATTATACTGATATTGCGTCAAAATTCAAAATATCATGCGGGCGAAGCCGCGGGTAAAAACTAGTATGTAATAAGTATCGTATGCCATCGCTGGAGAGAGCTGTCATGCCCTATCTCTCATAGCCTATGACTCATAGGTACCTACCTAATGAGAAATGATGATATCATTAACTCGTAAATTTTTAACAACATTGCCATATAATTAAGTAATTAATCACCCTTCGTGGGTAGGCCTACGTACTGCAGTGGACTATTAAAAGCCTGATACAGTGCAGTACAGAATTTCTTGATAAAATTCATATAATCTGAACTTAGTTAGTTTTAAACTTTACTCATATTTGGTTTAATGGTTCAAACACGAGCGACTTTTGTTAATACGAGTAGTGTAAAGCTTGTGGTAGAGTTCACTGGATACGTATCAAAAAATCAATACGTAATGATTGTTGGCGGCCAACTAAATTATTTAAATATGCATAGCTGCTCACATATGTATAGTTGCTCTGAAAGTATTTAAGCGTCGAGAATCATGTTGGTTTCTATCCGCCTTACCACAAAAGATTTAAACACGCCTTAACACTGTTTAACGGCACAATTTGTACTGCTAAACATTGCCTAAAGCGTGCGTAAAACTTTTGTGGTTAGACGGTATGAGTTTTCAAAAATCGTTTAAAGTTCTTAGTAGCGAGCGAGGCCAAAGGTCGACTTTTAGTACATATTTAAACAAGATACCTATATATAAGTATACTACTTATATGAGGACGTCGCGTCGCTCAGGGCCTACTGACTTCTGCCGGAAAGATTTTATCAATGTGTCACTGGCCGACTATAAAGTATGTACATTTTGACGACAACTAATAATTAAGTAGCTTAATTTATAGTCTTCTATAGACGACGGACATATTCTAGGACATCACCATACCCATAATCGTGAACTTTTACTATGGGATCAAATGCGAAATCGCGAGAAAAAATATATTTCCTATTATCCCCAGCTATTCCTTATACAATACATTCGAGAGTTGCTGGACATTTTTCATGAAACAGCTACCTTTTTTCGTGATATTGGAGTTGACTCTAGTAAGTAAGTTCGTATAGGCCGGGTGGCTAGCCCTGGTGTCAGAGTTTTAGGCCGCCTGAAGGCCTCTGACATGGCTAAACGGTTAAAACAACCGGGACCTACAATTTAACGTGTCATCCGAGCCACGGTAGCGCTCAGTTGGAAAATGCCACCCGCGGTCACCCATCCAAATACTGACCGTGCGAAACGTTGCTTAATTTATTGACTCTAGTGAAAGTTGGAATCATAATCATTTTATTCATAACGTTAGTTACAAGTCGACAGAAATTATACATAGGTAATCTTATTAATAAGTATTGTACTTAAGACAGTACAGTGATATCCAAGAATATGTCCAACGTCTATAGAAACACCCAGTATACTTATTACTAGTAAGGTTTCTTAAATTAGTTATAGGTCGAATCAAACTTATTGGCGGGTGCGAAGTTAGCTACAAGCAGCGGGAAACCTCCGTGCAGCTGTCAAGTGAGCTTCCGTCAGGATTGGGTTTTGGGCAGCTTGTAGGAGTTGTAGGTAACATTTTCCACCAAGCACCACGAAGAAGCCACCAAGAATTATGATATCTCAGTTCAAATCGATGCAAAAGGTCGCTAGTGTCCGAATGTAAACTAGCGGATTTTCGTAACTTATTCAAATCGTAAATAGCACTGTCTGAAAACATGGACACACAGAAAGACGCATCCAATCGCCGCCAAGGACGTGTCTTTGTCCCAAAAAAATGGTATTTGCTACGCTTTGTTTTGTATTCATGTACGGATTTATTTTCTATTCATTTAGGTAGTGTGTTGCCCCATGAAATAATCGTGCTGTTAGATGTGAAATTTTTGCCAAATTAGCGAGAATCATGCGTGAAATTGAAATGTTACGGCGTGGCGATACCAATGTGTAAAAAATCAAAGAATCTAACATTTTATGTATACGTACACGCATATTACCTACTTCGAGCGATAAAACAGTATAAAACATTATTTTACTACATTATTTTACTGTACAATAAAATAATGTAAACAACACGGAGTTGCGAATAAAGAAATCAGCTGTTACATTTATAAAGTTCAGTACAACTCTTGACAATACAAATATGGAACAAACGTAATTTTTTCGCTATTTTGCAGTTGAATCCAAGTAGACGTTGGTCATAATAATGAGTACAATGATATTCTAGCTAGAACATCTTTGTTGTTATTATTTTTAGATTTACACCCCTTATCTAAGAGGAGGCTATGCCCAGCAGTGGAGAACCTACGTGGAAATATGATGATAGCAACAGATGAATTTATATAGGGAAGGCTATTTCTTATCCGTTTGTACTGTGTACTATACCGACCGTTTACTATTTAAAAAGAGTTCTTGTGATAAACAATTCAAAAACCGTGTAAAGCCGTGGTGGTCTAGTGGTAATGACACCCGCATTACAATCGTGAGGTCGTGGTTTCGAAACCCTGACCCGTACCAAATAATTCTTTGGAATTTATGTACGGAATTTCACACCACGGCTTTTCAGTGAAGGAATACATCGTGAGGCAACCTGCACACTTCCTTAGAAGAAACAATCGATAGCGTATTTGTATCTAAAAACCCGCACTGGGCCAGCGCCCAGCGTGGTAGATATGGCCCAATCACCCTTAGCGGGTAGGCTTACGTCCTACTGTGGACTATTAAAAAGGCTGGTACAATACAGTAATTCAAAAAAATATTGTGAGCGCAAGATTTGAACCTGCATAACTTATATTCGGGTTTCCGTTCTAGTGCTGTACTAATTAAGTTATGCAACACTGATGCTCTCGCCAAATCAGTTGAAGTGTTTATTTTTTACCAACTTAATGTGAAAAGCTACAAAAATAGTTTTAGTTATCAATAAGTCCACTGCATTATATCCGTAAAATATTATACTTGATTACAAATTATTAAATAATTATTATTATATACTACGGAACTAATCGTGCACTAAAATTGAGAGATAAATAAATACCTCATCATCCCTACGTTTCAACCGAGTTGCATCGTCGTTGAAACGTCGGGATGATGAGGTATTTATTTATCTCTTCCCGTCCCGTAGTATATAATAATAATGTGTTCAAATCGCGAAAGTTTAAAAACAACAATTATTCAAGAATATTGTTAAAGGAAATAAATCATTTACACATTGGTATCGCCGATTAATTATCTTATTGTTCAAACAGTAAGAGGGTGCAATTAATTTAATAGAAAAGCAGGACAAGCACTAATACTAGAAACTATAAATGCATTACTACTTACTTAATAATTGAGATTCTGAAAATGCAAAAGTCACAACATTAGTATCATTTCAACATGCAATTAACATAACAAATAGATAATTACTGGAGCGATCAGAACAACGAGAATTTTCCATCATGCTTGCACAATCCCAATTCATAAAAATAAAAAAAAACATGTGACTTTCTAACTCAGACTAAATAAAAAAATAAAGACAGAATGTTGTGAAAAAACCAAGTGAAGCCGGCAAAACTACACCTCGCCGTGTATAGACACAATTACACACACATATAGGTACTACGAAACTACTAACTGACGGACTAATAATAATAATGATTTTCATACCCAGTAAACATCCCTATTGAAGCGTTTGCTTTGATAACCTCATGACTAAATCTAACGAGTATATTACAAAGCGTTAGATAAATAATTAAAAGAAAATATTATTTTATTGTTAGCTCTATTTGTCGGTTATACTTATTTTGTTGTTGTTTTTGTTGGCTGTTAGTTTTTTTTAACTAAACAAAATTAAGGCCATTGGGTTGACATAACGCAATCGTCGAGTTTTTAAAAACTCCGACACGAAATAGGCGTGTTATAACTATAATATATGTGTGTCTATAGGTTCGTAGTTTTATAATAAACGGATGATTTATGTAAGACCGCCCAAATTAGAAATCTCGTGGGGAGGCCTGTGCCCAGCAGTGAAGGGACACTACGGGCTCATAAACAAACAAACATTTATCCACCTTAGTCACATCATTTTATGTGACTAAGGTGACTATTGCCTAATTTAATTAAGAAGATTTGTCGGAGCGTTTTTCACACTTTTAGTATTTATACATCTTCGGCTTAATACAGGGTTATTTAGAACTGGTGTACTACCTAAGCCGAAAGATGTGATTCAGACCATAATTATGAACAACTTTTACTATGGAGCAAAGCAATTCGAGAAAAAAAACAGCTGTTTCATTTATTTTGTCAATTTTACATGTAACAGCAGGTTTTTTTCTCGTATTCCAGGTTGGCCCCATAGTAAAAGTTGTGCATAGTGATGGTGTTAATCAGCCCCCTTCAGCTTAGTACAGGGCAAGCAGATAACCCTGTATATTCTACTTCGTTTGATCTGAACGCTCCATACATAAATAATCTAAGTATAAATTCAAGGCAAAGGTTCTTCAAATTACTAAGGTATCATTCCAACTCAAAAACAATCTACAAATAAGGTAGAAAAGAAGTAAATATAAAACAATTTTACTAGTGCCTATGAATGGGTGCTATTTATGAATTGACTTGCTCAAGACGTAGCTTTTTATATTTTCCAATGTTTGTTATGCTAAAATTGTACCTGCGGGCATGTATACAGGGTTACTTGTAAAACACTTTACAAGAAAACCTTTCGGGCGCTAGGGCACATAGTAAAACGGTTGGGTAATTTGGTACTATGACTTTTTTACCCGACTTCACGTGAAAGGGAGTTTCATAATATTATATTTATTAAAATATACATCTCTAAATTTATACCATATTTGTAGAACATATTAATGTATATGCATACGCTAATAAGTAACTATGTACTCTAATTTATTCTCTAAGCTAAGTAACACTCAGAGTTATGTTTTTTTTAATAATTACATATCGTAATTTTGTTCATCTTATAAGAACTATAATTTGACCGCTTAACTTAGTCCTCGCCTGTGCGTTAGAGGGGGCGCCCGCCGGGGGAGACGCCAAAGGGGACTGAGACAGGTGTCTCCCCCGGCGCCCCTGTACCGCGCATGCGATGAGTAAAGCCCTTTCCAGACGGATGTAATCTAGCATCCCAACAGGGGTGACCTTGCTTGTTGTCATCCATGTAGACTGCAGATTTAATCCAAATTATATTATGACCTTCATCGTCCTTGGTGGACGGGCGCGTGTTTCCATGCGAGGTTACCCCTGTTGGGACGCTGGATTACATCCGTCTGAAAAGGACTTAAGTTAAGCGGTCGGATTACAGTAACACTTATTCATCTATTAATCAAATTGGCTGTTCTTTTTAAATTTTGTTATTTTAAGTAAATTTTCGTATACAAGGTTTAAATATAGACGGATATATTCTAAATTATGTTATTCATAACTCTGATATGGGACGAACCCCGAAATCGCAAAAATAAATCAGCTCTTCCATAGAGAATGTTAGACTTTCGACAAAAGGAATAAAACAGGTAATGAAATAGCTTTTTTGCGATTTCTGTATTTGTCCCATAGTAATAGATGGACATAATGTTCAGTACAAACTAAAAGAAAAGGCTTGAGGCATTTGAGATGTGGTGTTGGAGAAAGAAAAAAAACAGCTGGACCGCAAAAAAATAGGCCAAGTGCGAGTTGGACTCGCGCACCAAGGTGAACCCTTATTAGGTTAAGGGTTCAATCGGCCAATTCCACTTACCAACCAACTTACCAACTTACCTTCCACTAAGTTGTATGCCATTGGATACACAATTTAACAATCGGCCAAGTGCGAGTCCCGTACCGTATGGAAGCCCCCCTTAATATATATTTAATTAAGTAATTTTATTTCTGAAGGAACTTAATATTCTGCGAATATTTCAAGCATCTTCCTGTTGCCGTTATTAATATCGAGCAAAACAATCACGTTACTTGTATAGGAGCCCCCCTTAAATATTTATTTTTTTCTATTTTCAGTATTTATTGTTATAGCAGCAACAAAAATACATCATCTATGAAAATTTCATCGTTCTAGCTATTACGGTTCATGAGATACAGCCTGGTGACAGACAAACAGACGGACAGACGGTAGGACAGCGTAGCCTTAGTAATATGGTCCCGTTTTTACCCTTTGGGTACGGAACCCTAAAAAGTGCGCAACTTGCCAGGCTTGTCGGTTTTTAAAACCATAGTTTTTCAGTAATCGACATGCGAACTATGTCAAGCCGTAAAACCAGCAGGCCAATCGCGTTAATTTTAAACAGCTGCGTTCCATCTGTAATTCAGCTAAAGTTCGGTTGCAATTGAAGTTAAGTTTCGATTCAGCTTCAATGAATTAAGTATTGCGCTAAACATTATACACCAACCGTTCATTTGACACCGGTTACGTTCCAACTCTGATCGAGTTGCGTTTCAACTTTAGTCAAAATCATTAGTGCGATACGAAAATAGACAAAAAGTCGAAGTTCAGGTAAAGTTCAATTGTAGTTCCGCTGTAATTTTTTAGTGCGATTGGCCTGCTGGTTTCAAAGCTCTTCGGCTCGCTCGTCGCCTTCAGGCATTGATATTTTTTGCGCTTTTTCAATTTCTATATAAAACTGAATTTTATAGGTAATTTATAATAAAAAAAATATGTAAAATGTACTTTGGAGTATGTAATTCGATCTACTGGAATAATATCTATAATATGTATACTGTCGGTCCGCTGCGCTTCGGCGCTTTTATAATAGGTTAGCTATACAGATTTAATAACTCTTTATTGTATTGTAAAATTTAATATTATTGGTATAGCTAAAGATATGTATTCGATGGTTATAGTTATAATTTATTATTTTATGGTTTTGCAGACCATAAACCATTGATTGGATTTGTGTGCGTAGTTCATTATTGTAATAGTAGTATTAGTAATAGTCCATAAAAGATTTGATTTTTATTAGGTATTGTATTTGGTTATGATAATATTTACACTTGTATTTAACTTCAATTTAAATTAGGCCTATCATAGTTTCAAGCTAAATTTTAGATATGAGTAATATTAAGAACTTTAAGTAAAGGCACTGGCCCTATTTAAGAAAAAACAATTCGTATGCTGGTGTGAAATTGGCCTTATCACACGAAGCGACTGTTAAAACAACTTGATGAAGGTTCAAATTATGATGAAAACAAGGATTTTCGTTTTTACCGAAAAATAAACAAGTATATTTTAATAGGTAGGTATGAATATAGCCAAACTAGATAAGTACAGTTAATATAATTACTTATCTTTAACTGTAGTAAGAAAAAACACTTTAAAGTTAGTTAGTTTCGCCTTAAATTTTATAATTAGAGTTCCATGCGTATCATGCACAAAGAAAACCTCTCACCTGATATTTGATAGTTTATTGTCTGTTTGCGGTATGGGACTACAACTAAAATGCAGAAAAGAAACGAAACAATTAGGCAAACAAAAACATGGAAATAAAATACGCAAAGAAAAACTAAGAAACGGTTTTGTTACGAAACTGATCCCAACTTAGAATATTGCTGGTTGTACACATCTTGGGCCCTGATTCCGTATGGTCTTTTAAGTTGCGTTATGTACCAAGCCAAGACATAATAATCTTATGATATTTTCTAATTGCGGTATTTTGAACATCAAAATCAATAATCAGGATTCCACAGACAGTTGCGGCCTAGTCATTAACTAATCAATTGATACAAATATTTTAGCCACTGATTGGTTGATAGGATAGCTGTCTGCGGGACGATGGTTGAGACCAGCAAGAGACGTTTTATGGGGTCGTTCCTGTAAGTTCTACTGGCAGAACTACCGGGAAAAAGAATTCCCGGTAGTCCTACCGTAGAACTACTGGGACAAAATTTTCCCGGTAGTTCTACTGTAGAACATTTCGTTTTCAGGGCTCATAAGTTAGAATTTGTTAAAATCTTGAATTTTCATTCCGTTGAATATAACTTACGGTCTTAATTAAGACCCCTGATCATGTCAGGGATATTTCGCGATAAAAAAACAAAAAAAAAATATATAACTTACGGTACGACCCGTTTTATGGAGGATTTACACGAAAATCGACTCACAAAATGATATGTGTGGAATTGCGGTTTTGACGGTCGATTTTTGCCGCGGTGGCAAAAATTTAGTGACTTTGTCGTGTGGCTTTAGTGACGCGTGTAAATCCACCATCTGCATGTGCAGTTGGACTAGCGTTCGTAAAAAGGACAAGCTACGAGTATTTTAGTGCTCTACCAACCCATAAATAAGCATGCATTCCGACCTTATTCATAAACACACAATAAGCTAATCTATAAAACTGTAAAGTAGGATAAGATTGTTAAAGTCAAGTTATAGCCAACGACGGAACTCGTTACATAAAAGCCTACTTTTAACTGCAGTTTCAGTGAATCTAATTTTTTCCTCCGATTTAAGAATCGTCCATTAATCACATAAGGCATGAAATAATTCGGTATAATATCAAAATATGAATCGCGTTGAATGTAGTGAATAGCACGTGTATACCTCGTCTGAATTAAATTTCATAGCGGCTGTGGTGCTCAATTAACATCTGATGATAAGGTATCGCAGCTTGTAGATAATTTCACAGCAGTCGCCAAGAAGTTTAATTCGGCCTATATGATATTTTTTGATGCGCCGATTATATCTAAATAGCTGTACATGACTTGATTCGCTAGGCGAGGACTACCGCTTGGTTACTATAAGGAAAAGTGATTCTTATTATTTTGGGTAGCGCTCGTAGGGTAGTTTGATTAGGTGATTGTCAGCGATCACCGAAATTAAGCAACGTTCCGCACGGTCATTATTTGGATGGGTGACCGCGGGTGGCATTTTCCAACTGAGCGCTACCGTGGCTCGGATGACACGTTAAATTGTAGATCTCGGTTGTTTTAACCGTTTAGCCATGTCAGAGGCCTTCAGGCGGCCTAAAAACTCTGACACCAGGGCTAGCCACCCGGCCTATACGAACTTACTTACTTACTTATTATTTTGGGTATTAGGTACTTTATTATCCAGTGGTAGGCAGACAGCAGATGTTCGTTTGTCGTCGTTGTAATTTCAGGACGTCCGGCTGGACACAGGCCTCCCCTAAAGATCTCCAATATAGGTAAGACCGATTGGTAGCGGCTTCATGCATTCTGCGGTCTTAATGAGGTTATCCGACCACCTTGTGGGTAGACGTCCTACGCTGCGCTTGCCGGTACGTGGTCTCTACTCGAAAACTTTTTGACCTTTTCGGTCATCAGTTCACAGTGCTATGTATCCAGCCCACTGCCATTTCATCTTATCTAACTTGGTTCTTCTACTACCTTATTGGACTATACTAAGCGCCACACAAATCGGCGGATGGGAAGTTATACGCAGGACGCTGCGCAAAAGCCGAAATATAGGAATGCGCGGGAGCCAGAGAGATGAGACGCCGGGGCACACCCGCCCGCCAACCTCACGCAACCTCATGCCTCCCGCACGCTACCTACGCCCGTGCTCACTACTACCAAAGAAGATATAATAATACTACGTATAGAACGGCCACTCGTTACCCCCCACCCGTTTGAGTCTTCCTCACTTCCACCCCGCGTCAGGACACGATTTACTACTCTGCGCGCGGGCTGCACAGGCCGCTGCAAATACCCGTGTAGCGTTCGTGCGTATGTGTAGTGTCTGTGAATAAATATAGTGTTGTGTGCGTAACAGCAGATTTTGTATGAAGAAACGCGGAGTGTCCGGGCTGTGCTACTACGACACGCGGCGTCAGAATTGTGCACACATGCGCAATAATTAGCGAACCACGGCGAAGTGTCATCTGCAGCTAACTTCTCATCCGCCGATTTGTGTGGCGCTTAGTATACTTGTACACGTACAAGCCAACAACTTCAAAAACTTAGTTCTCAACAGAAATTGGGGTAGGTACAATATGGGAGCCGTGGTGGCCTAGAGGTAGTGACACCCGCCTTTCAATCGTGAGGTCGTGGGTTCAAATCCCGGTCCCGTACCAATGAGTTCTTTGGAATTTATGTACGGAATTTCACAACATTGGCTTTTCGGTGAAGGAAAACATCGTGAGGTAACCTGCATACTTCCGTAGAAGAAATTCGATGGCGTATGCGAATCCACCAACCCGCACTGGGCCAGCGTGGTGGATATGGCCCAATCACCCTTAGTGGGTAGGCCTACGTCCTGCAGTGGACTATTAAAAGGCTGATACAGGTACAATATGGGAATTACACATGACATGGAGTTCGATTGGCACAGGACCGAGGCAGATGGCACAGTAAGAGAGAGGCTTATTCCCAGCAGTGGGAGTTTTAAGAGTATGTAACTCGTAAATGCTTCTTATTTATGGTCGCTAAATGAGTTTTCGTATACTTAAGGTATGATTCCGAACTCCGCTTCAGGCAGCAGCAACACCGCAGCAGTGCTGCCGCAGCACTACTGGTCCCCATATAATCTATATGAGTTATATGAGATTAGATTACGAGCTAAGCAGCATTGTCGCGGCAGCAATATGAGGAAAAGTAGTGCTACGGCAGCACTGCTGCCTGCTGCTGATGCCTGCAGCGGAGTTGGGAATCATACCTTTCAAATCAGTAGTTCATCTGTACCTAAATGTCGAAATGACCTTATTAGGACCGCAGGATGCAAGCCGCTATCAACCGGTCTTATTGGAAATCATTAGGGGAGGCCTATGTCCAGCAGTGGACGTCCTATGGCTGAAATGATGATGATGATGATGAAATGTCGAAAAACTCAAAAATATTCGAATTTCGCTCTCTGACCGAGACGAACCACGTTAATGCCTAGTTTTCAGGGTGAGAATATTATACCAACACATTTTTAGGGTTCCGTACCTCAAAAGGAAAAAACGGAACCCTTATAGGATCACTTTGTAGTCCGTCTGTCCGTCTGTGTGTATGTCAAGACTATTTATCTCGGGAACGCGTAAAGATATCGAGTTGAAATTTAAACAGTATATGTATATCTATGATCTCTTGCAGTTGTGGAAAAGAAAAACTTCTCAGTTATCGTTTAAAAAAAGTTAAAGCCAGTTAAAAAAAGTTAAAAGTAAAAGTTAATGTCGTAAAAAACCGCATATTTCGATAATCACAAAAATCAAAACCTACAGGGTACTTCCCGTTGACATATAACTATGAAATTTGGCGAGAAGCAATGTCTCAGAGTACACATACAGGAATAAATCTGAAAACTGTACATTTTGATTTAAATCACAAAAAATAGGGCCTCAAAATTCACAAAATATGGGTTCAAAATTCAAACTGAGTAAATCGAATCATGTAAGATATCATATAAAAGAACTTCATTAGCACATGTTAAAACAGATTTTCAATTATTTTAACAATGTGTAATTTTCGATGAATGACGAGAAAAGTGAAAAAAAAAAAAACTGAACAACTGAACAAATTATGGATTTGTACGGAACCCTCGATGTGCGAGCCTGACTCGCACTTGTCCGGTTTTTTATTAGTGTCTTAGCGTAAATATCTATTCGATAATGTCTAAATCGTATCTGGAACTCATCAAAACAATAAACATATTGTGAACACTTAGGTACAGGTCGCGGCATATAAGTTTAGCGCTGAGCGAAGTGTGGTGGGGATGACTGCGCATAGGTTTTGTATGGCGGTCACCATGCGCACCCATCCCCTCCACACTACCCTTAGCACTAGACTTACGTGCCACCTGTACCTACAGACTGTCTCTGACCTAAATCGAGGATTATTGAATGTTTATGAATAAGGCGTTTTTATTTGTACTGTGCCATATACTCGTATATAACCAGAAACCAAGCAGTGTGCCCGAGTACCAATAATGTAGAAAGGACCACAGGTGTAGCCAAATATTGGGGGGATCTGGAGTTATGATATATGTCAGATTTTGAAGGACTCAAAATTTTCGCGCTCGCTGAACTCGCGCTTAGTAAGTCTGTTTCTTTAACTCCCTAAACTGGCTATGTCCATGGCAAGTTGCGGTAGTGTCTGTCTGTACCTATTTGTATTGTGAATTATAATTTCAACTATTTTTATTCCTGTCCTGTTCTGAAATATAAGCCTATTATGAGCATGTAACTTACTTCCTAGTCAAGTCGGTCTTATGCGAATTATAGATAATTTCAAGTATTTTTAAACCTTTCCTGTTCTGAAATATAGGCGTATTCTAAGCAAGTAACTTACCTCCTAGTCAAGTCCAAGTCTTGCTCTGTCAAACTGTCATTCAAGCTTACGTAATACAGCACGCATATTGTGATCACCACCAAGAATGCCAAGATTTGATTTTTTCTAGAACGGTACCATTTTTTCACCACCATCCTCCCTGCAAAAAATATACGATACCTATCATTAATTATTCTGTACGCCATTATACTTGCGAAAGGCTTAAAGAGCTGCGAGTGTGTATAGGTGGAATCAAGCTTTCGTGAACTTAGCTACACCTCTATGGCTACAAGCTACGGAAAGCGCCACTCCTCACCCCGCAGATATATGAATTTGCTATGCTAATGCTAATGCGCAGGCATTGACTCGCCTCGTGTTCACAGAGCCAAAAGCCAAAAGTGTGATTCGATTTATACGAGTATTTTGGAGAGCGATTTGCGCGAGCGCCGCTGACTCGTTATTTCAGCCGTAGTATAATCCGCGCCACACCAATCGTTGGATAGGAAATTAGGCACCGATCGCTGCGCAAAAGGCAAAATATAGGTACGCGCGGGAGCCAAATTGACACGACGCCGAGGCATATCCGACTGCCAACCTGATGCCTCCCGCGCGCTCCCTACCACCCCATCCTCACCACTACGCCACGCGGCGTCGGCATTGTGCACACATGCGCAATAATTAGCGAATCACGGCGAAGTATCAGTGGTGGCGCACGACCTGAACGCAAACCCTCGCGCATAGGCCGCATTCGCCAGGAAGTCGATTTTTTAATTTCGAACACCTAGGAACATATACGGAACTTTGACAGACTGTATGGAGAATCTCTATGTTGTCTATGGAAGTTGCGAGTACTTACACCATACAAGTTCTGTACACGACCAAACCGTGCGAAGTTCAAAAAATGATCCCCAGATCTGTTCACACCTCAAGCTTAGACAAACTACTACTATAGGCCAAATCCTACAAGTCGACGGATGTCAATTTAGTTACATACTGCGCGGAATCCAATCAACGCGCAGTTCTACAGGATTGGATATTGTGCAACTTGTAGCTAACTTCACATTCGACGACTTGTAACATATTTCAAGACATTAAACATCATTGATTTCAACATAAAATATTGTAACAACTTGAAACATATTTCAAATTGTTAGATTAATTCATACATAGGATACTTAGTTTATTGGTCACATAGGAGGTATATTATTCATGGATGGACATAGGCCCACCCCATAGATTTTGGACATACGCCTCCCCATAGATTTTTGACATAGGCCTACCCCATAGATTTTTAATAAGTAAATAAAAGTAAATATAGCCATGAAATAGGCCTTCTTTGTACAAAAAAAAGTTTCTAAGACTATTGTGTTCACACTACTAAAAATTGCCTTAGACTGATGCACTTACTTATTCCATATTTCATGAAATGTAATCTAATAGTTCCTAGCCTGCACATCCTCATGTGCATTTAAATAAAAGTCTTTTTCAGCAGGCTAGTGTTGTTTTAAAGTAATTAAAGTTTAATATTAATTGCAATATTTAGATTAAGTTTTAAATTGACAAATATCAATGTCAATTTTATCCTTTCATTGAATTTCTTTTTTCTCTTGACATTTTAATACACAGCTATGTCATCTTTAGGGGTTGGAATAGGTCAGAGAAATAGGTAGTTCAATTTTATGTACTTGCAGAAAGAGAGTCAAAGTAAGCATAACAGGGAATAATCTTAATATTTGACAATATTATTTTTTTAATATTACTAAGATATCACAAAGAAAAAAAAATGATAGAGGAATCATACAAATCCAATAGGCTGCGCAATATCTAATCCTGATTGTAGCTCACAAGCTGCTTGAGTGTTGATTGGATATTGCACAGCTTATAGCTAACTTCACATCTGCCAACTTATATGATTCAGCCTATACCATGATTGGGATATGAGAAGCGATTGCAAATGTTTATTTTAATAATAGCACGAAAAAGTCATCAAGTTGTCAAAAAGTGGTTTTAATCAGACACTATTTTGGTGATTTCTTTGTGATATAAGCCATAAGTGTAGAGAAACGTAGTTCTCGTCGTGAATGTATTATTAAAACACTTATAAATCCACAAACATCTTAATATATATAAATCTCGTGTCACAATGTTTGTCCTCAATGGACTCCTAAACCACTAAACCAATTATAATAAATTTCGCACACCATGTGCAGTTTGATCCGACTTGAGAGATAGGATAGTTTAAATCTCAAATTATAGTCGCAATTTTAATTTATTTAGCCACAGCAACGCGTGGCCGGGTCAGCTAGTTAAATATATTTTCAGGAGAAAATTAACATTTTTATATTACATTACAACCAAAGCAACAACCGACTATCCACCATAAATGTAACTTAAATAGAAGTTTTCATGCGGAACTCATAGAACCTCTTTTCATTTAAAAATAAGCATAGGCCAGCATAGGCAGACAAGCTGGCAGGACTACCGGTGGTAAGAGATCCCCAGTAAACAATTATTACAGCACTGTTACATGTTTCTACAGCCAGACTGGTGTCTCTGATTCCAACCGGTAATTTCCCGACGTACCCAGGTGCCTCGCGCGTAAACTATACATTAGTGCGGGACATGGTTAAACGTTTTAAAACTGATTAAACTGGTTTTCCAACATATTTACATATACTTTTATGAGGTCTTATTTTGTCTACTAAAATAGAATGAGTACTAGTACCAAATAAAAAAAAAATTATAACACTCACCGTTTAAAGTTCAAATAAAGAAATTAGTCTTCATCCGTATTACAGAAACAATTTTTATTATTGACTGTAGATGTTTGAAGATTTATTTTCCTTCAAATCTATCCAGTAGCTGTATTTGCCGTATATCACCAGTCCGTTAATGGCACTGGTTAAATTATTTTAGGATTCGCCGGGTCGCGCCGCCCACCTAACTGATTATTATTGAATAAAGCAATGAGAAAATATCCGAGACGTCCGTCGATCAATTGGTCTGTGATCAAGTTCTCAAATTCTGTCTAGTCATGTGTCAGCTACACCGAAACGTACCTAAAAACCGTTATTAGGCCAGCAACGCAACCATCGATACTGACACAAGTGAAAACGGTTGCCTTACTTAACCAGTAAACGTATGTACCTAACCGCTGATGGTGAATTGGTGACAACTAAATCAACTAAAACTAACGCGCGTTTGTTAGCTGCCGATACTCTGACAAGACTTTGCCACCAAAAACTGAAATAATTATGGCCTCTCCCTACGCGACACGACACGCGCGATAGCGAGAAGAGGCGAATGTCAGCCAAACCAAAGGAAGTGATGGATCCAAAGTCAACCTTAAGTTTATATTAATAAAGTTGAAATGTGCATGTACCAACGCGGCAACTGACCCACACTTACCCAACATTCGCTCCTTCTCAGTCCCGCTCGCCGCGAGCCACTCGGAGAGAAAGAGACAGCTTGGTTGTTGGTTATTATAGTTCGCGCGAAATCCATTTGGCGCTTCGCGCGAAGACAATGTGTTTAGCGAGACCGATATTTGGCAACGGTTGCTAGTACCGATAGTAAGACCCGATCACGGTTAGACAACCGTTGCCAAAAATTGTCGATATCGCCCATGACTAATTCTGTCTCAATAATTTGATTTTTTTTGTTTCGAGAAGGGTTCCCAGCACTTACATTATAAATTCCCCACAAACGTACAAAAAAAACTCACATGCTGCGGGGCAAGCATACGACCACGATTCAAAGAATTATTTCTCGATATTTCTATAATAAAGCAATAATTCGATATTTCGGGCGACGTTAAAATGACTACGCAACGGAATGAAGACATATCGTGATATTGGCTGTAGCAGTCTTGTCGAGAATCTCTAACATGTGCAAGCGAAATTTGTCGAATTTTGACATTACTTCACGAGTATTTTTTCGTCCTTGTTTTTGAGGCCGAAATACGCAGAAATAAAAGGTTGAACAAATATTTTCTTAAAATTAAAATAAAAGAACGAAGTTCGTCGTCATTTTCAGTCGGTGGATGACGTGAGAAATGTAAAGAAATTATAGAATATTCAATTTATCATCAGTAGGCTGTCCACTGCAGAACCTCGGCCTCCCCTATAAATTTCCAATTAGGCCGGTTGGAAGCGACTTGTATCCAACGCGTTTCTGTGATCTTTATGATATTGTCAGTCTAACTAGTCGGTGGATGTTCTACGCTGCGTTTGCTGGTCAGTGGTCTCCATTGGAGAACTTTACAGCCCCATCGGCTATCTGTTCTTCGAACTATGTGCTACTGCCTCTTTAACTTACTAATACACTGGGCTGTGTCAGTAACTTGGGTTCCTCTGCAGATCAATCTCGCAGAGAGACGCCAAGCATAGCCCTCTCTATAGCACATTAGGTTAACTTGAGTTTATTTATAAGACCCACAGTAAAATACCACGTTTACTGTACGTTTACCACTGACAATACACAACTGTCAAAAACTTACACGAAAACGGAATTAAATTTATTCATGTACACTTTAAAATAAATAAATGATTTTAAGAATCTTCCGTTCGCCGTAGTATTATTATAATTATCTTCTTTGCCACAAGTGACAGAGCGCCATCTATCCGCAAGTCCGGAAGTGACACGGGGCGGGGCCCGCCGCGAATATGCGCCAATCACAGAGATTTGTAAATCCGAACGACATTATCCAGTTAAATTTGAATGGTCTTTACAAATATTATGCGAATACCAAATATGAGGATATCAGATTTTGCCGTATTACTTATTACTCGGATCTATTCAATATTACTTATCTTGTATCGAATACCATTATATCAACCGCACGCTTAAATTACCAGTGTAACATCTGTTTCTTGTGACGATTTAGCCCGAAATAGCATCAAAATAGAAATTTAATTTCGTTATTGCGCATCTTAGCTGGACTGGAATTCGTTCTCTTTTCTCTATTCTACTAGCTTTTTTTTCTATTTTACTAGCTTCAAATTCTCCGCAATTTGGAGAATTCCAAATTGGCAGGTTCACAGAACAGACAACAGAACTAGGAGTTCACTGTCTAAACTAGAATCCTCAATTGCGTAGGGTGTGAGAAAAAGATGTGTCATACCTACTTAGATAGCTATATATACGTTGTTATGATTTTAGCATATTTAGACTAGATAATAGTAAAAACCTGCATAATAGATATTACTTTCGTCCTATTCACACCTTCATACTTGCACATCTCGCCTTCTCTTACATTTGTAATTATTATTATTTAGCGCCGCCTGTCTAGTTAATACTTTCACTACGGGTTAACCCTGTCTCGCGCGCATGTATACTGCTAGTGTGATATTCAATTATAGCTAATTGAGCATGCACGCGTTGAAATTATTTAACATTGATTTGGTGCTATTATTGTGCTAGTGCTAGTACATACATATATTGATGACTGCCTCGGCCTGCAAAGAGGCGGGGGTACGATCCCCGCCCAGGGCAAGTATTTATGTGATGAACAAAGGTGTTTGCTCTGTGTCTGGGTGCTATTTAGTTACCATCTTTATAAGTATGTATTTAAAAATATGTATAATATGTAGTATACTAGTTTATCAGTCTCTGGCAGCCATATCACAAGCTTCTCTTAGTTTGGGGTCAGAGACCATGTGTCCAGATATCCCCAAATATTTTTATCATTTATTTATTATTATTAGGTAGGTACCTAGTACCTACATGCATGTCGTATTTGATATATTGTTTTGGAGAACATGTCCCAGTGATGCTTTAAATTAAATGTTAAATAGCTGGGTATTATTATTTTCCAGGTCGTTAATTTTAATTTCGATATGAAATTAGTATTAACAGCCTGGGCTGTTTAGAGTAGGTACCTACCTAATTATTATCTTTACTTAAATCTTTAAAGGGGCACCTTTCAATCGTAATTTTAATAGCAATTTAAAATGTTCCTCTTTCTTTTTCACTAAACGCTTTTGAGAGAGAGATTATAAGTTATTAAATTTAAAATGGCGGCTTTAAGATTGGTGACATTATCTCGGTAAAAAAACAACAATTAGCAACAGCTAAAATGTTATATAAAAATAAAATAATTATTGCCAATACATATATTCTGGATGATTATTATAGCTACTCGTATTACTTTTGGCGAGCCCATACCTCAAATTGAGTCGACGGACGACGATATAGTCGAAATCACGGGTCAGACCTGCTAGATTAGTATAATTATTTTTTATTTATTTTTTATTTTATTTATTTCTAACTATCAACAGCGTTACAATACATAATAATTATCTTACTAATATAAAACACAAATAAAGCTAAAATAGATTACAACACAAATAAATTATAATTTTACTAACAATTTATCTTATAATTTTACTAACAATATATTACATCACATTTTTTTATACCTAATTTTTTTTTTTTTTTAAGTATTAAGAGTAAAATAAGTAACGTACTGGTGTAAACTGTAATGTTATTTATTAGGGAAATAAAGAATTGAATTGAATAATTTTATGATTATGATTTTTTTTAACAGATTTATGATGTAGTAAATTCATCTGTGACTTTTACATTTTCAGTCGTCAAAAAGACTTTTAAATCTTTCTTTTAAGAGTCTTTTTGACGAGTGAAAATGAAAAGTTACAGATGAATTTACTACATCATAACTCTGTTTCATTTTGACTCGTCAAAAGAATTATTTAGTGGTGATTATAGTTGCCCGGATGGGCATGATTGCTAGGCAGTTGGCATAGTAAGACAAAAGCCCATAACCCAGAAGTGGATAAGGTAAGCCGTGGATGATGATGATCACGATACGGCAAATTTTCCCCGAATACGGCAATTTGTAAGTGGAGACATGGTAGCCCAGTATCCCACTGTGTTTTGACATTTCATTCATTGACATTAGCAGTGTGACCGCTTGCGGGAGATTGTCTACATTTTGGTAGATTTTTGCCGTAAATCTGGTGATCCGAAAGATTTTCAGTAGTTTTTGAAATATCGGTACATTTCAGATATGCAATTTTGACACTAATTACTCTTGCCTTGCTGCTGAGTCATGTCCTCCCCCTCCCAAATTAGCGATTTCGGAGCACGATGAGGTACAATTGATGATTCCGTAAGATAAGAGGTTCCACGCTAGCATTTTCAGAGGACCGGACGTGAATCTACCGCACCGTTACGACGGAGTTCTGACGGAATGTAGATTCAGTTGCAAATAAGTTATGTTAGTAAATTACAAACTACATTGCTCAGGTTTAGTAGTTTAGAACATGGTTCCATGGTTTTGAAAAAGGGTCACACTGATTTTTGACAAATGACAGTAACCAATAACATTGAATTGATGAAGTACCATTGAGGAAGGAATCAGAAGAAGTACTAGTTCCCTCTATAAAGGCTCCGTTACACACAGGCGGTACGACCTGTGTGAGCCCTTCTATACCTTACCCTTACCCTTACCTTCTATACCCTTCTATACCGCTCGTACCGCCTGTGTGTAAAGGAGCCTTAATCTAAGAGTACTAGAGATCTGTGAGAGAAGAAAATAAAAAATAATTCCGTCATCCATTTGAACTTGAATATAGCAAATGCGCCGAACGCGCGAAGCCAAATGCCCCAAATGGGGAAAGAAGAAAAAAAAAAACTGTGATTGAATTGAAGGCAAGTGTTCATGGGAGGAGGGTTCGTCTAAAATTCTGAATATCTTTTGTGCATTTATCAGTACTGAAATAATGATAATCGTAAATTAGCCCACAAAACATGGCTACTGCTAACGACGACGAAATACTGGAAGGCTTCCTGTGCCCGATTTGTAAGGCGGACCTGAAATCCGCTTCTCAATTGACGAGCCACTTCGAAAGCCTACATCAGGAAGAACAAGACGTTCTCAAGTCTCTCAAGGATATATTCGGTAAAGCAAAGAAGATAATACTAAATAATAATGATACCGACTTACTGGAGACTTTTGACAAAGCTTTAAAGTTTAATTACCAAGAGCAGTATAATGACAACGAAGAGCAGACGGTAGGAGTATTCCGAAGTTCTACTGATTATTTCAAGGCTGTGCGATCTGCTCGTCTCGAAAGATACGCTACAGAGACTAATAAGCTACTTATAAGGCTAGACAAACTTGTGTGTAACATGCCCAATGATCCTAATCAGAGAAAACAACATGAGCAAGAGGTTAGTATAAATATAATTTGCAGAAGTCTTGAAACTAACTGTATGTGCCTCGTAATATCCTGAATACTATTCTTAACTTCAGTTTCCTAATCTCAGACTTCAATCTACAACTATGGAAGTTCAAACTCTTTAAAAAAGCTTGTGATTAAGTTTGTATAGGTCGGGTGGCTAGACCTGGTGATAGAGTTGTTAGGCCGCCTGAAGGCCTCTGACATAATATCTAAACAGTTGAAACAACTGGGACCTACAATTTACTATTACATAGTTTGTGATTTCAGTTGTGTTATTCAAATATCTAACTAGAAGTCAGTCAATAACTACTAGTAATAACTAGAAGTAATGTCTAATATGTTTTAAATCTTATATTTCAAGATCTTAAGACATACATGGTCTTCTTAATTTGTTGTTTCGAGATGCATTGTTTCAGCTATTGCTATCACAAGTTGCAATTTTCAACATGTGTGGTTTTAAATCTTAGTGACAATATGCCATAAGTATGTAACAGTAGTGTTACCAATAAATGGCTCTAATTTTTAGGTGGTGCCGTGGCTCGATGGTTCGTCAGTGAAGCTTTGTCCCAGCTGCGCCAAGGCATTCAACCTGACAAGGCGCAAGCACCATTGTCGCCTCTGCGGGGCCATACTATGCAGAGAGTGCTCTATATTCCTTGACTTGAACATTGCAAGTAAGAAAGATAAACTCTTTACTGTAAAATAAATAAACATTTATTATTCATGGTTGCCTGGAAGAAATCGCCATGGGTGATAAAGCCGCCAGTTTATAATCATATTTAGTCTTGTGTTAGTGTTAGTGTGTCTTTAATTGCTCTGTGGTTATCTATATATATAAAAGAAAGTCGTGTTAGTTACTCCACTTATAACTCAAGAACGACTGAACCGATTTAGCTGAAAATTGGCAGGGAGGTAGTTTAGAGCCAGGAAAAGGACATAGGATACTTTTTATCCCTTTCCTTTTTACTTACTTTTTAAAAGTTATTCATGTTATCTTTTTCATATCATCTTTTCCCTTAAAAAAACGTTAGCGAAACTGTCACCTATCACAACGACGCTAATGGGCCCAATTTTAAAGGCACCGTCGTAATTATAACAGCTAATTAGAATATTTCTGTTTCTTTTTCACTTTAGGCATTCGATAGAGAGAACACTTTTTACATTCCTATTAAATTTACGATGGCGGGTTCATAATTGGGCCTGATATGGATTGACGAAACTTAATAAGATGACAGGTGACATACATTGACTGCAGACTTTTTATGAATGTCACGCTTAGCATAGCAACGAGACAAATTGTCTTTTCACCATTATAGCTCCTCGAGAAGGAAATATAGTATGGATTGACAATGACAATTGACATTAAAATTGGACTAAATGGTTTTTCCCTATGCCATGCTATACATATTACAATGACGTTTATGTCTGACATTAGAAATATTTTTGAATATACCAACGTTAGAGGTTAAACATGTTTCTTTATTCTACCTTTATGGAACAGAATCCATACTAATATACGAAGAAACGGATCGACTTGATTTTTAGGAGTAGTATAGCATGAGTATAAGTATCTTGACTCTAAGGTTATTAACCTTGACTGTGAACTGTGAGCTTGACACGAACATACATTTATGATGGTTTGGTTAGGATTCAACAGTGACAAAAGTGCAGTCCGCCTCAGTTGCGGCACTCCTCATGAGGCACGCAACTTACCGGCCAGCCTCTCAGCTGCTATAGTTAAAAAGCCCAGAAAACGGCCCAACCACGAGTGCAAACTTCTAAGCTGCCAAGGGAGAAAAGACCCAAAAAATCGGGAGACCTCGAGCGCCGCCTTCTCAGCTGTCTCAGAAGAAATCCAGAGAATTGGCTCTATCTAGGATTCCCGCGCCGCCCATAAGCCTCGGCTACTAAGTTCCCCCGCCACGACCAGACGGGAACCCGTACACTCTAACCTTATCTTAATCAATAGAAGAATTTATAACTATAAGGTATCATAATACCTTAGGTAGGTAGGTCAGGTTAGGTTTGGACAGTGGCGAGGTGCAAGGGTACTTGACTTTTTTTATAGAGCAAGTGCTTTTATTAACTACCACTAAATACAAGACTTATAATGTAAAATTTCATAAACTACTACTACATAACAAGCAATTGGATCATCCACAGACCCTTGAAGGCCTAAAGATAATCCAAATACTTAAGCCCACTGCCAGTTAGGAGCGTGCCCAGCATGCTGGCAGCATTGCCACGCTGATTGGCAATGCTTATACGTTAGTCAAATAAACACCAGCATTTTGGTCACACGTCGGGTACAGCAATAGCTCAGAAAGACTTTTAAAAACAAGACCGACCACCACAGGCACAATGTCTCAATTTCAAACGGCTCAAATATGTAACCACTGCCGAGGTTAGCATATTTGCGCCGTTTGTGCTGCTCCGAATCAATCATACTAAGGGCCGTCTACACTTCCATGGGACCAGCTTCATACCGTCAGGCCTTTAGCCATCACCAAGCGCAAACCCATTCGGTTCGAGTACGACTGCTATATTGGCGGTCGCAAAAGCCCTGCGTATGACATCGTTCACACTGGCGTGGCAACCAATTCGACCAGCGCTTCTTGAGCAAGAAAGACCGAGCTGGTCAACTAGGGTACTTGAATAGGTGAGAGCGCTCAGCTATGTGCGGCGCGGCAGCAAAATGGGTCGATTATCTCGACGATATCATCAATACCGCCGGTCGAGCCTGGTCACGACCGGCAAAGAGCCGAAGTAGATGTCACAGAAAGAGAGAGGCCTATACCCAGCAGTGGGACAAAGAAAGCTGCGGATGATAACCATAACGAAACAAATTAGTTGAGATTTACTGTTTCTTGGGTTTGAAATGATTGTTTGCTACAATATTTGTGTACCGTTTCACATTGAATTGGGGCTAATATTTTTGTGGCGCACTTACTATTACTTATCTACCGATTTTAGACCATTACTGTCTTTATTAAAGTGAGATAGCTCAACCAGATCTACATTTTGTATAACAGCTGTCGAAATTAAAAGTAGTTTATCTCCGTAACTGTCAACTTTTGATCAATGCTATCTTCACGAAAGTGAGATAGCTCAATCAGATCTACATTTTGTATGACAGCTGTCGAACTTAAAAGTAGTTTATCTCCGTAACTGTCAACTTTTGATCAATGATATCTTCACGAAAGTGAGATAGCTGAACCAGATCTACATTTTGGATAGAATTTTTATTTCAGCTGTCGAAGCTAATAGTGGTTTATCTTCGTATTACTGTCTTTACAAAAGTGAGATAGCTTAACCAGACCTTCATTTTGGATGACAGCTGTCGTACTTAAAAGTGGTTTATTCTCCGCAAATGTCAACTTTTGATCTATGGTATCTTCACAAATGTGAGATAGCTCAATGAGATCTACATTTTGGATGACAGCCATTAAACTTAAAATACCTTTATGTAGATATCTCCGTAAAGTTAGCTACCTACATTCATTAACTTTGGCGGTACGAAGTTCGCCGGGTCCGCTAGTAATAAATAAGTCAATGAAATGAATCTATTCAGAACTATTCTATTTACTTTCCAGAAGCAATAGTAGATCCATCTGCGCCGCAATACTCACATCCAGAGGCAAGCAACACAGAGAAGGAAGGTCTCCGACTTTGTGAGCACTGCTACAACCTTGTGGAGCTTCGCAAACAGGTGCAGGACAGTCGGAACGCTAAAACTGTGATAGTGGCCGGCTATGAGCAGATGCGAGGGCTCATGGACCAGGCCAAACCATCTGTCGCTATGTATGAAAAGGTTAGTTTTTGTCGCTTTTTTGGTGGAGGAAATACTGTACCAGTTATTAATAAGTAGTTCATTTTAAATATTCCTTTGAATGAGCTATGGAGAGGGCTATGCTCGGTGTCTCTCTGGGATATCGAATCAGAAATGAGGAGATCTGTAGACAAACCAAAGTTACCGACATAGCCCATAGCGCGGAGGGCTGATGACCGTTGGGGTCGAAAAGTTCTCGAGTGGAGACCACGTACCGGCAAGCGCAGTGTAAGACGTCCACCCACAGGGTGGACGGAAGACCTCATTAAGACCGCAGGATTGCGCTGGATGCAAGCCGCTCCTAACCGGGCTTATTGGAGATCCATAGGGGAGGCCTATGTCCAGCAGTGGACGTCCTTCGGCTGATGGATGGATGGATGGATGATTCCTTTGAATTACTTTGTATGTACAAGAATTGCTTATTCAGAGTCGTCATCATCAGATTATTGGCCATAGAATTTTGACTATTTTCTCAATAAGGGCTGGGATTACTCAATAATACTGGTATGGCCAGAATGGTTTTCCTGCAGTCTTTATTGGTCGTTAGTGTCGTTGTTAGATGTCCTATGTTGCGCTTGTTGGCTTGTGGTCTCCATTCAAGAACTTTATAGCCCTATTAGCCATTCTACAAAAGACCTTATTTGCTGATAAAGACCATGAGGTTGACTAGCTACTAGTCATTACATTCTTTTTTTTCAGGGTGAACAAAAGTAAGCAGCTGTCCCTCTCTAGAGAAAATCTCTAGGTATAAAAGCCAATGTAAAATATAAGGTTAGATATTCTGTTACAGATGTGTCAAAGCCTATTTGACGGCGAGACGACGTATAACCTCGCGGACGTGAATGCCATGCGCGGGCGCATCGGCAAGCTGGCCGAGGGCGTAGACTCCATCAGCAAGCAGCTCGCCGCGCTCCCCGCCGAACCTGGCTCGCGTGCCGCCAAGCTGCAGGCCAACGTGCGCCAGGCCGCTGCCACATATATCAAGGTAATCAATACATGCTACTTGACTGAATCAGGTCACAGCCCGGACACTCCGCGTTTCTTCATACAAAATCTGCTGTCTTACGCACACAACACTATATTTATTCACAGACACTACACATACGCACGAACGCTACACGGGTATTTGCAGCGGCCTGTGCAGCCCGCGCGCAGAGTAGTCAATCGTGTCCTGACGCGGGGTGGAAGTGAGGAAGACTCAAACGGGTGGGGGGTAACGAGTGGCCGTTCTATACGTAGTATTATTATATCTTCTTTGATCAGGTGGTACTTCCCTTTTTATTGGCCTACACGGAAAGGCCATACGTTTGGACCTTTTTTTATTTATTTGTATTTTATACTATACAGACTCCAGGTACTGTACCTTTTATTAACAATGTTTCGACTTTTTTTTCCTAAGAAGTACTTATTTACGTTACGTATATGCACCGAGTGTCGAGTGGCAGTGGACGTCTATTGGCTGATGGATGGATGGATGGATGCACCGAGTAGCCCTGCACTCGCGCAGCACCCGTTCACGAGTCGACGCACGTGCCAGCCATCGTCCTCCTCGACCACATGTTTAGGAAGAGGGCTCGCCGCCACGCAACGCCGCCGCAAGAAGAGGCGCCCAGGCGAGCCAGAGTGCTCCGGGCATACACGCAATCCCTATGCTAAATTAATCTACGATTAACTATAACTATCGTCCATTTGCCTCAAGACCTCCGCAACCGCCGCGTTCCTATCTTTTATGGCCATTTTAAAGTTATAATCTAGGATGTCTTTTGTCCGTTGCCCGTCGCACGAAGCGGCCGATAGCGTCATCTGCGTCATAGGCGTAATAGGTAAATGTCCCTGTGTGCCGTGAAATCGCTACCACTGCGTGCGACACGCTATCATGCAGATTATGCTTGCTCTTTGTGTTAATGGCGACGACAGACTTATAGGTCAGA
Source organism: Hypomecis punctinalis (assembly GCA_949316475.1). Lineage (NCBI taxonomy): Eukaryota > Metazoa > Arthropoda > Insecta > Lepidoptera > Geometridae > Hypomecis > Hypomecis punctinalis. The sequence goes on from OX438803.1 coordinate 21,735,346, forward strand.
CCCTGAGCCTCATGGATCATCAGGATACGCGACCCCGATCCTCCTCCGTAACCCTGTTCGGCTAGGGCTCCTTTCCCTCTTGCGTGTGAACTAGAAAAAGAGTATCCGGAAGAGTTTCGGGTATCTGCGAATCCCTGAAGCTTTTTAACTCTAGTGATCTGACTTAGGCCACCGAAGAATATATACCTGAGTATATATATCCCTCAGCGCATTATGCGACATCCATAGGGTTACGATGCGAGCACAACAGAACCTGCTTACGTTCGGTCGATGGTACCTCAAATTGAAGAGATTTTCCCTGTCAATGTAAGGTAACTGGTTGACGTCTCCGATGAGAACGAGTTCGCCAGCACCAGACAGCCGGGTAGCCATGACTATGGCTCCAAAATATACGACGACGATAGCTCTCGCGCTCCCCAAAACCATTAACGAGAACAGAAGCCATGGTGCGCACCCTAGTTTTCACTAGGTCTCCTACTCGGAGCGCTAGCTTCTCCCTCAGGTCGTTGTGGTGATGATGACTTCTCTGACCACATCAAAACGTGCAGCTACCCAAGTTGTCTTTCCGCATCCTGGAACACCGTTCACTCATGTTATTTTTGGTACCACCCAACTTTTCCGTTGAAACGTTTGGTCCTTCGAGCCAATGACAAAATCTAATTATGCTAAAATTTCTAAGTTCTGGTTCAAAGAAAGTGATTCTCAAGTGTTATGTTATTTCTAGGACGAGTTGCTGTCGCTTCGGAAATTACCCACGGAGGCACAAATAGAGGAGGTTCGCCGCGCGCGGTACAAGCGTGCCGAGGAGCAGATACAGGCGGAGCGGGAGCGCGTGGAGCGCGAGCGGACGAGAGATGCTGCGCCGCTAGGTAGGCTATAGGCGCTAGGCGCACACAAATAGTATTTTTTTTATAACGATGTAAAATTTAAAAAAGCAGAACTCACACTTAAATAAAAACAAATGCATCAAAATCGCTGCATTCGTTTGGGAGCTAGAATGCCACAGACACACCTCGTAAGTGGGTGATAGACGTGCAAACCTAGAGCTTATTGGAAACTGATCGCGAACTTGCTCGACTCGACGTCGGCGGTGACACACGTAAAGCTTACTCGCTCTGTATTGCGATATCGTCGACAAACTTACTCGGCGGTTTTAAAGTACGTGTATTTAGGGTGACACTCCAGCGAAAAAGGTCGTCGAGCCACAAGTTCGCGAACTTGCTCGCACGTCCACGTCTTACCCTTTCGTTGAGGGTTGAAAAGCAGAACTCACACTTAAATAAAAACAAATGCATCAAAATCGCTGCATTCGTTTGGGAGCTAGAATGCCACAGACACACCTCGTAAGTGGGTGATAGACGTGCAAACCTAGAGCTTATTGGAAACTGATCGCGAACTTGCTCGACTCGACGTCGGCGGTGACACACGTAAAGCTTACTCGCTCTGTATTGCGATATCGTCGACAAACTTACTCGGCGGTTTTAAAGTACGTGTATTTAGGGTGACACTCCAGCGAAAAAGGTCGTCGAGCCACAAGTTCGCGAACTTGCTCGCACGTCCACGTCTTACCCTTTCGTTGAGGGTTGAAAAAATTGGCGTTAGTCTGACTCGACCTACCGCTGGGTATAGGCCTCATCTCCCTTGTGCCTTTGTTACCTGTCGTGGTACAATATTTCCAATTACATAATAATTATGTACATCTCAAATCAATTCTATCCATCCATCAGCCATAGGACATCCACTGCTGAACATAGACCTCCCCTATGGATCTCCAATAAAACCGGTTAGAAGCGGCTTGCGTCATTAAGACCGCGATCCTGCGGTCTTAATGAGTCATCCGTCCACCTTGTGGGTAGACGTCTATCGATGTGCTTGCCAGGACGTGGTCTTCACTCGAGAACTTATCGACCCCATCGGTCATTAGTACGGCGTGGCGTCTTTACATTCTAAACAACGGCAGAACGCAGCCATAGGAAACTGCTCGCGTACGAGTATAATATTATATTGTAATGTTGTTTTAAAATCTATTATTACAATGCATACAACAATTTTCTGTACTGATTGTGTATACCTAGTTTGTATCGTGGATGCTCACATCTTCGTTCCTGACTCATACTCCATTTCATACTCCATTACGAATACTAATATAATTTATAACATAAGTTACATGTAAAAAAACCTAATAAAGGTTAGGTAAATCTAATAACTAATAAAATTTATTTTATAAAATAAAAATTAATTCAGTGAAGTAATAATAAATAACAATCAACTTACACTTGACAAGAGTGTAAAAAGTCGAAATATATTTTGATTCATTAAAACATGGAATTATGTTTATTTATAGGATTAAATTTTAAAAAAGTATTTTTTAACGAGCTTTATTAATTATATGTGAGACGTTAAATGCTACGAGTTGAATATGAAATTTTGTAAATATGAATTACCATAAAATAGAAAGTGAGGTCAATAAATCAAAATGGCGAGCATGCAACTGCTCACGTACAAATTGTAATGTAGAGTTTAGCGCGCTTATTCCGAAACATACTCGATTAGTCCGTACGCGTACTGGCGCTGTACATAATGGAACGACATAATACTTCTACGTTATTACAAAGTATACGCGAGTATTTGCGTACTGTGGGGCGATTCTGTTAACCGATCGCGTTGCTGAGGTGATACGTTCTAGAACCTTTCTCGTTTTTTTGACAGTTTTGAGCTGTCAGACCTGTCAGAAAAACGAAAGAGGTTCAAAGGAGTTTCAAGAACGTATCACTTCAGTAAAGAGATCGGTTAACGGAATTGCCCCGCTTTTCTTGTATGGTTTGGAAGAACTTAGTAAAAAAACTTATTTCCAATCTATACGTGATTAGTTTTATACCCTTGCGTTCTGGCCTTGTATAGAATGCAAAGACGCTACGGCGTGAGCTGCACTAATAATAACTCTTTGTACGAGTAATGTTTTGTAGTTATAGTTTCATTTAATTTTAATAATATCTTTGTAATATTGTTTGCGTTCAGGTTACGAGACGCCCGTGAAAAACGATGATGATGAAGATAGTCCTTTGCTCGAGCAAATGAACATCATCCGCGGGTACATCAAGACTGCGCGGGACGAACTCAAGTTTGAAGAGGTGAGCATGAGTTTCTCCGTGACCAGGTATTCCTCGTGGACCGACTGCGTTCGCACAACTAGTTGTGCCATCCAAAAAAGTGTTAAAATAGATGCTTAAAATATTTTCTTATTTACAATGCCATTTCTTCAGTTCCTGAGAGGCATCAGTTATTTTATTTTATTAATATTAAGGAAGTTAACAGCTAGGCATGAGTAAATTTACTTAAGTATAAATATGGCCAATTATAAACTTCCACTGCTATGCAAAAGAAAAATAAAAGTAATAAGAAGTCGGTACATGTCATAGAAATAATACTAATTATATTCATATTTTTCAGCTTACTAATATGTAACGTATATATAACGTATACTGAACTGACCAAATAGGAGGTTTGGTTATCAATTCATCTGTACTATGGTCTTTTTGTATTAATTCCTTCGCTAATTTCGCTCCGTATCAGAAGGTCTATCAAGGAAAATGACGTAGTTATCAGAACGTCGGCATAAAACGCCTATATTGTGGCAATGTCTTGAGTAGCGAAACGACTTACTAGTAAAATGTCCAAAATGTAAAATTGTAAACGATATAAAACGTTAGGGATACTCAATAACAAAAACAGAAATTAATTTTAAAGATTTATTAACAAAATAAAATGAGAAAACATTATTTATGTCAATTTAATTTTATGCCAAAAAAAAAAATTACATAGAATTTCGATTCCTATACATAGATTTTTTATTTTTTTTATATAGATCAGTCTCCAAAAATAATCTGTTTTAAATGAGAGAGTCGCTGTAAAAATACATATGGTGTTATCTCCTGGTTGTTTAGTTTATCGGTTTCTCACTTGTATTTTTTATCAAAAATGTTGATATTTGTACCTACTTCATAATCGTGTCGATTTTACATTTTTTTTTTATCAAATATGTTGATACCTGTACTTCATAATCGTGTCAATTTTACATATTGGACGTTTTACTAGTAGGTAGTTTTGTCACTGAAGGACATTGCCACCATATAGACGTTTTAACATGCGACGTTCTGCAAACTATGTCATTTTCCTTGATAGGCCTTCTGATACGGAGCGGCTAATTTTGGCCGATGCTCGTGCTTCTTGTTTAAATTTGTAAAAGAACTTCGCGAGATGTTCTCATATTATTTTTTATCTACTTTGGTGCTTTGGATTTGAAGCAGTGCCAGACAATTGATGAAAAGTGTGCTTAGCAGTGCCTACCTAAAAATAGCATAATTGCATCTTTTGATAAAACAGTTTAGTTTCGAAGAGCTTGTACAATGTTGGTTGTCCGGAATCAACTAACATTGTGAAATTATATTTATTATTTAATATGATTGCAATATTCCGTGTTTGTCCACAGGTCGCGATACTTGAGGCGAATCTAAAAGAACTGAAAAAAGAATACAATTTGCAAAAGCTCTCAAAACCTAGTCACAGTCACACCAAAACATAGTTTAAATAAATGCTATAATTAGTATAATTCATATTTATTATAATAGCATTTTGTATATTATAGCTTTATTTATTTACCTTGTAAAGAATATTCTGTTAAGTTTATTTTGTACCTTAATTTTATGGTAAGAATAAAAATATTCCATAATAACGACGGTTTTAACCCTTAAACAAACAAGAGCCCCTGTGGCTGTTTAAGAAAAAGCGAGGGTGTTTTCTGGGTAATTAGGGGCCGCTGATTTCATTTTTGATGAAAAAAATATGAAAAAGGGGGAGGGAAGGTGTGTTTTTTGTGTGGTAAATAACCTACCATTATCCATTACCGACTTGTAAAATTTTACGATTGTGGTAAAATAGTTACCATTATCCAACCCGGTTTGAAAAAAATCTATACTAGTTGTTTTCTCTAGGTTTGCTTGTCTAATTTAGGTAATTTAAATAACATATACATATTCACATTTCTTTTATTCAATACATTATATTTCTTCTAAAGCATTCGACATAGAAGGAGTCTAATAGTTTTATGGTCTATCTTAGTAGGTAAATAAAAATAGTCGTTTTATGTGTAAGACTTTTATTAATTAATTACTATTAAAAAAACATATAGTTTTTATATTAGTAAAGAAAAATATGCACCATTCACAACCCAAAAATACAAACCGTTTCTATATTAGTAAATCCAATAACAGTTAGGCACGAATGAACAATGGTAGATAATTTACCACAATCACCCATAACTTCACATGATCGAAAACCATGCATAGATTACCAGAATTCTCAACCAAATGGATGCAAAACAACAACAATATAGCCTAGTTTATAAATCTGGACGCAATAACCACTTACCAGATTTTTCGTAGAACAAAACTCAAATTTTTGTGGCAGCGATGCACAAATTTCAAATTTTTTTCGCCAAACTGCCGACTTGCCCTCTTTGACATTGACTTATAAGGACGGGTGACGTTTATTAGTGAAATGTTGCCAGTAGTTGGTTAAAAAAAAATACAACGTTTTACTTGCTATTCAATTCGATTAAATTCGTAGAAAAAAAAGTCCTTTTTTTTAAAAAAAAATCAAGTGGTATGCATTCTACCTTTATTTTAATAAGGGTTAATGTTTTTACATTAAACTAACACTAAGCCCGATTACAGAGGCGCCATCGTAATTATATTAGCTAAATAGCATAGTTCTGTTTCTTTTTCACTTTAGGCATTCGATAGAGAGAACGCTTTTTACGTTGCTATTAAATTTACACTGGCGCCTCTGTAATTGGGCTTATTGATAGACTAACATTGTAATCAATAAGAATAACATGATTGGTATCATTTAGCACCGTTTTTGTACAGATATTAAAAAAAATATACCATCAACCCATAACCGATCAGTGATATCGTAGACCAGTACATAATCAAAGTGTACAACTTATATTTACTTTATTAACTTTTCCAACTTGTCCAGCTGCTTGAGTAGTTGCGGCCGCGTACACAGCGCCTTCCTGATGGCTTCATCGAGCATCTTCTTCTGGTAAAAAGGAGGAATAGGCGTGTCTTCCAAATGAAAAGTGTATATTTTACCAGTCGTGTCCCCGACAAATACGTTGTCCCCCGACGTACTAAACCTCACGTACGTTAACGTGACGTTGCTACTGAAGGTATACTCCGCACATGGAATGTGGTTTTTCCTTCGAAGGTCCCACACGGATAGGTTATTCCCGCTGACGGAAATGAGGACGGTCGCGTTTATCGGGCACCAGGCGGCGCCGTACACGGCCGCAGGGCATGTGAGCGTCATAATGACGTCATCGATACTCTCGATCCACAGACGCACGGCGCTGTCGGCACCACAAGACATTAGAAGAGAATTCATGAAGGGCGAGTACTCCATGTCGTATACAGGCCCCGCGTGTGCGCGATACACGTCGATATGCTGATTGAGGTAGTGCGTGGAGCAGCGGTGGATGCAGCCCTCCGCCGTGCCCACTAAATACACGTGATCAATCTTCGGGTGCCACTTGGTACATATCGCGGCCGGGTACCGAGTGATAGGCACGTCTACCTTCAGACACGGCTTCGTGATCTCCAGCCCTTTCATTTTACCCTCCACCGTAGATAACCTCATCATCGGCGAGCAGATGAAGTCGTGCGTCTTGGTGGTGACGAACCTGTTGATCCGGCCGTCCTCGCACGCCGTCATCACGTACTCTGAGTCTCGCTCGATAGCGCGCCAGCTAATGCTCCAGATCGGATCGAAGCACGGGTTGGTCTCTCGCTTGCTCTTTACTATCGGTCTCACGGAATAGCTCGTTACGTCTAAAATAATCACATCTCCATTGGCGAAACCACACGCTAGCCAATTGGGATTCTTGTGGGCGAAACATACCGACGTGACGGGCTCCGGGAACCGATACTTCCGCTCAGGCACGCAGGGATTCTTGGTGCACCACACGCACACGTACCCGGTGCGACTTCCCGTGTAGCTAAATTTCCCGTAACCAGCTGCGAGAATGTTCTCATTCTTAGGATTGAACGATATGCTCGATATCGGTCTATTCGTGGTTTCTGGGCATTCTAGCGTCCATAGAGGTCGCATGGAGTATATGTATATCAAATCTAACGCTAGAGGATTGAATTGTGCGAGACCGCGGAACACTTTTTGTTCGTCTCCGAATTGGTGAGCCGCGAGGACTCTTTCCGTCAGCAGTACGGCGTCCATAAATTCCGGCGTTCTAGATATTTCATCGAACGTTTTCCCTCGTTTGATGGTCTTCTTTTTCTTCTTTTTCCGTAATAAATGGGCCGCGGCGGTTTGATACAAGACCATTTCGTCCTCCTCCTCTTCCTCCTGTTCGATCGCCAGCTGTGCGTACGTGTCGTGCATGTCCCACATAGACGCGAACGAGATCGCGTTTTTCTTCTCCGGCCGGACGGCCAGCGTGTGCCGGGTCTGCGTCACGCTTGACTGGGTTTGAGTTTCTTCTGCCACCATTTTACGGTTCCTGCCTTTGCCAACCGTTATGTACTGGTAATACTCATTTTCTTCCTCGACCGAATTCCCTTCCGTAGAGCCTTTGTCGTACGAGTACGACGGCAACTCGTAGAGAAACATCGTCTCTGTCTCTTTGAGGGTTACAAAAATTTTCGGCGGATACGACATTAGTGGATATTCTTTTGTCATATAGAAAGCGGACGGTGCTTTCTCAAAGTCTCGGTCGTCAGGAGTGTAACCCTCCTCGGTGTTGATTGTGTGATCGATTTGTATGTCGTCAAGGTTTATAGTGGTCGCGTATACTTTCATGCCGGCGGTGTCTGTTCCACTGGTGATTCTTGTCTTGGAGAGTTTGAGGGCGGTGTCGCTCTTATAGCGCGGCTTGCTCTCGTAGGCAGCGTGCGTGAACATGTCTTCCATGGTGATGAATTCTCGAGAAACTATATCATCAGGCGTCATATCGACGCCTTCGAAAATCACGCGGCAGCTCAGCCGCTTGCTCATAAAGTTGAAGGCTGGCTTCCTACCAGCGTCTTCAGCAAAGCTGATCCTCGAATTCTCTATTGTCGAATGGTCTGAGGAACTCTCGTCGGTAGCAATGGAACTTCGTTTTATTTCTTCCATATTAGGGATCTCCATTATGGTCTAGATTAATATACTACAAGTCAACCTGAAATACCTACTAGGTAATATATACCTACTTAATTTGTTTTATGCAAATAAATTAAGTACATATAGTAATAAGTAAAACGAAAAATAAATAGGTAATTAAATACCACAGTCGGATGACAGTAATGAACTTTTAGGCAGAGAGTAACTTATGTCTTTTAAGTTTGTTTCTCTTTGGTTTGTTTTAGGTCAAGGTCAAAGTAGGTTTTAGGTTGACGAGGTTGACAGGCATTGGTCATTGTTGATTTTTTAAAGATACATATTTTATTAAAATAATATGTTTATCTACGGTCGTGTACACTATCGGACATAAGTCGCAGACGTCACCTTGGGCTGACCTGGAGCGTTCGGACGTCCGAAAGCGATCTGGCGCATCGGATGTTGAAAGACTGTGCACGCTGCTAAGTCGCGTCCGTCTGCCGCGACCGATAGTATGTTTCCGGCTTAAGCGCGGCTGTCAGTCGCGTCCGTCAGCCGCGTCCGATAGTATGTTTCCGGCTTTATTATCTAGATACCTATCAGTCGCGGCTGTCAGTCGCGTCCGTAAGCCGCGTCCAATAGTATGTTTCCGGCTTAAGTTGCCAGTTTTAGGTTTTATTTTTTGTTTTTCCCTAGCATAAAGTTAAATCAAAAAAGAATCTAGAATCCGATAATTAGGTAGGTAGTGATAGTTCGGTGGTAGTGATTAATTCCTTTATGGTAGAGAGCGGTGAGAGATACATAGAATACATACCTACGTTATAGGTTTATTGAATTTTTAAATATTATTTTCTTGTTGCCTGCACAAACTACTATAGGTACTACGTATGTTGCCTGCTTGTTTTTCGATCATAGTTTCGATCTCTGGTAAGTTAGTTTTTTTGCAAAGTTGTGCCTGTTAGATAATAGCTAATCTAGCTAGAGCTATACCGTAATAACTCATAAGGAAAGTATTATTATGTTTTGAAACCGGACTTAGTGTTTCTTGATTTTTTCAAACAAAACGATTATGTTCTTTGCCACAAAGCTAGCTAGGTAAGTACAGCGGAAAACGCTTTATAATTTCACAGAATGTCGTCCTCGCTCTCTACTTTGATAGATAATTAACTCGGTAGCGAGTAATTAAGGTTCTGCTGAGCATGTACGACTGCATTAATTATCACAGTAGATTGAAATGCCTAATGCACATAGGCCTACGAATATGTATTACAAAAATACTAAGTTCATAGTCAGCCAGCCTAGGTATAAAATAGACTACATAAAATGTTGTCTAGCGCTGATCATAAATTATAAAAATTAACTACCTACTCGTTCATAATTATACTTTGCGTCTAGTACTCAATAATAAAGTCACACGATTAATAACCCGGTCAATTTAGACATTCGAAGTTACATAAAGTCCCAACAAGCTGAATTTCTGTGAAATTGTTTAAAACATAACTATAAACAATATCTAGAAGTTCCCCATCATTCCCTTGTAAGGAAAAAAAAATATTCAAGGTCAAAGGTCAAAAAATGAGTTTTTCGCGATTTTCAGCAAAACGGTAAGTTTTATCATAAAAGTACCTCAGACAAAAATTGTAGATCATAAAATTATCTATAAAAAATGTATCAATACTTTTTTTCTTACGAGCCACTGTTTCTGAGATATAACGATTCAAAAAGTTATAAAAGTTGTTATCGTCATAATATGCACACGTTTCCACGCCACCTATGAGGTAGTGTACTTAGCGCGTTTTTTAACGTGGTTTCCCCAGTAGGCCTACTCCACGGGTCAGTTGTGATCCTGTTTAATGTAAAACTATTGCATAATAACGGAAATTTTCAAAGATTGGGAAAGATAAAAGCGATGTAAATTAAAAAAATGTGTTGAAGTTTATTCGTCTTATTCGTAAGTTTCAAATTCTTGTTCTTCTTCTTGATCTTCTTTTTGTTCTTCTTCTCCTGCTTCTTCTTCATCTTCATTTTGGATGCAAGTAAATTGCGTCAATAGCGATGTATCGCATGATACTTCGTCGGAGTCAAACGAATCCTCCATTGTTTGTGATTCAATATTAAAACACGACCGGCTTTGACAATTTGTGCATGCCCAAGAACAAGACAGTCCGACTTTTTTGCAACCACATTTAGCACTGCATTCCTTTTTGCAGTTGCAAAAAATAGTGTTCAGCAGTTTTTCCGGCGTAGGTGGAAGTAAAGTTTGAACTGGCTCTAATATATTGTTGACCAACTTCCAACCCCAGTCTGTAGGGTCTAGCTGATAACCAAGCCACACTTGAACTTGGTAATATACTCGAAAAAGATGTTGGTGAGCAGCAACTGAGGTTGGAGGAAGACAAGCTAATTGAACATGTTTATTATTTTTAGTATTTTTAACGAAACATGCATATCGATGCTTATCTAAACAGGTAGTTTTTTTAGGAGCTCCGTACATAGAAAGAAGAAAGCTGATGCCGTTGGTAATAACTTCTTGTTGAGTTAAATTACTCTTTTTAAAAACTTCAGCACATTGAATTAAATCTTGTTTTTCAAACATTATTTTCAATTTATTTAAATTAAATGAACTTGTTCGTTAAACTTATGTATATTTTATATTGTAAGTATAAGTTACAATGACCGATACAAAAATATTTATACATTTAATATATAATATATATATATATATATATATATATATATGTTTATATATATATATATATATATACAAAATATAACAACTCTAGATGTATATACGTGGCGTACTCATGCATATTATGACGATAACAACTTTTATAACTTTTTGAATCGTTATATCTCAGAAACGGTGGCTCGTAAGAAAAAAAATATTGATACATTTTTTATAGATAATTTTATGATCTACAATTTTTGTCTGAGGTACTTTTATGATAAAACTTACCGTTTTGCTGAAAATCGCGAAAAACTCATTTTTTGACCTTTGACCTTGAATAAATTTTTTTCCTTACAGGGGAATGATGGGGAACTTCTAGATATTGTTTATAGTTATGTTTTAAACAATTTCACAGAAATTCAGCTTGTTGGGACTTTATGTAACTTCACTCTCATTTTTTGGTCTAAATTGACCGGGTTATAAATGAATTACGTACTTGTAAAAGAAGATAAGTTCGTGTAGGCCAGGTGGCTACTTGGCTAGTCGTGTCAGAGTTTTTAAGCCGTCTGAAGGCCTCGGACATGGCTAAACGGTTAAAACAACCGGGACCTACAATTTAGCGTGTTACGAGCCACGGTAGTGCTCAGTTTTAAATGTCACCTGTGGTCACCCATCCGAAGACTAACCGTGCCAAAAGTTGCTTAATTTTGGTGATCGCTGACAAACTAGTCAACGCTATGAGTGCTACAACAAATTATTTATCAAAATAAACTTATTTGTGTAGATTATTATTGTAGACTGAAATGTCTACTAGCATTAGAGTAATACCTACCTACTATCTTAATTCATAGCGACACAAGCTGCTATCTGCTATAGAGCCTATACTATAGGTATACCTACCTATAGGGATATGACAGAATGTCGCGTCAGCTCTAGCTAGCGTTCATAATGAACTAAATGCATCGTTCTTGATTATGCTCCGCTGCCAGTAGCGGGAGACGTAATGAGGGTTCTGCCGAGCATATCGCACGGCAGCCGCGGCTGGCCGCCGCGCGCCGACCGTGCTTCCGCTGGCGCGCAGTATACGGGGTGATTGCTTAGATTACTGAGTCCTTAGTCCAGATTTTGCTTTTTACTTAGAAACTTTCGCGTTCGCGTGTGGCTCCATACATTTTGGTTAGTTCTTCGTCGTTTCCGTCAGGGGCGCTTCACAAAAATGTATACAGGCTACAGCCATACGGAAACAGCTGTAGTTTCAATTTACGTGTAAGCAAGACTAACCTCTCTGATAAATATCCCTATACTAAGCTGAAACTGCCAAAATATCATCATAATGAACAACTTTTACTATAGGGCCAACCCGTAAGTTTGAGAAAAAATCAGCTGTCTCATATATACGTTTTGTCTATTCCGAGTTACAATTTTGTAGCTGGGCTTAGCACAAGGCAAGCAGATGACCCTATACCTATATGTTAAAAAAATTAAATACATACCTAGTAGTTGAATATGGCACGCTCGTAGGTACTACCAATATATTGCTACGAGTATATAGAACTCGTAGTAAGGGCAGTTGGGCCACCACGTTGCCATTTTTAACTATATCAAATTGTATGTATTAGTGTATCTTTATTATTATTTATTTTTAATTTATGTATTAGGATGTAGGTACTAAACGTATTCGAATTTTGAGCAAGAGAATGAGAAAATGAGAATTCGTTATGTAAGATTTATTATTTGTAATTTTTTTTTGTCTACTCTCCTTTGCTACTCACTCCGTATTTTCTATTTTTTATTAATTCCTCTCCAGAAAAAAGGGTTGCCTGGAAGAGATTTCTATGAGCAAAAAGGCCGCTCTTTGTTGCACTAGTTTATGTCGCTTGTTTTTTTCCTTTCACATTTAAATAAAAATGGGCGATGAAAAATCTAAATTACATATTTTTGAAAAGCCCATAAAACAAGCCTTCAAATGACGTATCACATGGTATGGTTAGATTTTTCTCTGAATAATATACCACTCGTGGACGGCACACTATGTGCAGTTTGATACAACTTAAGAGTCTTTCGATCTCAATTTGTAATCGCATTTGTTTATTATACTTTTAAAATCTGTCCATACCGCGGGGCGAAGCTGGGATGGGCAGCTGGTGTACCTATATAATATAAGGATAATTATAGCGGGTAGCCCCTACGAAATACCGTGAGAAAATTGCATACTACAAATATTTTTATTTCTTGTGAAATAAATATTTATTATGAAAGTCGCGTAACGCCCCAACTGATACGACGAGGTAGTAGGTACAAATTCAGCTGTCTAACTGTATATAATCACCCTGTATACATACACCACAAACACGAAGAGCGATATGTATGGGAGTTCATTACTCGCAGGGTGAGCACACTACCTCCATGTAAGGATAGATAAATCTATCTACATCAGTGGTTCCCAAAGTTGTCTGGGCTACGACCCATCTAATAAAAGTTTACAAACCCGGGACCCAAAATAAATTTAAGAAATTTAACAATATGAATAATAGACTTTTTAACTAAGTACATCATAAAATGCCCCAGATCTTTTACGGAGGTAGAACTAATTTCCGCCAAAAATGCCGCCACCGACTTCATTCGTGTACAAAATTGGCACGAATCGATGTATCGTCGATGATTTTCGCTGAATAAAATGTAAATAAAAAAATAATGAAAATTATTTTAATGGCAAGGACGAAATTTCCTAATTTTTACTATCTACAGTTTTGACATCAACTTCTACTCGAGTAACTTTTTATTGCAGCGTGTTTGAAAAATTTAATTGATTTCAGTATTTATCTATAATGTGGTGGCTCACTCATTATTCGCTTGCGACCCACCAGTGGGTCGCGACTCAAAGTTTGGGAAACTCTGATCTACATTATGAGAGTCTATAAAAGATTGTATCACGATTTCTTCATCTTAGATAGGTTCTCGTAGGTTTCGATAACTTCTTTTATATGTTTCTACAACTCTACAATTACATAAAAAAATTGTAAAGTCCCAGCTTTATAGACTCAATTTCAGAACCATCCCGAGACTTGATCACATCATCTTAGAAAAAACATCAAATGGTGCCATAGAAAAACAGAAAACAGTTATCCAGAACTGGTGTACTAAATCGAAAGTAGGTCATTGAGACCATCTTTATGAACAAATTTTTCTATGGAGCCAACCGGAACTGGAAAAAAAAATAGCTCTTTCGTACATTTTGTAGATTCCGAGTTGCAATTTTTGGATCAGCTGCTTTTTTACTCGAATTTTGAGTTGGTCCCATAGTAAAAGGTGTTCGTACTTGATGGTCTTAATCACCCCCAAAAGAGGATAACCCTGTATAACAAACAACTTATGTTATAAGTATATTGGCTTCATATTCTTCTTTTTATATTTCGGGGGTAAAAACTTATTCAGTTAAACACGGGCGGTTAAATTCAGATCCTTAATTATTATTCAGACTTTTTACCTATACCTATAGATAGATATCATGGTTTTTCAGCAAATAGTCAAGATAATTGGTCATCGTTTGCAAACTTGACACCAGATTAATGTGCTACGTTTAGATTTGTTTAGTAACTGGCGATCTCTTCGTACCTAGTAGCGCCACTTCGATACCTACAACTCCTACATATAAGTAACTGGGTAGGTTAGGTTAGGACATAGAATTCACGTTATATGTTTAAGTACCTACTTATATGCCTTGAAATTTCCGGGAATAGGCCTATGTTCAGCAGCGAACTTTTAAAAATTGTCAGTTTGATAGTGCCGAGTAGGAATTTTTGAATATTTACCTACCTACACTAATTGTTACCACCGTTACCGTCAGTTGCTTTGGACTCTCATTTATCCAATTCTTGATTATTAATTGACCTTCCAGAAATCGTCAAAAACAACCGAGAAACTTATGTTATATATAATAAATGTCGTATAGTAGGTACATCTAGGCATTAATATGAACTCATAGGATTTGTGTGCCACTCCAGACCAGGGTCATCATTTTTGACTTTCGTACGGCTCGGACGTATACGCAACTTGAATGGAGACGGCTAGGACGTATGAGTACAGTCCGGCAAGTAGGTATTACTTGGCGCGGCTGTGCGCCACTGTGTTCAATGTCGGTGTACTTTTATAACTTGCTTCTCTCGTACTTACCACTTTTTATCACTTTAGGCATGATGATAGCACAGTAGTTAACAAAATATTCGCAACGATGTTTACTATGAACTCGGAAGTGTCAAAGTGAGTGATTTTCAAGATAGCCGTTTTAGTTCCTCAAATCGCCACTGCCAACTTATACTTGTGTAACTGTATACGTTTTAAGGATTTTCCACACAATCTGTCAAAGTTCCGCATACGTCCAAGTCGTTCGAAGTTCAAAAATAGAGCCTCAGTACAGTAGTAATTAATACTCATGTCTACGCTGGCACGCGAACTGGAACGAGCTAAACAACCCCGTAGTAAGCAGGCAAGTTTATCCACCTCGTGGCGGGCGGCCAGGCGTGACGCCGCTGTCTCGGGCCCGGCGACCGCGGAGACGCGCGCGTGCCGCGGCCTGGGCTGCACCTGGTCGGGACAAACTGCCCAGTAGTCAACACCAGACTTGGTATGACATTATTTTATCACACGAAACGTACGGTCGATTTCGCGTGGCTCCCTACGTTATCGTCAGTTCTTCGTTTTCACTGATGAACTGTGATAAAACGTATGCAGCTACGATTAGCTGCGACCATGTGGACTATACTTTTCGTGTTGTGAATAATTTCATGCTAAGACTTCAGTGGGCCTAGTGCAATCTCTATCGAACTTTCGCCGCATAGGTATTCCGCAGTAAAGATACAGAATACGAACTTCAATCTTTTCGAACATTTTGCTATCATTGCGCTGTGCAAAAAATTGCCGGTCCGGTTGTTCCTGGCCGCACTAAAACTGTATTGTCATCAATACCAGAAAAGTTGCCATTTCACTAAACCAGGCTTTAAAACTGCAGTGGGCTAAAAGGTTGAGCTGCCATCATCTGGACACCATTAGACAGGATCTGCTGAAGAAGACAGTCACCATGAAAAGAGTCCTCAAGAAGTTCAGAGAGAGTAAGTCATTTACCATTCATCTTCCAGTAGATTTACTTGGAAAATGCTAAAAGTATGCGTTGTGAATCTCGTTCTATTATTTTATCTTCTCTAATTATAAACATGGCTATCCAAAACTGGTGTAATGAGTTGCAAGGAAGAATTCAGGCCACCATTAGGAACAACCTTTACTGTGAAGCCAAACCGGAATTGAAAAAAGAAATGATAGCCGTTTCATACATTTTATCGATTCCGAGTTGCATTTTGTATAGAACAGCTGATATTTTTTCTCAAATTCCTGGTTGGCCCCAGAGTAACAGTTGTCCACAATGATGGCCTTACCCCCTTTCGGGTTAGTACGGGGCAAGCAGATAATCTTGTTTATGTTATTTTATGTTGAGATTTAATATTAACGTACCTACTATGTACACTGTTCTCTATAGGTAGGTAATCTATATGAACGTGGCAGACGTGTGGTACAGTAGTTTTACTTTACAGTAATTTTACGTAAACCCTTTACTTCTTTAGTATGATCCGTATCATCATCATCATCATCCACAGCTTTCTTTATCCCACTGCTGGGTATAGGTCTGTCTCTTGTAGTGTCCAGGTTCGACCCACGCTCCGAATAATTATCTTCAATTCAGTTTTTTCTTCTCTGTAAAAGTCTAAGGCCTCCTACGAAGTCAAAAGAACAATATAACATTATTGCTCCATGGCAAAAATTAGCGAAAAACATTACCAGTTTTTTATAGTCGATGCTTATCAATATCAACGAACGAGGTCTATACGAGCATAAAAAAAAAACAAAATGGCGTACCGTCGTCACGGCTAGTTCCCGTCGTTTCCATAATGCGAGCAGGGAAGCAAAATGAGCACGACGGTAAAGAGCAACCCGCATCTGATACGAGCCAGGTTTCTGGGTAATTTCAACTCGCGCCGCCTACATTTCGCCGCGTGGAAGCGCTGGCGTGGTGTGAATAAGCGTGCGCATAACGCGCGTACGCTGCGTATATTGCCCCGCAATCGATAATTGCATCTTGACTTTGTAGTAACAAAAATAATATAACGAGGAAACAGTAACTGTGTCATTCATACGATCGAATTAATTTTGCCGAATTAATATAATTAAACATGGCTTTCTACATCTATCACAGTATTCACAGTTGCAACTTACATCAAATCTTTACGTATGCTCCCTACGAGCACGTTCGTTTGATTACTATAATATTATTTACCAAATTACCAAGAACACAAAATTGCATTTATTAAAAATGCAAGTCTCTCACACTGCGTCCATTAAAGCTTTTAGTTTCGTAAGAAATGATCGCGAGAAACGGGACTGAAAAACGAAACTGCATTTACGAAAGAATTCAAGATCGTGCTACAGACATTACGAGCGAATGCAATTTCAGAATTCTCGTAGGGCCGTCACCGTGTCAGCCGCGGCCGGGCGGCAGGACGAGGCGAGGTCGCGGGGTCGCGCTCGCAGACGCGCCCCGCCCTCCTAATTGCCGCGCCCCACGCAAATAAATAATTTTTATCCACCGAGCCGAGATCACGCTCCTTCTTGACCTTAAATTATTCCTCGTAAAGATCTTTTTGTAATAATCGGTTTCCCCGAGCCCTGCGATGTCGGAATTCCTCACGGATGCCGCGATGATCGCAACTCCACGATACCATCGCTCGCCTCGGCGAATTGTTAATGATACGGTTGTGAATCGGCACGCCACAGATGTAATAATTAAAGCCCCCGTGATTTTCGTAATCAGGTCGCCGGTTCACTCTAAAATCTTAACCTGGGGGAGAAAGGTGAACGAGACACGGGTCCCTTATTGAAGAGACATGACGAATATTATAAGCAGTTAGCTTAGCATACGATCACGAAAAGAGTTGTTTCGACGTGTGAAAAAGTGACAGATATATAATTCACCACAACTCTCTCTCGTTTGACACGTCGAAAGTATTATTTCGTGGTGCGTTTCCTAACCCGGTTGGGAGAGAAAGGTGAACGGGATATGGGTCATAATATTATAAGCAGTTTAAAAGTGTTGCTTTAGAATTAAGCAATTTCGGAAGTTTTTATAAGAAAGAATGAAGTTACGAAAACAAAAATGTTAAAAAAAAATTTGAATTTCGAAACGAACTAGACAAGAAAAGATATACTCGTAGAGCACGTTAATTACGTTAATGTTAAAGTCTTTCGGCGCATTGAGCTTATCTAAGAATGTGCAGAACTCAAATAATTGGGTAGCAATTAGGTACGGCGGTACATCAGACAGTAGCGATTTCAATTACGCAAGTTCGTAATCCTGCATTCAGCGACAATTTTTTTAAGGATTTATAAAGAAAATACTCCGGTCAAAACCGAAAATCCCGTTTAGATGAACAAGAACCTAGGTACTTTGGGTTCTCGTGGAATAAAATTAAATTTAGAAGCTTGAAAATGGCCTGAATGGCTTCGGGAAAAGTATGCTTACGGCTGAGCTTTTTTGCTCTTCTTGTTTGGGTGCACTGCCTTGCGCCCAGATAGCTCAAAAGTCTTTTGGTTTGACGTAATGTAGAACAAATTCTCACCATCAAAGAGACATCGTCAGCGTCAAGAAATCTACGCATTTTCTGCAGTTATTTTCGTCATTACAAATTCTGCATAGTTTATGCCAATCCAAATGCTCGATTATAATTCCATCAACACAGCAACGTCGCCAGCAGCCGTGGCTGTGGCGAATCTTGCAAACCGCCATTACTGTGGACGCAACTAGGGCAATATTTAAGAGTAACGGGAGCTTAAAAAAGTCTTCATATCATCGGGTTTAAGATTACCCGGAACGTGTATTTATAGGAAATATAGGTACCTTACATATGGGATATCATAGTAATTAACATAAAACTAGCTTATACTATGGAGCCAACCTAGAATTCTTAGAAGAAAATCCTATTCTTTACTTCTACGAGCTGCTGCTTTATGGGCTTTAGATAACATGACGAATGGAACAGTTAATTTTTTTCCATGAATTCAGGGATGATCCCTATTGTTACATTCGGTACCTACTTAATTTATGTGACAGATCACCTAAAGTAAAATTATAATGCCGACCCAGAACTTCACAGAATTTTCTTTAATCGATCTCTAATAATCCCTATACAAGTATTTACATACCTAGGTACCTAATTTTGTGTGAGAGAAAAATATTTGTTACTACATATATGTTGACAACAATTTCTCTATTAGGTACTATACTCCCGTCAGTCTCCTAATGAAAATACTCTCCACCTCAAAGATTCTTGGATGAGTTCTAGTTATAAACATTAAAGCTTTGTTTGAAACAATGAGGCTGTCTATTGTTACACTACTTTTAAACCATATAAATGCACTTAGTGTGAACATCGATACCTAGAAATACCCCCTGAATACGCCCACAATCATTTCGAAGTAGCTTTAGTCTCTGGTAATCAAAGTTATTTATATTTTCGTCACAGCGAGATTTGCTATTATTTATAACAAATACCTACGCACAGCTGCCCACTTTCTGCGTTTTGATTTCGATAATGTTATGTTGCAACACATAATGCCGATGAATACTAAGTAATTAAATATAAAACTACAAGACGATGTACATTTGTATCAGTAAAGATCATTGTAGTAGTTTCTATTAACTTTAGAACTATAGCTAGATACAGGATTACTTTTTTTTATTTCGTGATTATCTACTAAGTAGGTATAGGTACACTTGGTTTACAATTTTATCGATTAAACTAACTGCCCCTACGTCTCTATTCTGAAATCGATACCTAGTATTATACGGGATAACTTAAACTTACAATACTCTAGGATAGTCTAGGATGTTCTTGTACTAATAATTATAACTATAAGCTTTCACCACTACGGGCCCAATCCTAAAACCGTTAAAATAGGCCCACAACACAATACAGTAAAAGTTGTTGACTCTGTCTTGGCACTCTTCGGATAGGTGACCGCTAGTGGCAGTTACAACTGAGCGCTGCCGTGGATCGGATGACACGTTAAATTGTAGAGGCCTTCAGGCGGCTTAAAACTCTGACACCAAGGTTAGCCATCCGGCCTTTACCAACTTATAGGTACTTACTTAAAGCTTATTCATACCTGTGAAGATTGTGTACAACGAAACTCTAGCTAAGTTATTGTTCAAGTTCAACTATAGTCTGTTTAATGACTAAATAGAACGGCAAGCATGTGATCATTACGCGCATTCTTTGCAGTATCCTGTGTGCTGTGGATGTGTATGAATGTACAGTACGCGCCAATAAATAATGAACATCGACATTTGGTACGAGATAATCGGCTAATTTCGGTTTCACATCGGTGTCCCACGAACCACCATTGACACATTCGATTCGTCACGTGATGATTGTCGCTGGTTTGACCAATGGTGATCCGAGCCATGGTGGTCTAGTGGTAGTGACAACCTCTTTACAATCTTGAGGTCGTGGGTTCAAATCCCGATCCCTTACCAATGAATTCTTTGGAATTTATGTACGGAATTTCCACCACTGGCTTTTCGGTGAAGGAAAACATCGTGAGGCAACCTGCATATGTCCGTAGAAGAAATACGATAGCGTATGTGAATCCACCAACCCGCATTGGGCCAGCGTGGTGGATATGGCCCAATCACCCTCCTTGGGTAGGCTTACTTTCTGCAGTTGACTATTAAAAAAAGCTGGAACAGTACAAATCCGCAATTAGCTATTTATCTCTTATCAAAGGACGATGTCTATTCTTTACTCTCTATTACTGTACTTGCAGTGTTGCACAGAACAGATTATCCCATAACCAAGTGTGCAATAATGTGCCTGCGCAACAATCCTGCGTTTTAGCCGATTGTAGCGTGTGTTGCTCTCAACTCGTGGGCATTATAGAACAGGAGAGTCAGCATAAAAATACCGAGAGAAAATATTTTTTTACGCGTATTGTACAAAAAGTGTCTAGGTAAGACTACTAAATAGACGATTGTTATTGATTTGTAGGTCTCGGTTATTTTAACCGTTTACGAGGCCTTCAGACTCTAACCATCCGTTGGCGAATGCGAATGTGTCGCCCAAATGCGAACTTGTTTCAAATGATTATTTATTGATATGATTTTTGTTATCATTAGTACCTAAAATTACATCATGAGTCATAGAAAACAAAAATTAAGAAAAATCACGTTAGCGATGTGCCTTAATGTATTGTGACCAAGGTCAATAAATCCGGTTTTTAGAAACTTGAATCATAAATTCTCATCAATATTAATTCCTCATCGGTTAGCCGCAACCATCTAAAATCGAATGCATAACACCGTAGACTCCATAAAACTCCTAATTTGAATATTTTCTAAACGCAACTTTCGCCGCTCTCCTAGCGAACTGAGTAAAAAGTAAACAAGAAATTACAAGCGTTTAGGCGTTTGTGCTGTCGGCGCACGCGCAGGTAGAGCATCCCGCGTTCCCACGGTGCAATTATCGGCTGCCTACATTTACCCTTAATTTCGCTGCCTCCTACCAGTCCCAACACTGATTCCTGCCCAGCACACCCGTTCCGGTCACGGACGCTGTTCGACACGATTGCTTTTGGATCTTTTTATGTGCAACATATCTTACAACATGCGAGATCCAGAACAATGGCGGAATCTGCCTGCTTTATATTACAGACGCGAGATTTCACCCGTCTATCTTTTACTGGATACGGTACAATTGGCAGTTCAAGAGCCCCAATCTAATAGATAGTTTATGGGTCATGATCATAACTCACCGATCGAGAAGGACATTTGTAAGGAATTCTGTGCTTCGAAGACATTCTTGAATTCCTAATTCTTGCAATAAGGAGATGAGGATTGATGTACTAGTAGATGTCACCGGGGCAGTTATGGCGACATGTTTACGCCTCACCTGTCGTGTTATCAAGCTCCCGCTTCTAGCTATTACCATACAATCGATCTGTAGGTATCGCTATGTGACGCCAACTGGTCCTTCACAAGAAATAACATTTCACACCTTGTTGAGACTAAGCATGACCATATCGGATAATATAATTATAGTACACGGGTTTACGGCCTGTGTTTATGATTTTTGTGAGATAATGTTTATAATTATTACATTTAATTTCATAGATGCGTACGGGGCGTTCCTCAAATATTTCGTGGGCCATCGTAATGAGTTATCGATAATGATCGCCGTAATAATATGTTAACTAATGGCTAGCTCGGTCTTTTATGTGAAATATTTGTACGATTTACGTCTGGTGAGGGTTTCTGTTGGGAAACTTAAGATGGACGTATATTTTTTACGAGCGATTTAATCGCCGTCGACGACAACGGTACATTAGCAACCACGTTTCCTCAAATAGCCAAACCACACACGAATTTGCTTGTGAGGTTAATAAATCACACGAAGCAATCGCTCACTCATTCATTCATCTATTGCCACGCCCACGCCTATGTTTAATTATTGTATCGCCATTTTCATATACGCTATTGCAGTAGGTGTATAAAAATTAGTAGTGTTTGCAGACTGAGTTAGAATACCTAAATTCTGTAAAGGATAAAAGAACTAACGACTCATAGTTCACCCTGATGAACGCAGTGCATTGCCTCATAAAGGTTTGAACCATGTGTAAACAAAGAAAATTTTCTGCGATTTCGAACTATTCGAATTTCAAGATTGTGAGTGGCGCTAATCTGTTAGGTATGGTAAGCGTGCCGCCTACAATAGAAGCGACCAACTAGGTCATTTCGCTACCCAGTAACAAAAATAGACCTACAAGTTTTTCAGTCGAAATTTCCATTGCTGTTGAATTGACAAATTTAGACGTCTATGATTTAATGCAGCGTTTTGTGGCAACAATGATTATGTCATTGGGAGCAAGCCTGTTCAACCAGCGTCTCGAGATATTCGAACCAGGAATTCGAGTCCCATAATTCTGGAATGCGTATATGAATGGCATTTTCGGTGCCAACAATGGTGGCGTGACGCGTGTGCGCACGATTTCGGCAGTCGTGATCCGTCCGCCGTCCGTCTGCGGGACCGGGCGCATTCTCTTCATAGTGCCATCACAAATCATCGAGAGAACAGAAGTCAAGTTTCAGATGAAGCGCGGTCATGAGCTTTATATAGAATTACACGCAATAGCGCGAATATTCGGGCTATTTTCCGAGTTTAAAAAAGGAGGAGGTACTATGTTCGTCTGATTTTTTGTCATGTTTATCGATATTTTCGCCAATCGTGAACCCATTTAAACAATCATTTTTAGTTCGAAAGGGTTCGAACTAAAAAAAGATTGGTTTAAATCTTTTTTTTTATACTCCCGAGGTGGAGCCATTTAAATTTTATCCAAATAGGTTGAAGGAGCCGTTTTTAAACATCTACGAACTCCTACATTGATGACACATGGATTCGTGCGAACTATTCGAATTATGTACACGGTTGAAGTCGGTTTTGTCATTTTTGGCGAAACATAATTATGTAGGCTTATGACCTGACTAGGTACATATACGTGTACCTAGTCAGGTCATAAGTATTGTCACACAGTAAAAACTTTTCTTTTAGAATGCTGGCCATAAAAAAGTTATTTGAATTCGAATTGTTCATGAAAATAAAAATCTATGCTTTTTAGAATTTTACTCATTTTTAAATATGGAGTGAACGCTTAAAGAAGACCGTATTGCAGTTATTGCGTTGCATCGTTGCGGTTACGCGCCAATTCAAATTTTTGACATACTGAAAATTTTTAATATAAACAAAAAGATTCGTTTATCGTACCATCAAACAATGAAGACTCTAGTGTAGATGACAGGTCAAGAAGTGGTCGCCCTCGGTCTGTTAGGACTCCAGCAGTGATAAAAGCTGTGAAGGCGCGAATTCAAAAAAATCCCAAACGTAAGCAGAAACTGTTGGCCCTTCAGATGGGGTTAAGCAGAACCACGGTGAAAAGGGTGTAAAATGAAGACTTAAGGCATCGGGAATATCGAAGAAAACACAGCACACCGTTTGAATGCTCGTCTAATGGACCTGAGACTGAAGAGATGCCGCGCTTTGTTGAAGTGGTACGGTGGAAAAAAATATCGGGAAATTATTTTTTCGGATGAAAAATTTTTTACCGTAGAAGATAGCTACAGCAAACAAAATGATAAGGTGTACGCACACAGTAGTGAAGAAGCGAGCGACCGTATTCCGCGTGTCCAACGAGGTCATTTTCCATCCTCGCTCATGGTATGGTTGGGAGTTTCTTATTGGGGCTTAACAGTTTACATTTTTGTGAGAAAGGTGTAAAAACGAATGCAGTTGTGTATCAAAATACAGTCCTGACGAACCTTGTTGAACCTGTTTCTCATACCATGTTCAATAACAGTCCAGATTTGAGTCCGTTAGATTACAAGATATGGCAACACTTGGAGGGAAAGGCGTGCTCAAAGCCTCATCTCAATTTGGAGTCACTCAAGACATCCTTGATTAAGGCAGCCGCCGATATTGAAATGGAGGCCTGTATTCAAAATCACGGAGGTCATTTTGAATAAACTTTATCGTCATAAGAATCTATGTTTTGTTAAGTTCATTTTGGTATATAAATGGTTACATAATGAATAAACTTGTTTCAATTATTTTATATTAAACATGTGACAGAATTTATGACCTGACTGTGTATATAGTTGTCACGAGTCGCAAAATATGAGTTGTAAATAAAATATTTCAGTGAAATGTTTTATTTACAACTCATATTTCGCAACTAGTTGATTGCGACTCATATTTTGCGACTAGTTTATTGCGAATTTGCGTGCATATGGGCCTTGGATTTAGATCTAAAATAGTAACTTACACGCTTGGAGCGCGCTTATACAATAGCGCCATTGAGAAATGTTATACCTTTAGGCACCAAAACTGTGCCCTGGGCAACCCTGATACCGCCCTACTTGGCTAAGGGACACTAAGGTTGGTACTATATATTTCGATAATTGAACTGTTCCACAGCAGAGAACGCAAACGCATACGAAATTATGACTAAGCGATGTTTTTGTGCGGCTTGTTTCAGCACGCATCGTATGTAGCCTGTCTTCTGTAACCTCGCTGTTTGTCCGGGCGCATTCCCGTCATAGCAGCATGCTCGAGGACCGCCGTCAAGCATTGTCTTCCGTTTTCACGCCTCTTTAGGCGCGAGAGGGAATCACACACAGAAAGGATACAAATATTTGATGGCTATCGGTAGACAAGCTTCCTGGTTGGTTGTAGTCGACACGGAATATTTTGAATTTTTATGCCACATCCCAATTTCTTCACGTTTCTCCCTGAAAGAAAGTCGTGATTTTGAATTATTGTTTTAGGACAGTGTTTGGGGCATATTCTTACCACCTATGTTAGATCAATTTTAAATTGTAACGTGATTTTAGATTCTTCTTTGTACGCGATGTTCAAAGTGTCAGACCAATTTGAACCGCTAACACGATTATTTGCGATTCGATTTCCCATCTCTGTTATACAGGATTATTTCTAATCAACAACAATAATGCAACTTTTGTCAAAACTAAAAAAAAAAACAGTTGTTCCATAAACAATATTTTTCTATGGAACAACAAATCTTTTTTTGAGTTTTGACAAAAGTCGCAGAACAACAGTTGTTAGTTTTGATGTACAGAATAAGCCCCTAAAAGGATGCAATTAATTAGAAATAACCCTGTAAAAGTGTAGTTGTAGAATACTTAGTCCTAAGTCCAGAAAATATAAATTACTGTAAGTATTTCGGAATTTGTCAAACTTTCCAAAGCGAGAGCAAATAGAGAGAGAGAGAGATATTAAGTGAGAGTGAGCGAGAATACATAATTATTTAATCAAAAAATTGCATGACAGACTTCAACCGTGTACAGAATTCGCGAATCGTTCGCATGGATCGATATAGCATTTTTTACATTATTGTTGATTTGTCAGAAATGGCTCAGCCGATTTCGATAAAACGTAAATGGGACCAATTGCGAAGTATATTCTTTCCAATAAAAAAGAACAATTGAAATCGGACTACTTTGTAAAAATTATGCGTGGTTATACTTTAAAAAAATATGTACGCATCGAACTGA
The DNA here is from genome assembly GCA_949316475.1 of Hypomecis punctinalis. Taxonomy (NCBI): domain Eukaryota; kingdom Metazoa; phylum Arthropoda; class Insecta; order Lepidoptera; family Geometridae; genus Hypomecis; species Hypomecis punctinalis. Next base: position 21,761,331 of record OX438803.1, read on the forward strand.
GTACCTCCTCCGTTTCGTCGGTCAAAAATAAAATAACAGATATTTAGTCAGTAATTCAGGCTATAAATTTTAGCAAAAAACATTAGCACAACGCATCAAACCAATAAATTCGCCACAACTGGCAATAGAAATTGATTTTAATTATTGTTGAAAAAAAGCAACTCGTTTCGAGTATCCCGCGCCCGCGGTTGTATCGGAGGTCTCGAGGTCCCGTGTTGTGTTGCCACACGCAACACGTGTAGGTATAATAACGATTACAGGCATTACGAGTGTAAGCGCACCGATATGCAATGCCATAACCCCGTGAAATTAGCGGCGGGAAGGGTACACGCGCATCGGGCGAGGACGCAACTTACGCGACATGGAAAATAAAATGCGCGCATTTATGTAGAAACGTCAACCATTTTTTATAGATTACCTAACTTTTCTTGATACACTCTATAGCCTAGGAATTCAGTGATGTTAGAAACATCACCGAATTCCTTCGGATTTTTTTGTTTCTAACATTCCTTCTAAAAATTTCTAGGCTGTACGTCGAATTTACAAAAAATCTTAACTTGTACAGTCGTTGTCGTCGTTTCAGCCATTGGACATCTACTGCTGGACATAGGCCTACCATATAAATCTCCAATAAGATCGGTTGGAACCAGCTCGCATCTAGCATGAACCTGCGGTCTTGATGAGGTCACACCCACAACGTGGACGACGTTGTGGGTGGACGTCTTACGCTGCGCTTGCCAGTACATGGTCTCCACTCGCAAAATTTTCGACCCCATCGGTCATCAGTTCTCCGTGCTATTCCCATTTCAACTTGCCGATCCGCTGGGCTATGTCGGTAACTTTGGTTCCTCTACAGATCTCCACATTTCTGATGCGATCTCACATCGAGAGACCCACCATAGCTCGTTGTGCTACTTGGAGCTTATTAATAAGTACCATCAGTATGGGACTGTAGAAGTGATCTCTAGTGAGAGTATCACTTATACAGTACTGAACTGTACCAGCCTTTTTAATAGTCCACTGCAGGACGTAGGCCTACCCACGAAGGGTGATTGCTATATCCACCACGCTAGCCCAGTGCTGGGGCCTTATTTTGTAAGCGCTCTGACGTTCGGCTTCGCTTTTTCTCCTGCTCGCGCCAGTTACTCACGCCGCGAGAGCGAGCGGGAGGAAAAGCGAAGCCGAACGCCAGAGCACTTACAAAATAAGGCCCCAGGTTGGTGGATTCACATACGCCATCGATTTTCTTCTAAGGACGTATGCAGGTTGCCTCGCGATGTTTTCCTTCACCGAAAAGCCAATGATGTGAAAATCCGTACATAAGTTCCAAAGAAACTCATTGGTACGGGATCGAGATTTGAACCCATGACCTCACGATTGCAGGTCGGGTGTTACTACGACTAGACCACCACGCCTTCTACTTACTGCTGCTGTACAAGTGAAGTTTCACTTATACAGTACAAGGTCAAAATTATAAGTTTATGCAATTAACTGTATTTGTGCACAATTTTTCACATTTTACAAAAGTTTTATGCATTTAGACTTTGAATCCTAAACTCCTGGTCACGGACTTGTACTTTCGGTGTATCTTTCTTATTTGATTCAGTTAGTTTTATCTTGAAATCCCTAGTCACTGAAAAAAGGTTGTAAGCATACTCGATCAGTTGCGCGTTGAAATCTTTTGTATGAGACAGTTTTCACGGGCAAAAGACATCAACGCGCACGTTGTTACTATACATGCCTACATTAATGTAAATAAATGTATTTAAAATATATTAGAAACTGTAACCTAGATATTATGCTAATTTAGATATTTGTTTAGTAGTTATATGATACCTACAAAACATAACTACATATTGTGTAAAAATATTGCACGTCCGAGAAGGGTAAAACTGTGATGCCTATTTTATATTTTTGAAGTGGAAACTTCTTTAGCGCCGTTATGCACTTTTTGGGATGGGTCATCCATCCATCCATCAGCCATTGGACGTCCACTGCTGGACATAGATCTCCAATAAGACCGGTTGGTAGCGGCATGAGGTCATCGTCCACCTTATGGGTGCGCTTGCCGGTGCGTGGTCTCCACTCGAGAACTTTTCGACCCCATCGGTCATCAGTCCTCCGCAAGTTTTCACTTCTGCCGGCACTCCCGGAGTGCAACCCTTTGTTTTTTTTTTCAACAACTTATGTGTGTACCAGTTTTATTATACAATAAACTATTTTCTGATTCTGATATTCAACTGTTTGTGACTTTGTGATATACCTAATCCTAACCATAGATATATCCAATTTTAGTTTCTGGGTTAGTTTAATTTAATCGAGGGTTAGATTCTACGCTTTACATTTTGCTAAGCGCAACCGCCGCGACACGTCATCGTGGAAGGAATCTAATCCTGTCGTCGTCAGTCAGACATAGTGCGTTAAGACCTCAACCAGTACGACACAGCATTTCCAATTTCGGCGAATGTATTTAAAACCGAGTAAACGTCACGACCGCCGCATTTGTTTATCGCAAACATAAATAAAGAAAGTTATAAAAACTGTCGCCGAAAAGTGCGGCAAGAGAATGCGCGTGGGCGGTTTTATCCAGATTTTATGGAAGGATTGTACAAGGCTCTTTTTTAAGTAAAACGTGCATAAAGAAAGAAACCTTTCAGGGAACTTCTAGGAATGTCAGTGAGTGACGAAAAGCTGTTTATTTCATGTCAAAGTAGCGTCGCTTCAAAAATGTAGTATAGGCCTTCGAGACCACAGAACAGCAGAAGACGGATCAAAGATGATATTTTGTCATCGTGGAAGGAGCAGGCAAAATATTTCTCCGGTTTTTTTTCCAGAAATTGTTTTACTTATGGATGTTATACGTGCAGGGATTTTTATAGGTGGATAGACTCATTATTATGAACAACTTTTACTACGCGACCAACCTTGAAATCGTGAAAGTAATCTAAGTAAGCTGTTCCATACAAAAAGTTCATTGGCTCTCGATGTAAGGAACAGCTGATATTTTATCGCAATTTTGGGGTTGATCCCATGGTTAATCAAAAGGTGTTCGTAATGATGATTTTGAGTACCTCTGAAAATCCTTGCAATGTGAAAAATCAATTTTAAGAATCAAAATGCTGCTACGCTACCTTTAAAAGAAAATATCTAAAAATAGTTTTCAATTTGCGACAGACTTTGACGACGATTTTGTGACAGATAAGCAAGTCAGAAAAAACTATCCCAAGCATCGAAATGATAAAATCTGTGCGTAAATAACCAAAAGCAGACATGCTAACTGCGTTATCTAACTAATGCTCTAAGGAAATACAGACACAATAGCTCCATTTCATTAGACAAAAAGCCTACAAATCAGTACACGACAAGATAACGAAATATAAACACAGGTGCCGGACGAAACAATCGGGAGGCGTGAGAAGCGTTAATAACAAGATGCGTCTGCGCACGCATTGTTTGACACTTAGCACGGCGCAATTAGACGCTCGTGACCGCGGAATTTTCACCATTTCTCTTCATGAAAGGAAGTTACTAAAAATCTGTTTGAAAAAATCTAAAGGAAACTGTGTGTTAATATAGGTACTATGTTGTTAATATACATAATTATTTTTTTGCAAAAAATAGCATGACCGACTTCACGCGTGTACAGAATCATTACATAGTATAAAACAAAGTCGCTTTCCGCTGTCTGTCCCCATGTATGCTTATATCTTTAAAACTACGCAACGGATTTTAATGCAGTTAGTTTGATAGATAGCACACACCTGTGCGAAGCCGGGGCGCATCGCTAGAACGCAAACATTCTGCACGGATCGATATAACATTTTTCACATTATTGTTGATTTATCAATAGTGGCTCAGCCGATTTCGATAAAATTTAAATGAGACCAATTTCGAAGTATAATCTTTCCAATAAAAAAGAATTATTGAAATCGGACTACTATAAAAAAAGTTATGCGTAGTTATACATAAAAAAAATGTATACGAGTCGAATTGTATACCTCCTCCGGTGGTTCGTCGGTCAAAAACCGACTACTGATGATTTTATGACATGATAGAATAACATTTTGAGAACGAAGAATAATTAAGTTGCGTACACTAAATAATTATACATATTCATTGAATACTATATATATAATATGGGTAATAGAAAAAAAAATAACGGGCGGAAAAAGGAAAAAACAATACTAACTCTCCCAGAACCTATTCATGAGTAGGTTTTACAATCAGATCAATTTATAGCGTGTGATGTAATGAGTAAATTAACTTTAAAATATTATAAACACATGTTTATAATGGTTTCGGGTGCAATTTGGTAGAGAGGTGCCTATACTCGTACTTAGGAATAGACTTGTCATGTAATAAAATACATAACAATGATATGTTTATTTGAGGTTTTGGGTTTAATTTGGTAGATAGGGGTCTATACTTAGAGATAGATAAGGTGTCAAGGTGAGAGGAGAGATATGAATGTGTATCGTGCGGTGAGGAGGCTGTCGAATTGTTGATAGTAGGAGCAGGCGGCGGACGGCCAGTGGGCAGCGGAGGCTCGCGCGAGAGGCACTCGGGGCACTCGGGCCGGCCGCGGCGCCGGCAGCGCGCGGGTACCTCGGAAGCGCACCCCGGCGCTCGCCATTGTTCCCCGCGAACACCGCCTTCATTCCTCCTCATTATTTATGCCCAATAACCCGCTCGACTGACTATGGTAAACCTCGTTACCGAACCGATCTGCCTGTGATTTACGATCGATTGTAATTTTTAATCGATTATTTCGTTTGCAGAGATCGCGCTTAAAGAATCGCCGCCGCCGTACAGCGTTAATGACAGCGCCGGCAACGATCAGGAACAGCATGCTCCTCATGAGCGGGTACGATAGGAAAATTATGTAATTAGAAGTGTATTGTGCTGATAACTTCTAGAGCTAATATTTTTATCATTCTCAGGTGAGCGCGCCAGTGTGCGAGGTCCTGGATTTGCTAGCAGATTGCAAGATAACTGCAGAAGCCGAAAAGACCACGGAATCAGACGAATACGCGGAGATCAAAGACATGGGGCTCTGGCACTCGACGCCGCTGGCGCACCGGCATAAATCCAAGATATCGCTAACCTGGGTGCTAAAAGAAAACTTAGAAAACACGAAGCTGCCCGTCAAAAAGATCGAGAACCAAAGCGAGATGAAGCCGAAGATCGAGGTGAGCCGGCTGCAGCGGAGGCTCAACGAAAACGAACGTCAGAGAAAGTGCAGTAGGGACGTGAGAGATAGGGTAGTAGGACGTAATGAATATTACCATAACCTTAGGTTTAGAAGTGCGTGTGAGGACTTTGTGAACGGACAATCGTGTTCTGATGACACCAGTGCTACCGAGGAGTACGCGCGAAGGAAGCACAAGCATCGCCATAGGAGAAAGAAGAAACCCCACCACGGGAAGTTCGGGTACGACATTCGGGATTTGGACAGCTTTTTATCGGAGGTAAGATTTGCAATTCATTAACTTTTTATTGTCATTTTACGATCTAGTTAATGGGTTCAGCTAAGTTTGGGTCCTTTTTAAACAGAACAGCGCTTTTATTTTTTTGTTTTTATCATTAATTTCGATATAAATTAGTAATTTCAATTAGATTAAAATAATTATTTGATAATAAGGTACAAACCGGCTTGAAATCCAAATCGCGTCCTTTTATCGGGTACGAGTACGTGAACAATTTTTTTATATAACTTGAGCAGATAATAAAACTGTTGATTATTCTTATTTAGGACAATTTTGCGAAGTACTTTTTTGCTGGTAATGTAATGATAATGGAACCATTTGGTCAGCATTTTCTACTATACTCTATACGTAACAGAAAAAAAACAAGAACAGTTTTAGTCGGTGGAGATAGGTATGTATTGTGTAACATGCACATAAAAACTGTCTTCAATTTGAATGTTTTAAGAAAACTACTTAAATATAGATAAAATAAAGATATCATGTTGATGAAAATGTGGAGTCGAAAAGTTATCGAGTGGAGACCACGCACCGGCAAGCGCAGCGGAGGACGTCCACACACAAGGTGGACGGATGACCTCATTAAGACCGCCACTAACAGGTCTTATTGGATATCTATAGGGGAGCCCTATGTCCAGCACATTCTATGGCTGATGGATGGATGTCCTTGAAAAATTTTATTACAATTTATTGAACTTGACCATAAATTGTATTTAGATCTACGTTTATTTACATTTTTTTCGGAGTAACAATGAATTTCGACAGTTTTGGATTTACTAGATTTATATTTAAATGTTATTGGCAAACTGTTGACGAATTTGGCGAATAACAGCCCACGCGAAAAATTCAAATTATTAGAAAGATTTGGTTGTTATCTGTGGTATTATTTACAATTTACATAGTTTGTATATTTATGTCAAGATATAAACATAAAATAAAGTTATCGGTTCGTATTGAGTTTCACCGCGATCGGGTTCATCTATTTCGCGATAACTGTAATATACGTTTTAGGTGTTTTAGCTGTGGGTATCGGTTTTGCTATTGCTTTCTAAAATATTTACTAACAAATACAGTGTAGAATAATAATGATAAAGAATTCCGTAATCAGGGCTTGTCCTGAGAAAAACGTTCCCTTCTTTTTAGAAGATGGTTGAAACCCCACTTTCTTTCAATGAAATATTTCGAAATCCAATTTTTGAAGTTGGACAACGTTCGGCACAGTTATTGGATGGGTGATCACGGTATTTACAATCGAGCGCTACCGTCGCTCAGATAACACGTTAAATTATAGGTCCTAGTTGTTTTCTCCATTTAGCCATATCAGATGCTTTCAGGCAGCTTAATAACTCAGACTCAGGCTAGCCACCTGGCCTACACGAACTTAATGCAATTTTGCTGTAATAACTACTGAGTTCTTAATAATATTTCCGATAATATTCAGAAACTTTTAAGGCAGATATGAGAGATTGGTAGCGGTTTTTGTGCCTTACCTCGCACTTCTGAGAACCGCGTAGCTGTAGGACGCGAAATTGGCGCAAAATTGGGAGCATAAATTGCACGTCATTTAGCTCCACTTTATTTCTTAACTTCGTGGGCTTAAGGGGAAGTACGGCAGACGCGAAACTGCTATTATTAATAACTTAATGGAAAACTAACACAATAGATACAAAGTGGAAACTTAAAGGCCAATGTAGTTTTAATGTATGTCGCAACTCCAAATCGATAAATTTGTAAAATAGCTGATATTTTTTTTTATTTCTCATTTGATCCCATAGTGAAGTTGTTCATTATGATAATCACCTCCTTCCGGCTTAGTAAATCAAGCAGATATATGTACATATCTGGTATATCACGTTCCATAACCGCTGAGACCTAGGGTTGCGACGACATTTGACGAATATAATTACCTAATAGGTTTGCTTTAAACATATCTCACTGTATTTTGGTAGTTTTTAAAAGATAATAAATGCGTTTTGAAAATAGGTAATCATAAAATATAATTTAACGACTTGTACAAAATTCTTCAATTGATTTCAACTGATTCAATCTCAGCGGTTATGGAACGGACTGACTACTGCAATGCTGGGTCTTAACATCGATATTAGTATTTTTGTTCATCTTTTTTATCAATGTTGTTTGCATATATTTCTGTTGGTAGAATAACATGAACACACCGCCCACATGAGCCAGCGGATACGACTGTTCACGTACTCATTTATATTTCCGGATAGACAAAGATAGGCGAATACAAATCACTTCACATCGACGTATCGGCAAAAAGACAAATACTGTACTGTACCAGCCTTTTTAAATTATATTTCCACTGCAGGACGTAAGCCTAACCACGAAGGGTGATTGGGCCATATTACATTACATAAAGAGAATTATTGAACGCCTCGGTGGCTCAGTGGTTAGAGACCCTAGCTTCTGTGTCAAAGAGGCGTGGGTTCGATCCCCACCCAGGGCAAATATTTATGTGATGAACACAAGTGTTTGCTCTGTGTCTTGGTGTTATTTAGGTACTATCTATATAAGTATGTATTTAAAAATAAGTATATGTAGTATATCAGTCTCTGGCAGCCATATCACGAGCTTGCTTAATGCTTAGTTTGGGGTCAGAGACCGTGTGTAAAATGTCCCTTAATATTTATTTATTTATATCCACCACGTTGGCCTAGTGCGGGTTGGTGGATTCACATACGCCATCGATTGTCTTCTACGGACGTATGCAGGTTACCTCACGATGTTTTCCTTCACCGAAAATCCAGTGGTGTGAAATTCCGTACATAATTTCCAAAGAACTCATTGGTACAGGACCGGGATTTGAACCCACGAATGTAGGGTGTCATTACCACTAGACGAGCTCACGGCTTCTATGACAAATATGCCAACACCTAAATGGCGATGTGAGCACCCAGATGATATTCGTTTTGACTATTTCTTCTAAAATATTTTTTTCTAGATAATATTTTTAGTGTAATATCTAGTCAAAATTAAAAACAATAATACATATTAAGAGACCGAAAAGAGTTACACACTAAAGCGAGAATCGAAATAAAAAGTGCAATATCGCGTCTGCCGTACTCTTAATAAGAGCCAGTTTTAAAGCCCCAAAAGTTCGTGGATAAGCGCAATTATTATCCGGAAAAATTGGGGTGTATTTCACTTGATTGATTATGAACATTGGCATTATTTTCATACGTGCAATTCGAAAATGTGACTATGATGTGACTAAATAGGTACACAATAGGACCAATTATGAAGGCGCCATCGTAGTTATATTGGCGAATCAGTTATATTAGATAATTTCTGTTTCTTTTTCACTTTAGGCATTCAATAGATAGAACACTTTTAACGTTGCTAATAAATTTACAATGGCGCCTTTATAATTGGGCTTAATGTATTTGTATGTAAATTAAGTAAGTAGGAAATACTCGTACCTAAGACAGATACATAGGTACACTTTTAAGGCGAGGAATTTGATCAGCCGGGCTAGTATGCACGCCACGATTTATTTCGTTCGTAGTGTCAGAACGAGATAGCGTTATAGCAAAGTATATATCTGTCACTTTTTCACACGTCGAAATGAGTTCATTTCGTGGCCTTTCAGTTTATACGAAATCGAAAGACAAAACAAGTAAATGCTTGGCCATAGATTAAATAGGTAATCTGTGGCTTGGCCGATGTCAACTCGTCATATCACGTCCACATTATAAATATTCGTATTACACAAATTAGTGCAGTTTAGGATTATAGACTATTGGGTTCAATTCCCGGTCGGGTAGATATTTTGGTGACGAATTTAAATATATGTTTTTGGGTCTAGGAGTTAGTTATCTTGGCCTATGCGTTTGTTCTACGGTTCCCCCGACCCAGGAAATATTAGTAGAGGGCTAAGAGTACGAAACGTTATTATTTAAAATTGGACAGTGTGATAATCAGAATATAATTATATGCAAACAGATTGTGACCGCAACACGCAACAGATCTTGACGGTAATTCCTCATCTTCAGAAATTAGAACGGAACTATTAATTCTCCCAATAATGTTTAACTTCAATGGATTCTCCGGTCGATACTTGCCTATTTGTTGTATTGCACATTCATTGTGTAACGGACCCTACCTGCCTAACCTAATTAACCTTATTATGAAACCTAAAAGAGCCGAAACTATTTAAAGAAACCTACCTAAATTAAAATGTCAGATGAAATGAATTAAGAAACTTCATTTGCTTTCAATGAATCCTAGCTTTATGTCAAACTAGCTATGCAACCTGGTTTCACTCAATTATAAAGAAATTATAAATTGAACCTCATGAAGGAATTTCCTAAGATATTAAGAACGCATTAAATTCTATGATAGATATTCAATAAGACCCCAGCTTACAAATCGTATTGATGAATAATAAGAAATATTAATACTTAACTGTGAACCTCTCAGGTTCATTCTATAATCAGGAACTACTAGCGCCATCTGCTTCCGGTTCACTTGATAAGAGTCTGCCTACATTTTGATACTAGTATTCTGCAGTGACATTCCTATCATAATTATCTAATCTATATACCTACTTGTACGTTAGTTTGGCCAGTGTTCGTCTAGTGGTAGATCCTGCATTGTAGACCGCATAAACCCTAGGTAAAGGTGATTCGAAAGACCTATCTGCCTGTAGATTACCTAAGTTCAGGAAGAAAACCCTATGTTTTACCTACTTTAATCTTTTATGAACCTGTAAGTATTTTACTAATCTCAAAGTGAACTGAAGTATCTAACTAATGCCTCAAGAGCTAAATAGAAATACTGATTTTAGAGCTTCTCTGTTTTACGCGGAGATTATTGGAATATTTTTGTTTTAAATGTAATGTAGCTCTATAAAGCTATGCAGATTCTAGATTAAGAAAATATAAGATACGTGTTGAGAAAGAAATTCCAGAGATTCCAAAACTTGTACTGTAGGATAACAAAGAAACTCTATCGTTGAACTAATATTAATTTTCAAACTACGATTAGCAAATAAAAATATCAATTTCGTGTCAGAAGAATAGTATTAATTTATTTCTGACAGTTAATATTAAAGTTATTAATTTTTATTTATCAGAGATTATTTTGATTTTATGTTTATCTCTGTCTATTTCCCTAGTCATGGCGCTCGCGAGAGCTGAAAACCACGAAAAAAAAGACTCTACCAAGCTTTCGAAAATCTAACGCAATCCTGGAAAAGAAAGCTCGAAATAAAAACCAGGAGTCGCGAGTGTCTTGTCAGTCTGATCTCGGTTATTTCGTCCTCTTAATAAGTCTTGCATGAATTCCAGAGTGTTCACAAGAAAGGCTCCAAGAATACTATAGGTAAAGGTTCGAGAATCGTCTTCGCCATATAAAATAATGTGTAAATCAAAATTATAATAAGTCATCAATAACTTTACTTCATAGTGAGCGGAATTTACACTCTTTAATACGGACACGGGTTATCCCTCCTTTACGGAAATGAGAAACACAGGCCCAAGCTCTATCTGGCTTCAAGAGTTCTGCACACTGATGAAAATACAGCATTGATCAAGTAGCACTATCGGCTGATATTCAAATAATGTTACGTAGCTATAATGTCGTATAGCGATAACCGACTCTGCGATCCTCATATTACGAGAAAATGTAAATAAAATATAATCAATCTAAAAGAACACTCTGTCCTTCACAAGTTTCTATATAGTTAAGTCTGGTTATAATATCGTGTTACTATAGGATTTAGACTCGATTATCGTGGACTTCCTTAAATCGGTTGCATGTCCACATAATATGATTAGAGCTGAAACAGTAAAAGTATTATTATATCTGTAAAGCACACATGAAATCAGAGAGGTCATTACATGGTGACAGTATCAACTCGAGATAAATTCATAAATTTCCAATATATCCTATCTCTGATGTTTCTTTGTAGAAAACATCGTGATTCTGTAACATACTTCCATAGAGCAGTTGCAGTGATATGTAATTCCAATACCTCGCATTAGTTCAATGTATTAATATGGTTCTACCTCCTTAGAGAAAGAAACATCGCAAGTCATCCCATACAAGACCGACATAGGAACTCGTAGACGTATGTGTGATCATCATCCCGCATCAGGTCAGCGGATCTAATATTGCCTATCCCTATAGTGGAGCACTGCATCGAAAGTAACTCGTACTCGTACATAGTCGTAAGAGAATATATACGTATGAGCATTCATACCACATCGTGTCTGTGAGACGGACATAGGCTTATCCTCTTTGAGTATGTCTTAATTTGACAGTTAAACATCCAAGATGTCAATTCAGTACTGAACTAGCTGACGCCAGGGCTAGCCACTTGGCCCATACGAACTTACTTACTTTCTAATAGCTTTTCGCGTAATTTAAAGAAAGGGAAAAGATACCACATAGAACATTGTCTTCTTTGGGTTGAAAACTTCCGTCTATTGATTTTAAGGTCTGGAACTGATTTTTCGTCGTAATAGCTCAAAATCGTCCGCATTTCCTTTTCTGCACATGATCCTCGCTGTTTTATATCACTTTGTAAGCTAAAATCACTGAAATATCTTGAAATTCTGCAAAATTAATTATAATTTTTCCCGAATGAAGTCCCAACTGACAATCCCCGACAACCCCCCATTCTCTTTCTAATTTTCTTATTTAAATCACGACTTTTTTTTCTAAGCGTCCTACAAAGAGTTAATATATCTAGATTGTAGTTTTGTTGCTTTTTTTCAAATGTATTTCTTTACCTGTTTGTTTGAATATTATTTGAATGAAAAGTTTCTTTGAATAATATTAGAAATTATGATAAATTCATATGAGAGACTCCTGACCTACAAGTATGCCTTCTTTCTATGCCTAATTACTCAGGTGTGGACGACAAACCACCTGAGGTTTGTTACAGCAACCCCCAAATTTACGAAGATTGACAGATGTTGGTAAACATCTTAATCAGAGTAAATTTCCCAAAAATGTTTTATAATAACTTCAAATTTAATCAAGTGCAAAATTGTATTCATCAAAATTCGAGTTCTAACAATAAAATTATATGTTTCGAATGTAAATGTATCACTAACACAATATGCAAAAGTGTTTTTAAACCAGTCTACCGATAATCGTCATAAAATCTCGTCCTCTCAGTTTGATTACATATCTACCATGAAGAAAAATCGCCTTCCCCACTAAATTGTTACAATCTGCAAGGAAGTTCTGGTTCAGTGACAAAAACGGAGCCCTCGTAAGGGAATTCTGTATGAGGTAGAACCGCCTCTAGTGGTCGCATGTTGAGTAGTCTCAGAACCAATCTTCCGTTCGAAGATTTTCCCAACATACCCCTTCCAAATTCTACGAATTGTCCATGAGAAAGGAAAATAAATCCGCATGGCATCAATGTCCCGCCAAGAGTGAAGAATTAAATTCTTACTATCTATAGACTGGAGCATGTGCAGTGTATCAATTCAGAGTTTCCTACCTTGTAGAGTAAAAGATCTCTATGAAATCAACTTATGTTGATGAATTGCCTGCTGGCCTACTCTTAACACCACACTCCTTCATAAAGATCAATTTGTTTAAGTGATTGCCAAAACTCGAACCCTGACAAACCGCTTTAAATCCCAACAATGCTATTGTCGTTTAGTTCCTCTCGTACAAGTTTATTTTATTAGTCAAAGTCAATGTCAAAGTAATAATTGTATTGTCTAATCTTCACGACGTAGCATCGCCTTAAGAACTCAAAGCGAGCCAATATTTGCACAATCCCCATTAATATCCAAAGAAAAATATTAAAAATTCATCCACACCTTCGCATTTGACTGCTACCTCTCTAGTCTTACTAAAATATTAACAAATTAATTGTTAATTATTATTTGAACCTCGGTAAATGTTTTAATTATAATGTGAACCTGATTCTTTTTGTAATAAATATTCAGGCTCATGCTTTCCTACTTGCATTTATCTACCTAAGAATCTCTCACGTATCCTCATTTAATTTAACGATGAGCAAATGTCAAAATGTTCACCAAGGAAATTTATATTCTGTTTTTTTTTTTTAATTTGCTTAATAGTTACAGCTCACAAAATGGCTTCATCAATAAACAAAATTAACCAAATAATAATGTGTCAATATGCCCAAGTTTTCAAGTAAGTAAAATTTACACTCTTCTAGTGGAAAGGATCTCTTCCATATGGTTAGAGAAACCAGTTCCTGGCGCGGCATTGCTTGGCCATGAGAGTTCTACCTACTCGCAACCCGACATATCTCCACCCGTATAATTTCTAAAAACTAAGTGTATCTTTGATACTTATGTTCAGCCAATCTATCGAGCTCGCATTCTACTTCCTTAAAACTAGCAAAACAACTTAAATTCTTTAATGAACACTTGAAATTACTTTTTAAAATATGAAGAATTGATAACTAAGATCATCTGATAAATATGCGATTGAATTTTTATCTAATTTGAGATAAAGAAAACTATGTATTGATTTATTTGGTTTTGTTTTCAGTATCGCATTATTTTTACTTAAATTATTTTAGTAGAAATAAATCTTTTGCAACACCTGCCTATTTAGTTTTACAATATTATTTAAAGATCGGACTAACACTCGCTAACATTGAATTTGACTTACGTGGAAGAATTTTAACAAGGTTTACCTACTATCTGAAAAAAAATGAGCAAATGTTCCAACCCCCCGACTAGAATTTCCTTGATATAATTTATAACACTATTAATAGTTATTTATATTTGTTCAACTCTTTCGATCCTAGTTTATACCGTATATAAGTCTGCGCTTGACCGCTAACTCTCCTGATGGTAAACGTCCCTGTTTGCAGATGAAGCTCACAGATTTAAAATATACCTATGCACACTAAATACAACTTGGTTATTACAATTTTAGCGTTAAGATTATATTGCTGGGTTTGAGTTTATTTGATTGATTTAATTTACTAAACCCAACTTATCTCTATTTTAAACCGACAATATATTTAATAATACAACCCCCCATTTAGAATGCTCGTACATTAATCTTCCTTTCTTTTGTTTTTCCGAATGCTTATTATTATCAAATATTCGATCTATAATAATTTTGATGCTAGAGAAATAGACGTGTAAATCTCAATCCCAATTAATAGAAGTACGTACAGATTAGCCCAAAGTTTATTTCCCATACGCAATTTATATAGAATTTAGTAAATCAGCCCGCTTGTTCAATTGAATCATTAAATTTATCTACTTCCTGTGTCCCTGTTAAGAATAGTGGAAATAATTTAGAACTTACTAAACCACATCTTCTCTATCAATAAAAAATGAATTTACATTTTATAACGTTGCTTTACAAAATTGCTTTTTTGCCCCGGTTTTCTTGACTAAAATAAAATTAAATAACCGAGTCAGACTCACAGTATTTCAAATTTTATAAGATTAATACTATTCCTCGCCCATTGTAATCACATCTCTATTATAAATTGAAAATATTTATTATCTAAAATCATTCAAGCTATTCTTATACATAAAGCAATACAATATATACTAAACACTTAACCTCTATGAAACCACTACACTACATTTACAACATACAAATTACATGATTGCGAATGAGATGTTATAAATAAATGAGTTATAAACATGGAAAGTATTGGACGTTGGTAACAGAAGGTTCCTACATTGATTAGACTTTTTTTTTAACCTGAGCGAAATATTACCTATGATACAAAATACTTGCTATTGTTTGCTAATTTTTAAAACAATCAACCCCCAATGTTTTAATCTCTAAATATCCTATGATAATGATATACTTAAGATGTCCATAACCTTGCCTAATGAACTCGCGACTGAAATTATTACGTAAACCTAGATATCACTATCCTAAAAATTTCGAATCACCATCGTCTCCATTTCACGGCAACAAATTGTGTTCAGATAGTCTGACTACTGAACACAGTCCTATAATAACCTGAATCAATCTGCCTAAACAAAGTTGAAAAACATATTTTTATGATAAATCGGATAGTTTTCACTGCTAATCCTGGTCACCTGGTCATCCTGGTCACGGCCGCCGAATTGTAACGGACCCTACCTGCCTAACCTAATTAACCTTATTATGAAACCTAAAAGAGCCGAAACTATTTAAAGAAACCTACCTAAATTAAAATGTCAGATGAAATGAATTAAGAAACTTCATTTGCTTTCAATGAATCCTAGCTTTATGTCAAACTAGCTATGCAACCTGGTTTCACTCAATTATAAAGAAATTATAAATTGAACCTCATGAAGGAATTTCCTAAGATATTAAGAACGCATTAAATTCTATGATAGATATTCAATAAGACCCCAGCTTACAAATCGTATTGATGAATAATAAGAAATATTAATACTTAACTGTGAACCTCTCAGGTTCATTCTATAATCAGGAACTACTAGCGCCATCTGCTTCCGGTTCACTTGATAAGAGTCTGCCTACATTTTGATACTAGTATTCTGCAGTGACATTCCTATCATAATTATCTAATCTATATACCTACTTGTACGTTAGTTTGGCCAGTGTTCGTCTAGTGGTAGATCCTGCATTGTAGACCGCATAAACCCTAGGTAAAGGTGATTCGAAAGACCTATCTGCCTGTAGATTACCTAAGTTCAGGAAGAAAACCCTATGTTTTACCTACTTTAATCTTTTATGAACCTGTAAGTATTTTACTAATCTCAAAGTGAACTGAAGTATCTAACTAATGCCTCAAGAGCTAAATAGAAATACTGATTTTAGAGCTTCTCTGTTTTACGCGGAGATTATTGGAATATTTTTGTTTTAAATGTAATGTAGCTCTATAAAGCTATGCAGATTCTAGATTAAGAAAATATAAGATACGTGTTGAGAAAGAAATTCCAGAGATTCCAAAACTTGTACTGTAGGATAACAAAGAAACTCTATCGTTGAACTAATATTAATTTTCAAACTACGATTAGCAAATAAAAATATCAATTTCGTGTCAGAAGAATAGTATTAATTTATTTCTGACAGTTAATATTAAAGTTATTAATTTTTATTTATCAGAGATTATTTTGATTTTATGTTTATCTCTGTCTATTTCCCTAGTCATGGCGCTCGCGAGAGCTGAAAACCACGAAAAAAAAGACTCTACCAAGCTTTCGAAAATCTAACGCAATCCTGGAAAAGAAAGCTCGAAATAAAAACCAGGAGTCGCGAGTGTCTTGTCAGTCTGATCTCGGTTATTTCGTCCTCTTAATAAGTCTTGCATGAATTCCAGAGTGTTCACAAGAAAGGCTCCAAGAATACTATAGGTAAAGGTTCGAGAATCGTCTTCGCCATATAAAATAATGTGTAAATCAAAATTATAATAAGTCATCAATAACTTTACTTCATAGTGAGCGGAATTTACACTCTTTAATACGGACACGGGTTATCCCTCCTTTACGGAAATGAGAAACACAGGCCCAAGCTCTATCTGGCTTCAAGAGTTCTGCACACTGATGAAAATACAGCATTGATCAAGTAGCACTATCGGCTGATATTCAAATAATGTTACGTAGCTATAATGTCGTATAGCGATAACCGACTCTGCGATCCTCATATTACGAGAAAATGTAAATAAAATATAATCAATCTAAAAGAACACTCTGTCCTTCACAAGTTTCTATATAGTTAAGTCTGGTTATAATATCGTGTTACTATAGGATTTAGACTCGATTATCGTGGACTTCCTTAAATCGGTTGCATGTCCACATAATATGATTAGAGCTGAAACAGTAAAAGTATTATTATATCTGTAAAGCACACATGAAATCAGAGAGGTCATTACATGGTGACAGTATCAACTCGAGATAAATTCATAAATTTCCAATATATCCTATCTCTGATGTTTCTTTGTAGAAAACATCGTGATTCTGTAACATACTTCCATAGAGCAGTTGCAGTGATATGTAATTCCAATACCTCGCATTAGTTCAATGTATTAATATGGTTCTACCTCCTTAGAGAAAGAAACATCGCAAGTCATCCCATACAAGACCGACATAGGAACTCGTAGACGTATGTGTGATCATCATCCCGCATCAGGTCAGCGGATCTAATATTGCCTATCCCTATAGTGGAGCACTGCATCGAAAGTAACTCGTACTCGTACATAGTCGTAAGAGAATATATACGTATGAGCATTCATACCACATCGTGTCTGTGAGACGGACATAGGCTTATCCTCTTTGAGTATGTCTTAATTTGACAGTTAAACATCCAAGATGTCAATTCAGTACTGAACTAGCTGACGCCAGGGCTAGCCACTTGGCCCATACGAACTTACTTACTTTCTAATAGCTTTTCGCGTAATTTAAAGAAAGGGAAAAGATACCACATAGAACATTGTCTTCTTTGGGTTGAAAACTTCCGTCTATTGATTTTAAGGTCTGGAACTGATTTTTCGTCGTAATAGCTCAAAATCGTCCGCATTTCCTTTTCTGCACATGATCCTCGCTGTTTTATATCACTTTGTAAGCTAAAATCACTGAAATATCTTGAAATTCTGCAAAATTAATTATAATTTTTCCCGAATGAAGTCCCAACTGACAATCCCCGACAACCCCCCATTCTCTTTCTAATTTTCTTATTTAAATCACGACTTTTTTTTCTAAGCGTCCTACAAAGAGTTAATATATCTAGATTGTAGTTTTGTTGCTTTTTTTCAAATGTATTTCTTTACCTGTTTGTTTGAATATTATTTGAATGAAAAGTTTCTTTGAATAATATTAGAAATTATGATAAATTCATATGAGAGACTCCTGACCTACAAGTATGCCTTCTTTCTATGCCTAATTACTCAGGTGTGGACGACAAACCACCTGAGGTTTGTTACAATTGTTCATATCGTACGCACCGTAATATTCTGGCCCATTCATCAAATAAGGCGTAAAACACATTAAAAAGAACAATATATCTCTTCGGTCAGAGGTTAACCGACGGTGTTAATTGCACATTCCGGCCGGTAACACCATATTTCATGGGAGATTTAAAAAAGCAAGGGCTCGAGCCATTTGTCTTTGACTCCTGGCCGCTACGTCCACGGCGAAAGGTTTGCAACACGGGAAAATAAATTAAAGCGCTCCGTAATTAAATCAAGCGGAGTGATTAAGAAATAAGATTACGATTTCATACGATTTCAATATTCGCAAAGCGAATATTGAAATCGTAGTAGAGTAAGCGCCACGTTTTCATTCGTCCATGCTCGGCATATTTTAAGCGCATATAAAGTCTTAGGATAATTAGCAATAACAATGTAAGAATGGAGCAACATTTTGAGTTGACACGCAGCATATATATGGACCATAGCCTCTATTATGCCGTTTGCTAACTAAGTCAACAAACAGACAGATGCGTGAGATGCGCACAGCGACTTTATTTTATACCATTTCCACCACGCATTGGCCTTTTCGGCATCTAACGTCTATTTCTAACAATAACAATTAGACTTCTACTCTTTGAAGTTCCGCCGGTCGTAGTAGGTATATATTGGGGTCTGTGATAATTATGTATGTCCATCGGTTGACATGAGCAACTACTTTATATCTTCATTATTTCCAGGCGTCGATAGACCGTCCCGGCAACATTCCCGTGGTGATCGCGTACCCCAGTACACTATACCAGACGCACAAGCAACGCGAACAGCAGCTGAGTTTGCCGCTAGGGACCGTCGTCAACGCGGTATTCAAGAGCGAGCACTGGGTGTACGCACAAACGCCGCATGGAGAAGAGGGCTACGTGCTGTACGCTGCTTGTCTGCCGCTCGGCATCTTGCCGTCTAGGTTGGTATCTCCTACGTATGTACCTACAGCAATACCGTTAAACTAAAAACAGCGTGAAAGAATGAGCTTCGCGAACACGCGAATGGTGGTTAATGCAGTCTTCAAGAGCGAGCACTGAGTGTACACGCAGACTCTGCATGGAGAAGAGAGAAGAGAGTGCTGTACGTGCCTGTCTGCCGCTCGATATATTTCCATCGAAGTTAGTATCTCGTATAGGTACCATAGAACAAAATGCAACGTGAATAGCAGCTCAGTTTGCCGCTGGGTAAGGTGGTTAATGCACTCTTCAAGACTGCAATATCCACCGTGCGTGAGCACTGGGTGTACGCGCAAACACCTCACGATGAAGAAGGCTACGTGCTTTATGCTACCCGTTTGCCGCTCGGTATCTTGTCATCTAGGTATCTCGTAGGTACATATACGAGTACTACTATAGCGTAGACCAAAATGCAGCGAGAGCAGCAGCTTTTGCCGCTGGCAAGTGGCTACGTTAGTTAATGCCGTGTTCAAGTGCAAGCATTGGGTGTTCGCGCAAACACCTCATAGCCAAGAGGGCTACGTGCTGTACGCATGTCCGCCACTCGGTATTTTTCCGCCTAGGTTGGTATAGCTCACAGTGTGTCGCATGAAATCGCCCACCTTCAAAACAAGATGTAGGCACTAGGTACTACTCATTGGGATTATATGTGTAATTATGTGAAGAGTATGAGTATAATATTAATATAACTGAAATGGGTCCATCATTGTTCGTTCACAATTTAACGCCTGATCAAATGATGTTATCAATCGCAACCACATCTCAATACAATGAATCTTCTCCTTTCCAGGCCGTCGCCACAAAAGAAAACGCCCTGCTGGGAGTCCAGCACCGACATCTACCCGCGGCCGTGCGGCAACTTAACCGACACAGAAAAAGAGCAGCTACGAGGTCGAGCTCGCTCCGAGTCGCGGCACCGCGCGCGGCGGAGACCGGCGTCCTGCGCCGAACGAAACTTCGACTCCCTATACCTAAGAACTAAATCCGTCAACAACTTGCACGATCCAAAAACAGAAGTGAACTCAGAAGTGAAAAGTTCGGTGAAACGGCAGACGTTGCTAGTGGTTAATTCAGACTATACGGGCAGTGAGTTCAATAGAACGTTGTCGGTTCAGAAGGGAGACGTGGTGGTGTTGATACAAGGCGGGGGCGAGACTGACGTTGATGCCGAGTGGTTCTTCGTGCGGAAGCGAGACGGCGGGCAGGGGTTCATACCCGCCGCTGTAGCAGGACATGGCTATATCTGATGTTAAAGCCAATTCATTAGAGTATAAAAATAAATGATGTTTTTACTTACAAACTTTTATTTCTTGGCTTTGTTCAATAATTTTATAAACTCTTTAGCGCTAAATAGACTAAACATGAAGAGTACTCCTGTGTATGGTACTGAAGTGAACTTGGTAAGAATTCGCTTTCGCATCAGACAGGCAATATTAAAGGTTGTCGCTAATGTATTTATTTACCAAGGATCACAATCAAACTTAAATAGGTAGGTAGTCATTTTCAAAATAGGTTAAGCGTGAAGTGAATCAAGGTCTTCATTATTACCTATGACTTATGCAATGCAATGATGTCTTGAAACTATTTTTATTTAAGTATGGGTAGTAGTACTTTTTACACTAAGTTCTTCTTACATTTTTTTTCATCGCAAAAGAACTCTACTTTCGACTACTTACCTATGAATACCTGCCTGTGATTGTAACTTATTACCTATTTATAGAAAACGTGAGGAGAGCCTTTTGCCTAGTGCTGTAGTGGAGAGATAATACTGGCTCAAGTAACCTAATATACTGAAGCGACCGTAGCAAGAATACGCTTTCGCATAATACAGGCTAATTCTAATTTGAAGTAGGGGTGATAAGTTCTGCACTGGCGTCTCGCCTGGGGTGTTTTGTGCATTTCCTCAGCATAATTCAGGCTATTTTAATGACTGTTTTAGGCCGAATCACACAAGCTGCGCAATATTCAATCCTGACTGAAGCTCAAATAAAGCTGTATTTTGCTTAGGTTCGCGCAGCTAACTTCACATCCTATACAAATGTAAGTATTTATCGAGCACCAAAATGAAACTTTGACAATATATAATCCAATTTTTATTCAAAATCTTACTCATAACCTTAGTCTACCTTACAATCAACATTAACACAACTTACCGAAAGTGCAACACTTGATCTCTGTAGTTGAATGTCGTGCACAGATCGATTTCGGGGCTCGAGCCCGCGATAGCGAGCACTTTGGGGCTGGTTTGTAGAACCGCTGAGTACACCGTGGTGGCTGAGACGGGTAGTTCTACCCTGACTTCTCCGGAGTAGCTGAGCTGGTAGAGGTGCCTGGCTGCGCCGGCCGCGAAGATGCAGTCGTCGTGGAAGAAAGTCACGTGAATGCCGCGGTCCGGGATGTCGAATACTGTCGTGGCGTCGAGCGAGCGGAGATGCCAGAGCGCCAGGCGCGGTCCGCCGCCGCAAACCTTAGCAAATTGATACATTCTATTCAACATTACACAAAGAGAATCATTGACGTACATATTACTTACCCAAGCATTAAAAACAATCAACAATATTACATGGGCTCCAAAATGAGAAAGCCTAGTCAAAAACTAATACAATTAGTTTTGTATTAACTAATTGTATTAGTTTTTGACAGGACTTACAATTTAGTAGTCCCCTGTTAGGGTGCTTTTCCACCACAGATGTGCTATGCAGCTATGCTGCGAAGATGTGAAATGTACGCTACGAAAATATGTAACCGTATCCACTAATACTACGCTAGGTAGAGAGGAAGATGCGCTATGAAGATGCGCCGCCGCAAAGTAGCTGTGCGAGAAAGATGCGCTTCTCTAGCCATGCTATGTATCGATAGTAGGGATCAAGCATAGCAAGCATCCATAACACGCATCCATAGCACACATCCATAGCACGTATCTTTCCAAATAAAAAACATATCTTAGTTGAGTCCGTTTCCACCAGTGCTAAGCTATGTGCACCATTGAATATGATTGGTTGGATACCAAACGCATCCATAGCATCGTAGCATAGCACATCTCTGGTGGAAAAGCACCCTTATGCTACAAGTTTTTAATGATTTACAATAAACCTATCTCTTCACTTTGAATAAGAATACAGTGAAAATGTAATGTTGCTCTCGTATTTTTGTTTTATTCCTGTTCATAGCCAAGTTTTTGGCTTGATAAAACTAAAATAATCGGCCAAGTGCGAGTCAGACTCGCGCACGAAGGGTTCCGTACCATATGGTAGGCCCCCTTAATATATTTTATTTTAACTATTTATTTTTGAAGGGAATATAAAATTTAGTATTTTGTAAATTAAATATTTATTTTATTTTGATTGAACTTTTATTTTTAAAGTAAATGTTTAACTAAATATTCTGTGAAAATTTCAAGCATCTACCTGTTACCGTTATTAATAGTGAGTTTCTGATTTTAGTATTTGTTGTTACAGCGGCAACAGAAATACATCATCTGTGAAAATTTCAATGTTCTAGCTATCTCCGTTTCTGAGATTCAGCCTGGTGACAGACAGACGGATGGACAGACAGACACCGAAGTCTTAGTTATAGGGTCCCGTTTTTATTCTTTGGGTACGGAACCCTAAAAAAACATTTACAATTTGGAAAACAATTTGCTCAAAATTGTATTTGTGAGATTTTAATGGAAAAAATGACTAAGTTCCCTTATATTGCCTTCAGGCAGGTTGAAGGTACTTACAATCCAGTCATCAGTAATGGCAGCAGCTCCGACCCACTTGCCCACATCAGGCCGGGCGACTCTGCTGTTGGCGTGCGGCTCCAGCTTGTTGGACGGCTTGCCGGTCCTAGTGTCCCAGATCATCACAAGCCCATCCTCTCCGGCACTCACTATGTCATTGTTTCTGCAAACCACAAATTTTTTCAGTACTTTTGTATATACAGAGGGACATTATGGGACAGGGTCAGAAAAGTAAAGGAGTCTTCTACTTTCTACTCTTTTGATTAAAGTACAAAAAATCAAAAAACAGGCAATAAACAGCATTTAATTTTTTTAAATTGTTGGATGCCTTTCTTTTTGCTGTTGTTCAACTAATCTTACTTATATTTTATTAACGCAATTTGACCTAGAGTCAAACATCAATAATAGTAATAAGATTTTCTTTTTTAAATTTCAAGTAAGTTTGCGTTTGACACCACACTGCCTGATGTTAAGTATTTGATAAATGGCACAAAGCTCTTTGCAAGAACTATTTTAATCACTACATAGCATAAAACAAAGTCCCTTCCTGCTGTCTGTCTGTCCCTATGTATGCTTATATCTTTAAAACAATGCAACAGATTTTGATGCAGTTTAAAATTCGTTCGAACTGAGCGAAGTACAAAATAAGATTCAGTCAAACAAACAGACTGCAAGCATTGATTTTGGTAGATAGTGATTTAAGAGGAAGGTTTATATGTATGATACTTTCATGCAAAGCCAGGGCGGGTTGGTATTTTTTTTTTAAATATTATAATGCCAGAACAATGTTTATAAGGAGCAGAAGCCTTTGCCTGGCAATGGGACAGTAACAGCTAAAATAATAATAATGTTTTAAAACTTACTTTCCATGGACAGAGTGAATAAAGTCCTCATGTCCTTTAAAAGTTGACAGCAGACTCCCATCTTCCATATTATAAACATGAACATTACTGTCTCCACAGCCAGCAAACAGCTTTTCTTGGTCTTCTGACAACCACAGACTGTTGATATCACATTGTTCCAGAGAAGGTTGGAATATTTTGATAACCCAAGCTGGTTTGCTCAGTTTCGAGGTAAGTATGCCTTTCCAATCCCAACCGGTGATCACGTTCACTGAGCCAACGATCAAGAATTTGTCAGAACAAGCTAAACTGCATATTTGAGATCCTGTCTCGAGATTATGAATATGTTTTGGCTTGTTGAAGTCCGGTGATAGCAGTTCAACCACCGGGTTCAGGATACGGTCGAGACTGTAATAAGTAAATAGATACAGTTAAAATTGCATGAAATAAATTTTAATACATTTATTAGAATTTAGAATAACTTACTCGAATATCGCAATTTGCCCGTAAATGTTGCCGGCAGCTAAGTATTTTCCACAGGGTGAAAAAGTTTGACAAAGAACAGTGTTGTACAATATTTTATCTAACATTTTAAATTGATTTGTTATGCTAGATTAATAAAATAAAACTAGAATAGAAATATGTAACGATTTTATGAAATCTAAAAATCTTTTCTAAAATGCAATGCAAATTATGCGCGTCGCACACAGCACACAGAAGAGAACAATATTAGAATCTACTCCAAATAATCTCCAATCTACTCAAGCAGACTCAAGCCATATTAATCTGTGCTCAAGCGGTCGCACATAAACAAAAACATAACCTCACTTAAATTTAACAGTGACAGTAATGATTTGCTGTCATTCGTATTTTTAATTTTTTTGCTATTTTGAACAATTTTATGCGTTCCACAGACAGCCGCGAGTGCGGCATCGAACTAGTGTTTGAGCAATCACATAGTGTTCGAAATAAATAAAGTGGATAGAGCTGCAGGTGAACTCGCTGCGCTTCTGCATTCTGCGGAATATTTCGTGGGATTTTAGGCCATTTGCATCCATTGTTAATAAAAACTAGTTTTGAGACAGTAGCCGAATGTTTAAAATCTAGACCTATGATTAGTAGTTGACTGGCCGCAGCCCTCAGCTGTCTGCGGAAGCTTTATCTGCATAGTAGGTCAAAAGAACGATGTATCCATCAGACGCCAGTAAAAAAAAAACAAATTGTCAGTTCCTTGTCTATGATGTTCTGATGATGTTTGATGACGGTTACAAATCAAATCAAAATACAAGATTTGAATTGAAATGAAACTGAATTTAGATCCATTATTTTACATTTCTACGATATTTATTTCACAATTTGTTTGAAATAGTGCTAATTGTATAATTTTACAAGAATGGATACAATAATGCCACAAAAACCTAGGACTGTGGCCGAGTTAATGCCTGAACTAAGCGGTAAGCAAAGTTACAAAACTAGTATATCAGACATTTGTGTTACAAAACAATCCAGTATAAAATTTTACAGTTTCTAATATCTGCTTCTGCCGTCCGAGAATTAGCTCGAGTGTTTTGTCAGGTTATTAGTAATACAAAGAGTTATTAGTTGATACCAAGATGATATCTGTTAAGGTCATAGTTACAGAGTTAAAGTGTATTTAATTTTTTCTTCATACTTGTTGATCTATTTTGTTATATTTTTTAGGGATAATCTCTGCAGAGGACAGAAAGGCATTCACAGCAATAAAACAGCCTCGACCTGCGACAGCGGCAACTCGGACCACAGAGAAATCCTATAAACCAGTGACATTGGCTGATTTACAAGGTATTGTGAATTTGTGATATATTCATGGTAATGTTCTGGTGCTATCCACCAACCCGCACTGGACCAGCGTAGTAGATATGGCCCAATCACCCTTCGTGGATAGGCCTATGTCCTGCAGTGGACTATTAAAAAGGCTTGTGCAGTTATACTGGTGGTGGTGATATGCAATGTAGAGGACTACTTATCAGCACCATCACCAGTAGCTATAACTTTATCAAAATAATTTTTACAATAATAGCTCAGCTAATAGTACCAACTAAAGCACCACATTGTAGATGAATAATGATAAAGATGAAAAAAGTCATAATGTAAAGTGCCTTATATCTATATTTTTTGGGAAACGGTAGGCGAGACCTATGTCTTATAGCTGAGATGATGTGCGAGTTCATTTTTTCCTACATTATTTTTCTGTTGTTACTCCCAAAGAATTTTGCAAAAATGTACACCACTTGAAGTTTAGGTAAATAATTGTTTATTATTAATATATTACATTTAGTACATATTATTACATATTTAAATATACCTACATATATTGAAGATTTTATTTCTTTTTATGATGTTAAGAATTTAATTTGACTACTCACTGTACCATTCTAATTACTGCATTATCTTAATAAATTTCAGTGTGTTTTCCACCTATAAAGAAACCAGCACAACCACCGCCTTCGACAAAGAAAAGGTGGAATTCTTCAGTTAAAGTGAAGAAAACCATCAGTCACACAGAAAACGTTAAAATAACAAACAATCCTGTCAGGAAAGTCCTAAATTTCCAGCCACCAAAACCTAAGATTCCAACTATGAGTGTAAGTATTTTGATTTTATTCTTTTAAACATTTGCAGATAAATAAAAGTGTGCTAAAAATAACAATATTCTAGCTTTTAGTAAGCTTGTAATTGTTCATTCAGTTGAACTCTACTAAAATAATGCAATATTTGGTAGCAATTAAATTAAAAATGTTTATAATTATAGAGAAATGTGGTAAAAGTGTCACATTTTGCTGTGATATGCCACATCACTAATAAAAAGTAATTAATAATATTACTCGAGAAAAAAAAAAAAACTTTTTGCAAAAAATACATATCAAAAATTTTGCCACAATCGTAGGATTTGAACCTGCACCTTTGGGATTCTGTCCCAGACTCTTTATCTAATTATAAGCTAGAATGTTTAACCACTTAAATGTTTATTGCAAAAAGAAACGTTTCTTTGAAATGAACCTAGTGTATGAAGCACTATAAAAATTAAATCATTTCAAAGACATGAGTTTGTTACTTTCATATTTGGCTATTTTTATTAAAATAGCTAATTATTGGGTGTTATGCTAATTAAAGGCTCCTTTACACACAGGCGGTACGAGCGGTAAGTATAGCAGACGGGCGGGCATCTGTATTGTACTGGTTATATAAGAAGGGCTCACACAGGTCCGGTCGCGGTACTGCCGTACCGCCCTTTACCGCTCGTACCGCTCGTACCGCTCGTACCGCCTGTGTTTGATGGAACCTTAATTGTGAAAGTGGTGGTCATATATCTACATAGATTCAAGTCTGCTGCATTCTCATGTCTGATTCATCTCTTTCACAGTCAAAGCACTCTTAAACTAGGCTGATATTTATTTTCAGACATCTGCAAATAGTAGGATGGCTATGAACCCGCCTGCATTAAAAGTTTCAAAACCTGAAATTAAAGTGAAGAAATCACTTCATCCATTAGCTGAAGAAAAAGGTATTCACATGTTACATGGTAACAGCATATAAGTAGATGCCAAATCATGCCAGTCGGCATATTGGATATTGCATAGCTTGTAGCTAACTTCACATCCATCGACTTGTATGATCAAGCCTATAATATTTTTATTTATGTTGCTAATTGATGTGTACTAAAATTGCTTGTTGTTTTTAGCCGACAATACCAGAATCAGTGGCATATGCCGCATCGCTGAGACACCTCTCCTCCTAAACAAGCCTAAGATTGCAATAACCACAGCCAATAAGGAAAACATATCAAGCCAACCTGCAGTCAAGATGATTGTGACCACTCCAAAGTCATCTCTACGAAAACGCGTCATGGCATCTCATATACCTGATACTCCACTTTCAAACGGATCGTGGAAATCCAGTTGTGATGACAGTTTCATACAAAACGAGAAAAACATAGAGCTCATCGAAAATAGGGCTAAAGTTTTAACTGAATCTAACACAGTTCAAAACATGCCCAACGTATCACCTCCCGCATCAACCCCATACAAAAATTACAGAGATGTCAATGAAATTTTCAACAGTTCTAGCATGAATAGCTCTTATGCTTACCAGGACAATACAATCATGTGCTTTGACAATGCTTCAGTCAGCAAAGAGAATAATAAACGTGAAGAAAGTGTGATAGTATCACTGTGTGATATGCTGCATAAGGCGACAGTGTCTACGACAGAAATTAAAAAACCTAATACAGATCTCGACAATCTGTTAGAGGTTGAAAAGCGCACAGTTAACAATCTCGAAATGATAGAAAATGGCATTAAACTTTTGAACAGTGTTAGGGAATCAGAACTGAAGTCTTTACAAAGTGTAAGAAAGTTGATCAATGAGAAACAAAATGTGTCATTAGATAATGTCATAGAAAAGACTATCATTGAAACTACCCAACAGATTGCAATCCAAGAAGTGACTCCTGTTAAGAACCAAGTAATCGCCAAACCCTGCTCAGTCATAAAATCATGTTTGAAGTCCCCATCTTACAAAATACCAAAAAGGATGAACTCGGTAAAGAAAAAGGTGCATTACAAGTCTCTACCAAATATTGCCCATTTGAAAATGACTCCTCAGAATGATATGGGCGATAGAGCACTGAGCGTGTATTTAAAAATGAAAGAACATATGGATTTTTTGAGCACCCCGGCAAGAAAACAACCAATGAATGTAGTTATGGATACACCAACCATCGCTTCACATAACTTACAAAAGCAATTAGATAAGCTATATAACAACAGCTAACAATAACCACTTGTGTCAATAATAGCAAAAGTACATTGTAATATACAGAAAATAATATAAATTTTTAAGTATGATGTAGGTATAGCTACTGGATAGCGGCTTATCTGTAATTAATTTTATTGTAAAGTTTGACTGTTTTTTAGATTTTCGATAAATTTTATATGTAAATTAGTGTAATCCATGAATAAAACTAACCAAATAAATATAATCCTTGTTTTGTGGCTACTGCAAAGGTGTGAACCAAAAACAGTAGATATGTATTGACCTAATCTGTCACTTTCAATTTATACTCTGTGGCTGCGCCTGCGCAGTTAGATCATTGCCGGTGGTAAAACAGTGAACTAACGTTAGCACATATTATATTTACGACACTAGCGCCATCCGAGCTGTAATTTCACTGTCGCACTGAATTCCTATCACAACGCGTTCAGATGTTTTGATAATCACTATCAGTATTATTCGACATTTGCATAAAGATACGTGTCGTATATTTAATTACTCAAAAAAACTTCAGGCGGTGTTAAATTATTTATATTCCTTTCAAAATGGCGCTATCCAAACCAGTGATGAATTTACTAGCGTCATATCTACAAAACCTTTATTTACATCCGATTAAAACAAAAGCGATCACCAGGTAAGTTTTTATCTGCATTTTATTATATCTTGGTAGTTTCAAAGGTCTGCTCTGTTCAAAGTGCATATTTCTTTCATCAAAATGTTCAAGTTCCAACCTATGATAATGGTTTTTATTTAGGTACGAATTTGTTCCAAAAAGTAAACATTTTGGAGAGTAGCGAAACAAATAATTATTTAAATAAACATAGTATTGATTCTAATTGTTATATACCAGTTTCAATGTTTGTGAAGTTTATTGAGATGTGAAGCGTTATTTATTTACTATATGACACATCTATTACTATTGCAAACAGTAACTATCTATCCATAGGTGATCTTACAGAGGTAGTTTATTTTCCAACAAGAAGGTACCGTACCTTTCAGTACAGACCTACAAGAAAAAGTCTTAAAGACAGTTGTTTGGCTGACTAGGACTGAATGAGGGTGTGATAATGCGCGCCGTGACTAGCACAACTTTGAATTTTAATGATTAAGTACTGCTTTATTGTTGTTTACTATTTAGACAGATCATTAGTATGATTAGCCTCAAAACTGATATCTAGCCAACTTGCCTTATATACGAACTTATTAGTATGATGTTTGCACCAATGTTTCAGCTGCGTAGTGGGCACAGCGGGCAGTATCGCATCTCAGTTGGTCGCTGGAGACTCCATAAGATTGGACCCGATTCTCGCCTTCGGATTGTACGGGTAAGAAACATCTATTTTATACACATAGTCGAGAGCTGACCACTTGCCGGTGACGCGCCGCCACAGTCACAAAACGTCACCACTGAAGTTTTTCTGAAGTTTTATTGAAAATCTTCAGTGACGGCCAGAGAGTAACTTATATATACAGGGAAGTGACGACGAATGGTTGGAAGCGGAATTTTGTCTCGTGTGTAGTGATATTTAATCTCTATATAAATAGCAATATGCACATGATTTTTTTCATTCATGTTTGCGTTGCATACTTTATCTTTAAAACAACTATGTATGGAGAATGCATCTTCTACCTCCTACCTAGTGTGGGCTAGATGTGTCGATAGATACCTACTGAATAAATGGTTATAATGATAAATAAAGTAACGAAACTAACAATTCAAGGAAAATTACCAAAAAAAAAAAATTATAAATATTATCCTGTTCTATCGCAATATAATTTCAAGTGTTATTTCACAGACTGGTGTTCGGCGGCACGATCCCGCATTACTTCTACAACTTCATAGAAAGCGTTTTCCCCGAGGAAGCGGTGGCGTTCCCTCTGGCTAAGAAGCTGATCTTTGAGAGACTGATCTTCGCGCCTATTATGCAAGCCTTCTCCTTATACACACTGGCGCGATTCGAAGGCAAAACCCATAAAGCGGCGATCAAACAACTGTTCGCGCTTTATACGACGGTGCTGGAGGCCAATTGGAAGTGGCTGACTCTGTTCCAAGTTATCAATTTGGCTTTCGTGCCTCCCATGGTGAGTTACGTCATTGACTTCAGATAATAAGTCACTGATAAAAAATCGTGACACGTTTGACTAAATTTATCGTTTAACGTCAGCAGGCTATCATCACCTCGCCTCCTACCCTTAACCCATTTATTTAGGGCTGCTTATAAAATAGGAACATAAACTCGGGGTCTACATAGATATTTTACCAGTGTGTCGGTCACTATTCGTTCATTAAATAGTTCAGGAGTCTACGCGGCGCAGCACTGAGCTCTCACCTGAGCTTGATTATTTATTTTCATGGGCTGTAATTTCGAATAAAATAGACTTTCATCCAACTGTTTCCAAGGTACATTTCTACATTTTAACGATTGAATTGAATAAATGACGTAAGTAACTGTGGTGGTGTGGCATTTCCCACAGACTCAATGAAGTCGTACCAACTAAAATCTTATCTTAGCCGAGGTCTACTGCTGGCCATAAAAACTGCTATAAGACTAGATTTTCAAATGGAATGGAGCTTGCATCCAGGGTAGCATATAATTGAATAACTAAATAGTATACATACCACTATCATACCTCTCGCTTGCACAACCAGATTTTCATTGCTTGCTCCCGCTCCCTCTCGCCCAAGCTGGCCTTTTATGTACGTTCAGCCCTTCGAATCAATTATAGCTTGCGTGTTTGGAAGTTTGTGAACCTTTGTGATCTTTTCAATGGGTGATGAATATATGGTTAAAACCTGTCTACTTTTAAATAATTATAAAATACATAGGAATTGAAATTGATAATTTATTTCCAGTTGAGGGTTTTGTTCATGAACCTGGTCGGTTTCGGCTGGGCGATGTTCCTGGCGAACAAACGTCGTCAGCAGAGCCAGAAGAAAGCCGACTGAGGTCCCGTACTCCTACTCGGCGGTGGCTGCAACTTGCTGTGATCAATCTTTCATATCAGCTTGCGTTATAAAAACAACATGAGGTCAAATCGCCCATGTTATCATGTGTTTGTCCCAATTACTAAAAAAACTAATTTATGGTTTAATTGCTTACATAAGTATTAATTTGAAACAGTCGTCAGTTTTAGCTATTGTAAGCTATCAACATTCCTTCTGGGCATTCATTTTATGGGCATTTTTAATTTAAAATTATTTTTGTGAATATATTGATAATAGGGATAGGTTATTATTATAAAAGGCGCGGAAACATTTATCGTTTTATTAATTTATAATTTTTATTGTATATTTGACAACATTCATGGTTAATCCAATTTCAAGTGTCATCTAAGTGGGTATGTACATGTGATCTAATCGGTATCAATTAGTCCGTATGCGGTGCATTTGTGATTTTCTATTCAAATAGGTATATTTTTGTATATTTTTACAATAAATTGTTATTGTTTATTCACGAGTATTATTTAATTACAGAATATCGTTCACAACTTCTCAATATATTGCTTACTTAAAGTTACGCGGTTGAACCGTATGTACGGGTTACATACACCATACATACCAACGAATTAATTTAGTGGAAATAAATAACTTATGTCTAAGAATAATCGATTTAAACATAATTTCAAGCTTACAATTCAAATAGACTTTTCCATAAATAGTGGATTCCAAAAAAAAATAGGTAAACTGTGTAAAACAAAAAAAATAAATAAGTTAGTGTGTATTGCACTAGTTAAGTATAGAATAATATCCTATGAGTATTTCGTTTCGTTTTAAATAAATTAGCTAATTAAAATAATATTATCAACGAAAATAAAAACGTGTAAACCAACAAATAAATAATAGAAGAATATCTCTTGTATGCAAATCAGGTTTGGGCTTACGTACTATTTAATAATTACTTAACTCTAATACTTCTAACGAATACATTATCAGCAAAAAATAATTTTGTTCACAAATCTACACGAATTTGGTAAAAGCGCGGTAATATCAAAATATAAGGTTGACTAGATAGTAAATACAATGACTAGATAGGTACACTTAGAAACGCTTAAAATATATAATAAATAATTTTCTAAGTAATGTACTCGACTAGTGGTTTTTATTTTTAATACAAAAGCTGTGAGATCCTATGTCTGCTGACATTGTGCCTTTGAAATTAACATTTTTGCTTGCTTATAAGTAAATTATTCACTCAAACCGGATCCTACCCTTTTCGAGTAAAATAAAGTTTAGTTTTAAAATAAGTCGAAAACGAATTAAAAAGATGTATTCTATCGATCTACGTTATGATATTGGTTTATAGAAATCGCTTACGAATCTTTGAAAAGTTTGGAAAGACAAAAAATACTCAACTTGAATTTCCAAAATTATGTTGGTATCTGTTTACCTTGATATACATGGTTAAAATCTTTCAATTTTTATATTTTTTTCTACACTAGGAGGAGGATCCGGCCGGTTAGTCGAATAAGGCGGAAAATTTCGTTACTTTGTCACACAAATCTGAAGAACATCAAAGTATTTATAAAGTCCTTGTTATTGCCATAAACATTGTAAGTACGACCACGCATTTGAGTCCCTATACGTCACCCAATCCACTTGGCATGACTACAGTCCTGTTCTTATCTATTCCCGCCAACATATCTCACTATCATCTTATTCCATAATTTTCGTAGATTATAAACTAAAGCATTGACTAGAAAACAGTTATTCTACTCCTGACTAGAAGAGTTCGTATTGACTAGGATATTAATAGATAGGTGGAATTAAACTTAATAGCGTGGATGTGAAGTTGCGCAATATCCAATCAACGCAGTGCAGTTTGTAGCTGTCTTCACATCCACTGACTCGTGTAAAGGCTCCATCAAACACAGGCGGTACGAGCGGTAAAGGGCGGTATGGCAGTACCGCGACCGGACCTGTGTGAGCCCTTCTTATATAACCAGTACAATACAGATGCCCGCCCGTCTGCTATACCGCTCGTACCGCCTGTGTGTAAAGGAGCCTGAAGGCTCCATCACACACAGGCGGTACAAGCGGTAAAGGGCGGTACGGCAGTACCGCGACCGGACCTGTGTGAGCCCTTCTTATATAACCAGTACAATACAGATGCCCGCCCGTCTGCTATACCGCTCGTACCGCCTGTGTGTAAAGGAGCCTTGAATCAGCCTATACAAGCTGATCCTTAGGTACCCGGTGAGGCGGTGATATGACTCCTCGTCTTTCCGACGATGTTGATTTTCTTCGTATTCAAGCCGCTATTAAGTTTGAATCGAACTAAAGATGATATAATACAGTTTCTATTTGTTCCGAGTAACTTTACTCTCACTCTGGTCGGGGGGATCTGGACCAGCTCCGCTGCGAAGACCCGCTGCTGTAGGAGTCCGAGGTGGGCGTCGAAGGCGTGGGCCTCCGGTACGGGATCGGCCGCTTGCGGGCGCTGTTAGTCGTTAGTAGGGTTAGAGGTCACGGTATTAGTGTAGTAGTACAGCGAAATCACAGATTACCCTTATAGATTACGCTTTACGAGACCTTTGGCGCGCAATGTTAGATAAGTGTAAAAATGGCTTTCGTTATTCTGTCTGTCTCTCTTTTAAATAAACTCTATAAATACCTATTTAACATTTACAAGTAACTAAAAGAACTTAGCGTATTTGTCTTTTTTTGTAGGTCATTGACCTTTTATTGAATGATTGAATTTATTTTTGACCGACGAACCACCGCACCGGAGGAGGTATAAAGTTGTAGTATACAATTCGACGCATATATTTTTTATGTATAACTTTTTACATAGTGGTCCGATTTCAATAATTCTTTTTTTAATACTTCGAAATTGGTCCCATTAAAATTTTATCGAAATCGGCTGAGCCATTTTTGATAAATCAAAAATAATGTGAAAAATGCTACATCGATCCGTGCGAAATATTCGCGAATTCTGTACACGGGTGAAGTCGGTCATGTTAATTTTTGCAAAAAAAAATCTTGTTACTTTTCGAGTGTAACGTCACAGTTATATTTTATGAACAAATATTTATAACATTTTCGAGTGATATGTGACGTACCAAGATGGTCTCGAATACGGAATCTACAAGGGATAACGTGTGCTAAATGCATGCTGCGTGCAATTAATTAAAATCAGCTAAAATATAAGAGTAAAATTGTCTCGAGAACATTTTCATAGTTAAATTACTTTAGAAAGTTAATTAAAAATTAGTCAATATTAAATTGTTTTTTACAGCAAAATAATATCGCAGAAGCATCTGTTTCAGTCTACACTAAGTTTATGCACAAGCAAATCAAAGAAGACTTACCCTGTTGAGCAAACATCACACTAGCGAAATAAAAAGAAATATTTTATGAGTAAGAGTTCCTTTTCTGTGTATTCTACAACATTCATTTGAGTGTAAGAAGCTCCTTATGCAAAATCTTTAGTCTATAATAACCAACATCATTATAACAAAATACAGTGCTTTCTTCGCATGAAGCACACATCGTTTTTAAATCGCATTTAATCTGGTTATAAGTTTTTAGCAAATGATTGGTACTTGTAAACAGAATTTATTATTTAATGACCATTGCTACAATTTTAAAAAAGTATTGAACATCAAGTTTCCTTACATTTTGCTAGCTATTCTACGCTAGCCTACATAGCTTTACTTGTGACGTAGTACTTATATAGTCTTAAAGATTTTTGCTTCATACAAACAACGATGGCTAGTGAAGGAAAAGTGAATTAAAGCATTTGATAAACTGGAAATAAATATTTAGTATCACCATACACGAGCCACAAACCTTAGTGCGGTCTTAGACGAGGAAACTAAACTAAAACTAAAATAGTTGCGTTGCCGTCATATGTTTGTCGTGGCTATGACTAATCCATCGCAGTTCGTGTATAGGAGCTAAAACTTGTTTTGCTGAAGCCTACCATGCAGCGAAATAAAATAAAAACAACCAAAAAGTTTACAATACACTTTAATGTGATAAACAAAACTCATGAAAAAAAAAACACACTTGCAATATCACTTCTATACATAGCATCTACTCTGGAGACGAATGCTGAAATTCCGATACTTTTGGCACATTTCACAAATTATCTTCTTCGATGTTTGAATCTTTTTGACGGGTATGTAAGATCTATTATGGGTGCGCTACGGAACAAAAAAATACAATTAATCAACTTGAATAAATAATGAAATAAGTAAAGGCCGATTCACACATACGGCGGGCGCGGGTCGGGAGTACGGCGTGTCTATTTGCACCTGTTTCAATGGACGACCACACACAGAGCCCGCCCCGCGCCCGACCCGCGCACGCGTTCTGTGTGTTGTCGTCTATTGAAACAGGTACAAATAGACACGCCGTACTCGCGACCCGCACCGCGCCCGACCCGCGCCCGCCGTATGTGTGTTTTGGCCTTAAATGAGATTTACAATAATGAAATGTCCATTTAATTTAATTATTTTTACAGAAGTAGCACACCCTTGTTAGCGATAATAGTAAAACAATGTTAAGCCAGCACACAAACACAGACTATACAAACTTCACAGCCCGTTTTAGAATTTAGTGTGAATAAAATATCGGATATGAAAAAAAAAAGTGAAGTTAGCATTGTTTATTACTGTAAATTGGAACTTATTGTAAATAATGATATTTATAATAATACATCTAAAGCTTAAATTGAACCTAACGACTAATCGGAGCTACTACTCGTGTCTTCTGAACTCGTGCTATATTTTCGGGACTTTTTTCTATAAAGAGAAAACAAAACAAAAATAGATAATAAGAAAACATAAGTGAAGTGTCGCATCGCGATTAATAACATCATTCGAGGAAAGAACCAAATATTTTCTCTCTATCGATAAAATATGATTAAATTTTGAAACAAATGGTCGAATTCATAAAATGTACTACAAACTTGTGTTAACAACTAAAACGTGTTTTGTCTTATTTTTGCGCTCTAAAAACTTAACAACAGAACACTTTACAGCACACATTTGTTGCACCTTTATGGATGAGAGAAAAAAGTATGACATATCTAATGAAGCGTTAACAATCGCGTTGCGACAATGGCAAAATAAAATACTACAGCATAAAAAACCAGCCTAGTACAAGCTACACACGCAATGTTAAACACCGGGCACACTGCAATATCAGCAGCACTTATAAACCGCGAGGCAATAAATGCTACTGATATCGCTTGAACACACCAAATCAATGAGTACAGTGCTTTAGGATCATTTGAAACAAAAGATGTAAAAATTATCATAATACATTCGAAATAACGACATTATTATCAGCGAATAATTTTCAAGGCCCTGATAAAGTTGTAGTATCGGTCAGGGAGATTGTTTTGCCGATTTTTAGCTGCTATGTACGCATGTTAGAAAACTAACCGACATTCCAGTTACATAAAGATGGCGCGATCAGCGTCATATTATAATCGTGCGTGCCATATTTGTTGTATGATGAAAACCTCGTCCATCCCCCCATTTCAAGTATTTTTGGCAAATCGAGTGCGATTTACAACGTTTATTGGCTCTAATTCTTGGCTTTCGTGATAGATAATGCAATAATAGCAGAAGAACTGATGATTGTACCTACCATACTTTTTCAACTTCGAAAGATATTGTGACGCGAATGTGAACTCGTATTTAAAAATGTCCTCATTTCCAATGCAAGTTGACATTTTAGGACATTAATTGGCAATGGTTAACAATATGGAATTTCAATTACCTGACTAGTAAATTATTTCAAAAATATTCGAATAAGACATCTTAGTATTTATCCCTAACAGTGTAACTTAAATTACCCATTTTGCACCTACATGGTTTTGGGAAGTAAATGGTTTCCGTGTCATTACCACCCTAGTGCACCAAGATGTAATTGTCAGTGATTATCCTAACCATATAAGACCAGAGAAATAGTTATTAGGATATTAGCACGACTGTCAGTCAAGTAAAGGCAGTGAAATCATTACGCCAATTTTGTCTTTGCTTCATAGTCTTGCAACGCTAATAAAATAAATATGCCAACTTATTGCACGTCAATAGAAAGATGTCCGTTTGAGAGCCACTCCGAGAGGCAACAAAATTAACAGAACATTTGATTACACGATTAACGCCCAATTAGATCTCATAGTCTAGGCATCTAGGCAGCCTAGTTCTAAATCTGAATCGTTCAAGGAAATGTTAGTACCGGGAAACAAAATGAAAGCACTGCATTCAGGTATGTGTCGGTACCTCGTGATTCTGCGTCGGTCGAGGAAGGAGGGCGAGCCGGCGCGGCGCGGGATGGACGGCGAGCGCGAGCGGCCGCCGCTCGATCTACGGTAATCGGCGTACACGCCCGTCATCGTTCTGTGCCGGCGGGCGTCGCATGCATCACGCCATCGAATGTGGCCAGTTCGTTTCATTGTACGTTCGTCCCCCATCATTCGGTCATGGCGTCAAAGCGCGATAGTCCATGTAGATTTCATTATTGCAGCCGGTTTATTCAGTATAAGATCCGATTTGTTCAATATTATATCCGGTTTGTCCAATATATAGCCGGATTGGTCAATATAATAGCCGGTTTATTCAATATTACAGCCGGTTTGTTCAATATTATATCCGGTTTGTTCAACATTTATCCGATTTGTTCAACATTTATCCGATTTGTTCAACATTTGGACGGTACATTCCACATGTAGTCAGTTTGTTCAACATGTAGCCGGTTATTTCAGTATGTATAGTTTCAGATCCATTTCACGCATGTTCATTTTGCGTTTTTGCATTCACATTTCATTTTGGTAAGCGGAAAGAGAATTGCTCATGTTAATTAACAGTTATTTGGTGGAGCGAGTTGTTCTATGTTTTTTTTTAAGTATAGAAATCATGTCATATTTGAACTCTACTAAGATTGCAATTGGCATACAACAACTTGCTTCAATTATTTCAATAATTATGAAGAAATGATTGTCTGGAGGGAGACGCTATGGAATGGATTGATACCATTTCAAGGAAAAATGTTCAAAATACTTTTTTATTACCTTTTACAGTTTACAAATACTCGTAGTGTCAATCCAGTCCACATCTGACCTTACACCTTATTTGAATAATGACAAAACTAATATGCTCGTAAAAAGATTTGTTAAAAAAAGCTGTTTTACAAATCTTGACTACGATGTATCTGGCTTATGTCTTGCTCTTTTAGCTGTAAAAGAATGCGATGCTAAACTGAATCACAATTACCTTCTTCCAGACACTGTAATTCGTTATAGTAGCAAGTTATTTGTTGTCATTTGATTACGAGCATACTGGCTGTCACTTTCGTTGCGATTGTGATGAAGAGGAAATATACCTGGAGGAACGAGTGGAACGGGAGGAAGAGCGGGAAGAGCGAGACGAACTGCGGCTGCTGTACGAACTAGAGCGGGACGAACGCGACCTGAAACATCCAACATAGTATTAATATTACATCAATACACTAATAAATAAGGTTATTTTTGAAACTAAGACGCAGAATATGTTTTTTCAATCACCACTGACTCTCTTCAATTCGATACAAGATTTCTATAGCTAGAGATATCTGTCTAGCTATGTAAAGCTCACCTGTTTAACTTTAAATTAAAATAAAATTCTTTAGTGCATACACTGCATATTATTAATTAGTAAGACATAGCCTCTAGCCGATTCAAACAAAAAAGTACTTGTCGTCAATATACAACAGATTTTCATAATTATTAAGTACTGATTAGGACTTCAGTTCCATATGAGTCGTAAATCGACTATGATTATTAAAATCATATCGCTACTTCAAAATATTACAATGTTGTGAGAAACTCACCTCGACGAGGAATATGACCTCGACCGTGACCTGGACGACCTGGACCGCGAGCGCGACCTTGACCGAGAACGCGACTTGGACCGCGACCGCGACTTAGACCGCGACCGCGACTTGGACCGCGAGCGACGCGACTTCGACCGCGAGCGACGCGACGACGACCGCGACCAACTGCGGCGCGACTCGCTCCGTCTGCGCTTATCCGTCGCCTCTTTCGGACTTTTGTCCACTTTATCTGGAGATTTTTTCACTTCTAAATCGATGGGAGATTTTTCTCTCGCTGGACTCGATTTGGCTTCAGACTTCGGTTCGCTCGGGCCGGGTTGAGACGTCGACGGGCCGTTGGTCTCTTCGTTCCGTGTCTCTCGCAACGACGCTTTAGCCATTTGAGCCAGCTTCTCCTTCAACCGATTCAACTCTCTGATGTCAATTTCCTCTTGCCTCGCCCTATCGTCGTCCCGCAAGAAATCGTCGCCCGAATCTTCGTTATCGCTAGAACTCGAGCTGCGCATGCAAGCTACCTTCGGTTTGTAATCCCTTGGGCTCTTTTTCTTCTTTTTGGGCAACAGGTCGGACGGAGATTTTATGTATTTGCGCTTGTCTTTTTCGGGTAGATTCTCTATGATGTCGCGGTATCGCTCGGGGCTGCGGCGCGCGGGAGAATAGCTGAAGCTGGAGGTGCTCCTGCTTCGTCGGGAACGAGATTTGGATCGAGTTTTGTGGTCTTTCCTCTCGCTCTTGTCTCTGTTCTTCTTTTCCTTCTCTTTCGGTGTGGGGGAACGTCTTTCGGCGGATTTTCTTTTTCTGTCGGGCGTTTCGCTTCGCTTTTGCCGTTTGGCGCTCTTGCGCGGTGATTTGGATCTGCTCGGTGATCTACGTTTCCGTTTTTCCTCCGGAGTGGGAGATTTCCTTCTCGGTCTGCTGTCTTCTCGACTTTCCTCTCTTCTGTTATCTACGGATCTTCTGTCTGATTTGTATTTGCCAGATTTGCTTTTTGAAGGCTGCGGCGAGTCTTTCCGTCTGTGGTCCGGCGAGGGGCTGCGTCTTTGTTCCCTCGGAGAAACACTTCTATCCTTGAGGTAGCGAGACCTCTCCGACTTTGGTTTTGCAGTCTTTTCTCTTTGTTTTACTACTTCGTGTTCCGATTCAGACGATTCTTGCCTTTCGTATTTGGATTTTTTAGATACTTTATCTTCTTTCCGAGATTTTTTCTCTTTGTAAGATTTGGCGGGAGACATTTGAGCGTGAGTTTCTCTCTCGTCCTCGGAGGACTCTCGCTCGTCTCGCGACAAGCTTCTATTTTTCCGTCGCCGATCGTCCCGGCTACTTTTTTCTTTCCGTTCATCATGATTATTTGCCTTATTTTTGTCATCTCTCTCTTTCCTGCCATACGACTCTCCGTCTTCTCTGTCTTTTTTGGACGGTTCCCGATCGTTTCTTTCCTTTCTACTGTATGACTCGCGATCGTCCCTCTCCTTTCTACTGTATGATTCGCGATCGTCTCTCTCTTTCTTACTGTATGTATCGCGATCTTCTCTTTCTTTTCTGCTGTACGATTCACGATCTTCTCTATCTTTCCTGCTGTAAGCTTCTCGTTCATCCTTTTCTTTTCTACCGTACGATTCTCGATCCTCCCTATCTTTTCTTCTATAAGAATCTCTGTCGTCTTTTTCCTTTCTGTTGTCGTCTTGCCGTTTCTTTTTGTAAGGAGATTCGCTTCGTCTGGAAGCCCTTTTATCTTCTACGGGACTATCTTCTCTTTGTCTATTTCCTTTTGCGTCTTTTTTGTAGTAGTCTTTGGTTCTGCGGCCGGGGGAGGGGCTCCAGTCGCGGCCTCGTTTCTCGGGCGGAGGCGAAGCGCTGGATTCTCGAGCGTCTTTTTTCTTCCGTTTCTCGGGTCTTCTAGAAGTCTCCGAGTCGGATTCTGGCGATGATTCGCGTCGTTTGGATCTTTTGTCGTTTCTTGGTTTTGGCGAGGGTTCACGCCTCTTGTTGTCTATCTTAGTGATGGTGGATCTTTGTCTGTATTCGGGCGAAGAGTCCCGGTCGTGTTCTGAAGGACTTCGGTCGCGTCGCCTGGTGTCGGTCGGCCGCCCCTTGGGCTGGTCGTTCCGTTTGTCGAACTTGCGAGCGCGGTCGTCGCGGTCGCGATCGTTGCGTCGAAACTCGTCGTTTCTCGCTTCGCTGGAGCGTTCTCGTTGTCTTTCTCTCACGTGCTTTACTGGTGAACTGGAAAGTTTACAATTTTTGTTAGTAATCAAATTGATAAATTATTTACTTCCTTCATTGGAAAAAGAAACTAGAAGATATTATGTTCACATCTGAACATAGCAATGTATTTTGTTTGAAAGAGATTGTTTAATTTGAGTTATATTATAAGATTAACCTGTGAAGGTTTTTTCAACGCAAAAGGTCAAAATAGCGAGATACTAAATACTTTTACAGATGTCTGAAAAATATTATCCTTCTGTCTTATGGTGCATCCACACTCTCGCGAGGCGACTTCACATCCGCCGACTATAGTGTGAAGTCAGCTACAAGCTGCGCTGCTCGTTTCGCCTGGCGAGAGTGTGGATGCACCATTGGACATTCCGGTGATAGTATTATTGAAATATTTGATGTACTCACGTGTCTCTGCTCGAGGGCTCGCTGCTGGCGCGACGTCTTGCACTCGACTTTTTCTGTTCAAAATTCAACAAAATCATAAATATTCCATCCCAGCGAGTACGGAATTATAACACCAGTGCCAATACAATAAGACTATAGTGGTAATGGCAACTAAAACATATCTCACTAAAAAATCATCTGAAATTCCTCAATAAACCGTCCGTGGGGCGATCAAAATATTGAGGAATTCCTATTTAAACAGATAAACAAAAATCACTTTACACATGCATACTAACAATGAATCATAGACAAATCAATAAAGGCGTTAAATCAATACAAGATTTATCGTAGAAACGAAAACGATTACTCGAAGCTAACGATGGAAGCGAGTATAGAAAGTATAAAATTATTCCAAAACATTTGAAGGGAATGTTATCCATCCATAACATTCTCGATTGGAAATCGAAACGAAAATAGAATCGTGTGAACTAAAAACAAATCAAATTGGTTGGCACGAGTGTTTCTCTCATAGATGCTATGTTAGTAACACATTACAATATAAACATAAATACATGTAATACACAAAAATGATAAAAATAACACCTGGGGAACGTACCTTACTTAACAAACGGTGGTGGTAATGTATACCATTTATATTGGTGCATCCTTAATTATTGGGTCAATCAAAGGGAGAATGTTATGGATTAGTTACATTTCAACATAATTTATAATGCTGGATATTAGCAGCGGACGTGTTAAAGAAAAACGTACCGTGAATACTCGAAAAGATATTTATTACATACAAAAAAATATCGTTTTGACTACGAAATGTTTGAGTGAACGTGTCGTATTGAGTGAGAGTATAAATAGACATTATTCTCGAGTAAATAGAGTACGTTTTTCCATAACACGTCAAGTAATATCGCGATACAAAACAATATAAAACCACCATCTGTTTTAAGGGCTACAAACACCATGCAAGTAAATATCTGTTAACACAAGCCCACCAGCCCCGTGAACCACCCCGACGTTAGTGACAAGTTGTTATTGCATACCAAAAGTACCGACAGCTTAGTATTATATCACCTAACATAGTGTTTTACTGAGTGTTATTGCTTTGATATACTTACAGTATACGTTATTTCTTCAGATAAAGATGGCTATCCTATGAAATGATGCACAGTTAAACAGATAATTTTTTACTCGCTATTTTTTGTATTTACAGAAATAAAAAAATAAAATAATGAGGTAAGAAGAACAATTAACATTAAAAACAAAACAGTTTTAAAAAATCCGGCCCCATGGATCTATGGTCGTGAATGGATTCGCTAGAGAGATAGGAGAAGCACGATAAATCTATAAAGGTAACGAGCGAGACAGGCAAACTCAGCTAAATCAATTCCGGAGCCGACTCTACCAGGAGTGATATGCTGATATGACAGGGGTAATAAAATTATATAGAAAAAACGAAAATGTTAAGCCGATTGTTTTTGCAAAAGTGCGGGTAGGACGAGTTTCGTCAGGCCAACGTGACTGTCGTAGTACGAGGGTCAAACTGAAAGTTCTTAGAACTGGCCACTTATAAACAATATAATAAAAAAATAATTCTATAATTTGAAAATAGAACTCTTTGCCAATATTACTGAGTATATACTTCATTCATTTGTCATTTGTTTTACGATTTGGCGGCAAATTGAAAATTGTCTGTGTCACGTCAACATGAATTTAACACGAGAAAATTTTCGTGCAATGATTTTTTATGACTTTCGATGTCATTTAAGTCAACAAGAAAGTTATGATAGACTACGATTGGCCTTTCACGATGAAGCCCCATCTCGTGCGACTGTTTACAACTGGTTTAATGAGTTTAAACGTGGTCGCACTAATCTCACTGATGATTTACGTGAGGGACGGCCTTCTACGGCGACGACTGAAGATAACATCTGTGTTGTGCGGCGTATGATAGAGACTGACAAAAGAGTGACCTATCAGCAGATTCGGACAAGCTTAGGCATCGGTATGAGTCAAGTGCACAAAATCCTACACGAACATTTAGCGGTCAGGAAGCTTTGCGCCCGGTGGATACCTCATAATTTGACTGAGGCTCAAAAACTCCATCGTGTGGATTGGTGCCGTAAAATGATTGAAA
Source organism: Hypomecis punctinalis (assembly GCA_949316475.1). Taxonomy (NCBI): domain Eukaryota; kingdom Metazoa; phylum Arthropoda; class Insecta; order Lepidoptera; family Geometridae; genus Hypomecis; species Hypomecis punctinalis. The sequence goes on from OX438803.1 coordinate 21,805,615, forward strand.
GATTTAACGGAGGTGACTCAAATGCTGTGTTCGACATACTAACAGGTGACGAAAGCTGGATTTACTGTTATGATCCTGAAACCAAAAGACAATCTGCTCAGTGGGTGTTTCCTTTCGAGGAGTTGCCAACTAAAGTGAAGAGAGATCGAAGTGCGGGGAAAAAAATGGTGGCCTCGTTCTTTGGAAGGATAGGTCATTTCGCGACAATTGTGTTAGAGGATCAAAAAACAGTTTCTGCAGAATGGTACACTACCAATTGTTTGCCACTTGTCTTGGAAAAAGTTCGAGAGAAACGACCTCGCAGTAGGATCCTCCTTCACCACGACAACGCCTCATCGCACACCGCCAAGCGAACGATCGACTATTTGGCGACATCAAACGTTGAATTACTGGGTCACCCGCCGTATAGCCCCGACCTCGCGCCTTGTGATTTTTATTTATTTTCAAAAATTAAAGAAAAACTTAAATGAAAGCGGTTTATGAATGCTGAAGAAGCGGTGGCTGCGTATCGCGATGCCATTGAAGAGACCCCTAAGGACGAGTGGGCAAAGTGCTTTTCCCAGTGGTTCCATCGCATGCAGCGGTGTATTGACGTGAATGGACAATATTTTGAAAAGATATAATAAAACTAATAACTGGCTAATGTAATCAGTTTTTGATTTTCTAAGAACTTTCAGTTTGACCCTCGTATGATCGAGCGTAAAGCGAATTGCCGCAGCCATCGACTGCCCTTGCTACTTGTGACTGGACAGAATCATCTCGGGTAGTGACGGTGTAAACATGGGTAGAGTATTCCAGTAGGGCTACACGGAAGCAAAATGTGTTGAATAGAACTTGGTCGATGTTGTCCCCCGAATTCCCAAAACACAAAGTTAACGTTAGACCTTCAAATTTTGCAAAGATTATGCTCCAGAATTCGAAACAAAAAATTACATTATTTTTAGTAAAGTTTTTCCTTTTCTAACAATTTAAAATAGACATGACGACTGCGTAAAATAAATATTAATATAATTAATCTGTCAGTTACACTACAAAAAAAAAATTTAACACGATTTTTTTATTTGGCAATGAAAAAAAAAACAGCAAAGATAAAGCGAGTCAAAGTTCAGGAGAGAGGGCACGTGACGTCACTGTATGGTAAAAAGTCTACCTAATCGTGACGTCACGCAGAACTTTAACGGGCTATGTCTTCATATTTTTTTATTTAGGTCATCGACTAAAGTAAAAATACGTAATTAGATAATAATAATAATTTTGGATAAATTATAATCGTCTCGCCTATTCAAAATTTTCGAGTCAGGGTATTAAGTCTGTGTAAGATGTATCCTTAATGTCGTTCTAAACCAAAACATATTCTTTGCAGAGTATCACTTCTAAAACTCTATGGTCAGGTCGGCAACAGACAAGAGAATGACTGCAGAGGTGTAAGTACCTTCTTTTTCTTTTTCTGCTTGTCATCGTCCTCGGAGGCCGAGTCGCTGTCCGGTTGTCCCTCTGAACTGCTCGAGCTGTCCGTGTCGGGAGACTTGGAGCGTTTTTTCTTTTTCTTTGATTCTTGTCTGTGGAATAGGATTTTGCGTAAATAATAAAATAATGCTTTTGTGTACCACGCTTGGTGTTAAAATTAGTCTAAAAATTAGAAGTCTGGGAAATTCTGAGTTTCTGAGGGTTATCTACGTGCCCAGTACTAAGCCAAAAGGGACATTTAAGACCATCATAAAGAACTTTTTCTCGTTTTTGGGCCAAACCATACAAAATCGCCTAAAAACTCAGAATCGACAAAATGTATGACACAGCTGATATTTTTTTCTCGATTCCGGGTTGGCCTCATAGTAAAAGTTGTACATAAGTAATGATTTTTTTAATGACCCCGTTTCAGCTTAGTACAGAGCAAGTGGATAACCTTGTACATAATTATTAGCACGTACGAAAACCTCCCAGGACATTAGTTGTAAAAAATGAAGGAACACACCCGTCAATTGCCTACATTTTAGTTTTTAACCGAGTGACCAGACGACTTGCTATATCTAGCTAGGGTTAAAGGTTAATCGCAAACAAGAACATCGCCACAACCCCAAATGCACACTGCAGAGAAAAGAAAGAAAGAAAACGTCACCAGTAGTCAGTATGGTCAACATAAGTAGCCACGTTTGTGGCTGTAGCCATATCATGTACGTTTGAGACACTAACGCCACATCCCAAACAATAGGCACGATGACAAAAAAATATAATTAGTCCATCAGATAGATCATCAAAAAATATTGTTAACTGACAAGAGAAAAATAAGTCTCCAAAATTTTTTGATAATCGGATAACTCACAGACTAATAATTATAATGTTTTTTTTTATCCAGTCATCATGCCTAATATAAATACAGATTTATTTTTGAAAGAATACCTATACCAAGCCGAAAGGGAGTGATTCAGATCAACACTATGAACAATTTTACCAATAATTTGCCTGGCAAAGGAGAAATAAAAAATCAGCTGTTTCAGACATTTTATAGATTCCGAGATGAAATTTTATATAGCACAGTTTCTCTTCTCGAATCCAGGGTTGGAATAGGAGATAAAGTTGTTCATAATGATGATCTGAATCACCCCCTTTCGGCTTCGTACACTATGTCTGAATAACCCTGCATAAGGCCTCGTGTTAATCAGAGCGATATTGAGAAATATGATCTTAATTAAACAGAATAGAACCTTATGAAACAGTCGTATACACAAGTATTTCTTATTTGCATTTATAACGGATTTCAAGAAGACTCTAAAATAATTTTGTTAGTAATTTATAACACATTAACTGTTACAGTTATGGATTAATTAAATAAAAACCTCGTGAAATGTTTAGAGCACAAAAAAATCCGAAAAATTATTTATTTATATATGCGGTGCACTAGAATTGTAATTAACAATGAAAAAATGTTCGACTAACAGGAATTGAACCTGCATACAAGCCAAATAGATAATATTGAGCATTTCTGTAGGCGACGGACATATTATAGGATATTATTATACTCATCATAATGACCAACTTTTACTATGAGGTCAACTTCGAAATTGCGAAAATAAATCAGCTGTGTGCTGAGTGTAAGTTTTGTCGTAAGCATGACGCGCTCTTCGGCGCTCTTACGCGCTGGCGTAAGCATGTAATTTGTATGAAGAAATGTACAGCGCCACTAGCGTCGCGTTTTTGAAACACTTTGTGCGAGTGCCAGTTCATACAAATTACATGCTTACGCGCTCACCGAAGACCGCGTCATGTTTATGACATAACTCGTACTGTTCTATACAAATCGTTCATCGACTCTCGAAAAAAAACGAGTGGATTTTTTGCGAATTCTGGTTTGACCCCGTGGTAAAGTTGGGTCATTATGTTGAGCACAACGGTATCCTAGGATATTAACATACCTAATGTAAGGTAAGTTCAATAGAGAGAGTCATATCTGTACATCAAAACTAACAACTTTTGTTATGCGACTTTTATCAAAACTAAAAAAAAAATAGCTGTTCGATACATTTTGTCGAGGGTGAACGATATTTTTCAATGGAACAACAACTTTTTTTTGAGATTTGACAAAAGTCGTTGAACAAAAGTTGTTAGTTTTGAACTCAGAGCAAATAAAAAAATCAAAAACAAGAACGTCGTTGAACAGTCAAGTGAAGCCGGTTTATACATGTGTGAGTGCGTCACTGCTGCGTCGCCATAGTTCGACTGACAAGCCAAGGCGTAGTTTCCTTGTACGTTGATGTGTGTGTGATTGTCTTTACACGGCAAGGGGTCGGCCTCACTTGATTGTTTACAATATTCTCTCTTGATTTTTTTATTTGCTCTGAGGTTTTGATGTACAGAATAAGCCCCTAAAAGGATGTTAATTGATTAGGAATAACGCCGTATATTCATATTTTTTTGTTTAATAGACAAAATAAAAAAATACGTGTGTAATATTTTTGGTAATCTAATTAATATTTTTTTTAGTCATCAGCGCAAACTGAAACATCGGATAGTATTAATTCGGTTCGTTGCAAGTTCAAAGTCACCAAACATTTTTCTGTTGTCTATTACAATTTTGATAGCACCCGCCGCGGCGTACCTATTTATGAGGTGCCACAGCAAACTTTTTTCACTGAAATGTTTAACTTTATTTTAATAAAAGTTACTTTATTTAATTCTTTGTAATTTTCACTGAACGAAAAACAAGTACTTGCCTTTTGGACAACTTCAGTGTCACCTGTCTGAAGTCAAATACAATCTATGAGATATTTGGCAAGGTACAAAATTAATTACTTAGGTAGATATTTACAAGGGAAATAACAAAAAAATGCTATAATGTTATGAATTAATATTATAATACTTACTTCTCTTTTTTATTCTTCTTTGACTTCTTCTTTTTCAATTTCTTTGTATCTGGTGAATCGCTGTAATGAGAAACAAGTAGCATGTTTAATTCAATTTTCTAAAAAATAGGCGAGTATTGTGTGAATTGATTGTGGAGATATAAGTTTATCTAGATATTCGTTGTCTTTACCTTTATTTAAACATATAAATTGATTACTTATTTCACTGAAACGTGGACTCTGAAACTATGGTATGGGCCTTATTAATAAGCTCCAAGTAGCACAACGAGCTATGAAGAAGGCTATGCTCGGAGTCTCTCTGCGAGATAGAATCAGAAATGAGAAGATACGTAGAAGAACCAAAGTTACCGACATAGCCCAGCGGATTGGCAAGTTGAAGTGGCAAAGGCAGGGCACAAAGCGCGGAGGACTGATGACCGATGGGGTCGAAAAGTTCTCGAGTGGAGATTACGCACCGGCAAGCGGAGCGTAAGACGTCCACCCACAAGATGGACGGATGTCCTCATTAAGACCGCAGGATCACGCTAGATACAAGCCGCTACCAACCGGTCTTATTGGAGATTTATAGGGGAGGCCTATGCCCAACAGTGGACGTCCTATGGCTGATGGATGGATGGATAAATTGATTCCAAAACAAGACTTTATGGGCGAAAGATAAACGAACATTGTTTGAAATGTGCTAATTGTTTGAGTAGCGTAAAATGGCGAGATGATGCCGATGCCGAGATGTGGAGATGTGGTCAAATAGAGATACATAATATATAGGACAGCCTTCGAGCAAATATATATAGAGTCACAGTCGTGCAAAAATGCTCCAAGCCAAAACTCTGCCCAAGCTACGTGGCTTCGTAGTTAAGCCTTTAAGGCTTTTTAGTTAGTCGTAAGGCGATTGCAAGCCGACTACAATGCCGCGCGATTCCAAAGTGCTCGATTACATGCACTAATTAGGTGACATAACGACAAGATTCGAGACTAGATGGAAAACGGGTTATTGTGAATTATTTAATGTAAATATAATTCGGTATGTATGACGGCGCCCGGACATTTTTTTACTACTTTCACTTAGGGACTGTGGCTCTGTAGATATTTGCTCGAAGAGGACAGTACAGATTCCTGATATTGTGGCGAATTAGGAATGCGCCATCCTGAATTTAGGTAATAGCAATTTAGAATATTGTTCTCTCTTTCAAATGCATATAGTGAAAAAGACGAAGCAATATTTAAAATTGCTATTAAATTTAGGTTGGCACCTTCATAATTCGCCACACTATCAGGATATGATTCAAAGAGTGGATGTTTACCTCCCTTCTTTGTATTGTTTCTGTCATAGATGATTTATTGGTCTTCGGTCTAGCGGAGTGAAGACCAATAATTAATCTATGGGATCTGTGTGATGACAACTTGACAAGGCCAACGAAATGTAATCGTATATACAAGTGTATGCGACAGTTGTATCGTGTTGATAAATAAATTGTTTCTTCTTGTAAGTGTACTGTTAGTAGATTGGGTGAAGAAAAATTATAAAGAAAGTAAAAGGGCTGAGAGTGAAGTGAATGAGATGTGTAATGATGATAATTGTTGTGTGCGCGTTTGTGTTATGTTATAGGGTACAGAGTTCTCGAGTGTGTCAGTACCTCCGTTTCTTCTTCTTCTTGTAGGTGTGCGCGTCGCTTTCTCGCTCGTGGCTGGGCGTGCGCACGAGCGGGTAGCGCGCGGCGAGGTCGCGCGCGCGCCGCTCTGGCTCCAGACTAGAGCCCTCCACGAACTGCGGCGAGATGCCGAACGCCGACCGCAGCCGCGCGTTCTTGGCCTGCTGTGCCTCCGCGACCGCGTGCGTCTCGCGAACGCTGCGGTGAACACGGACACTTACGGCTTATGAACAACTCTTTGTTATAATTTGGAGAGCTCATTGGATTGGGCTGATTGAAGATACATTTCGGATCTGTGCTTTGAATTAATTACTACTGTTTTCTAGCAAAGAAGAAGTTTTGTGTGCGCATAAATCATTGAACGTAACAATCAATTCAAAGCACAGATTTAATTTTAAGGTTATGCTTCATAACAACTTTTAATTTTATTATTGTTAGTGGATATTGCAAATCATGTCGTGACTAATATTATAAAGTAATACATATTCAGACAGAAGTATATTTATTTTGAGAACTTAAAAGCAGATAAGTGTTCATGGTGATTCTCTACGACCTAAGGAAGATATCAGAGAACGCTTATAAATATTTACCTGAATAGCAACTAAGTGCGCTAAAACAGGGAAACAGTAAAACAATTTAGCAATCTTGTTCGATTCTAAATTTATAGCGACACATGACGCATATCAACGGTGAATTACTCTACGATTTAATAGGAGTCAAATGCAATTAGAGCGGATTGCGCGAGCGAGAGTTTAATGGAACGCGGAGCGGCGGCGGCGGCGGGCGGCGGCCGATACGTACCGCGGGCGATAAAATCGATATAAGTGTATGCACACCTTATGACGGAGCGCACGGCCTTCCTCTGCTGGTCGGGGAGACAGACCTGCAAAGTGTCATTAGAATGGTGGTCGGGAGGCGCGGCGCAGCTGCAGCGGCAGCAGCAGCGCAAGCCGGCCAGCAGCGAGCGCAGCGCGGGCTCCAGCGCGTCGCGCGCCTCGGCCGCGCGCGCCGGCTCCAGCGAGGAGGCGCGCGCCCGCGGCGGTGCCGCCACCACCGCCTGGAACGTGCCTCGCCACAGCCGCTCGAACACCACGCGGCTGTTTGGCTCGCGACGCGGACCCCGGCCCCGTTGCATCTTAACCTAACTTATATCTAGTGGAAGACTGAGTTGCTTAATTCTAAGGCGGTGAAACCGCTGGAAGACTGGTGTGGTGAGCGCGGGGCGTGCGGCTACATGTTGGTGCGGCCGGCGACGGGCCGGCGGCGCTACTGCCGCCCGCCGCCCCGGCGCGACGCGCGCAGCCTGCGCAAACAACGGATCTCCGCTCCGACGCCGCACAAAGGACCCGAGACGACCCCCGCTGATTCGCATCCGGGGGTGGCGCGCGCCTCCCCGAGATAATTAAAAGGCGCGTGCTGTTACGGTAATGTTCAGTGCGGTCGTTAAGGCACGCGGCCTTGCTGCTTGTAATGAACGTAACATACGTTCATTGCACGCGTGTCTCGTAGGTACTCGTACGATGACGATCATACATAAATCAACTTGAAAGGCTGTCAAGATATTTTTAAATTCGCACTTTTAAGTAACCGCAGAAGAATCAAGGCATAACAACGAAATTTTCTTTCGTTGCCGTAATTTTCTGTTAATAAGAAAATAAAACGGTGTTAGATAAAGTACCTATCCTTCGATATAATGACCACCTGACGTCAGGTAATGATGTGACAAAGTGTGTCAAAGGTGTGCAAGAATGCACTCTTTAGCTACGTAGAGTTCTTGGGCTTCTGTTCAACAGCGTGCAAAAATATTCAATGTTAACAAAATGTCATGTCATTAACATTTCAAAGACATCCATCCGATAACACGTGTGTATAAATAAACCAAAAATACGAAGCAAAAGAAAAGCAAGACTTGCATTTTTAATGCTGTCCTCAATTTTCCTGATAACATTTTACAGCCTGCGTAGTTTTCGCAACGTTTTACTAAACCTTACAGCAGTAAAATATGGAAATAGAAATGAAATAATTCATGTTTTAAATTTATTTGGGTTCCATGAAAATATGAAGTAAATAACGATTCACGATATCGTGCAAAAATAGTCGTAAACTGGGCTGTTTATGTGAATTATTTACAATTGCAATGATGTAGGTAAAATGTTACATATCTAGAATCAAAACAGTATTCGAGTCGGTTTGGAGAGATTTACTGCATCGTTTGTTGGATTAACATAAGCAGCACAAAAATCGAGGTCGGCGAAAAGTGGATGCCCATAATATAAACATTTAGTACTCGTCCGTTTTAAAGATAGCGCGGCACGGAATCATCAGATGAATACTTTAGAGCCAGGTGACTGAATAATTCAAATATTGGGTTGTAATTTTGGCAGTAGGCTGTATTGTAATGAAATAACTGAAGGTACGGGCCCGGAACTCTCTGCTACAAAGGCAGAGAGGGGGAGGATCAAATTCATGAGGCCATGAGGTATGTCAAATTCAAAGATTCAATAGCCGTCCGTGTTACCTTATGATACGGGTAGGTAGGTCTATTAGTGGGTGAAATCGACTAGTGAGAAACCTAAATGTAATCATCGAGGTAATGTACAACTTATTTTGTATTTTTGGATTTAAAAAAATATGTAAACGTTATTTCCGAATTTGTGTTTTCTGACGCCGACAGGTGTCTCCAGGTTTAGTGAAGTCGACAAGACGCAGGGAACGTGTCAGATCGATATAGCTTCTATAATCTCTAGGATTACAGACTGTCTGCGGTAACATTATGAAAGAAGTACTAGGATTACGGATTGTCTGCGGTAACATTATGAAAATCATTAGTTACCTAATGATTTTCCAAATTGTTACTTATTTTACAAACACGAACGAATACTTTTGGTGCATTCGACTTATTGCACAAGATTTTCTACATTTGAGAAATGTTCAGTTTCGTATATTGACATTTCGAGCAACGAACTTATAATAAAATTGAACTTATGTATACGAGATCTAGATTGCTAAATAAGATTACTTCATTATTCCTCTCTACAGTTATATAGTTTCCTTTCGTCTTAAAAACCAATTACATATATACATAACTAGCGGCCCGTCCCGGGTTCGCACGGGTAGACATAAATAGGTACCATAGTAATCTAGTACTAAATATAGCCTATGTTACTCAGTGATAATGTAGCTTTCTAATGAAAAAAGAATTATTAAAATCGGTCCAGTACTTTTTGAGTTTATTCGTTACATACAAAAATACAAATCTTTCCTCTTTATAATATTAGTGTAGATTAGTTTTGTTTGCAATACCTATGATTTGAGATCATAATCATCAGCCGTAGGACGTCCACAGCTGGACATGGCCTCTTTCACAGATTTCTAATAACTGTACTGTACCAGCTTTTTGAATAGTCAACTGCAGGAAGTAGGTCTACCCACGAAGGATGATTGGGCCATATGCACAACGCTGGCCCACTGTGGGTTGGTGGATTCACATACGCCATCGAATTTCTTCTATAGACGTATTACTTTCTACTACTATTATCTTCTATGGACGCAGGTTGCTTCACCTTTTTTGCTTTTTTTTAATAAGATAATATAATCTAATAAGATATATCTTCTTATTTGATATCAGAATTTCCAAAAAATATAAGTCAATATTTGCAATTTTTAGCAGCTTCTCCGAAACTCGTTGGATTTAGATCTTATTAGACTAAACGATATAAATAAACTTCACAAAATCTTCAACAAACACGGGAGATGCTAAGAGAAACTTTACCTAGTAAATAATTTATTTACACCCACCCGGTGTTCCGTAGGAGGGTTTCCTCGTTTATTTTTAGAGAAGATTGCGCTAAAGTAGATCGCAATTTAATTTTACATGTATTCAAGACATGCCAAAAATAAACAGTAGGTACGGTATTATTTTAAGAATTCAATGTGGCACAGATACATATTTACTTTTGAGAAGTACGTAAGTTAAGTTTGAGAGTACGTACGTGATGTGATACCTTTCATTTTGAATAAGAGAAAATAATGAAGATTTCTGCTTATTAACATTGCTGAAGTTAAGCAACGTTCCGCACTGTCAGTATTTGGATGGGAGACCGTGAGTGGCAATTTCCAACTGAGCGCTACCGTGGCTCGGATGTAAGGTAAATCGTAAGGCAAGGTTAATCGTAGGTCCCGGTTGTTTTAACCGTTTAGCCATGTCAGAAGCCTTGACATCAGGGCTAGCCAAGCCACCCGGCCTATACTAACTTACTTTTTTCTATTAAGAGTTACAATACAATACAATACAACAACACTTTATTGACACCAACAAGAAAACATAACAAAAGAAACAAAGACAGAAAAGGCACAAAAGGCGGTCTTATCGCTAAAAGCGATTTCTTCCAGACAACCTCTCTTGGATGCGAGGAAACGTAAAAACGACAAGGACGGTGTAAACGTAAAACAAAATAATAATAATAATAAAATAATGAAAGAGTTCTGTATTACACGAACGAAAGTTACCAGCGGATACGGCCATAGACTAGCGTGTATGCAAGTCGAAGTGGCAGTTGGAAGGGAAAATAACACCTAGACCAGAAGATATACGAATGTAGACGAAAGGAATGATACGTGAACATGAGGATCGGCAACATGATCTGAAGCTTATAAGAAAAAGGGAAAACAATTATCGTAAAACACAAAGCACTGAAACTACAAAATAAAGAAGTTTCATGAGCTCAAGCGATCGCAACATAGCCTTATTACAAAAAGAATTTAAACCTGGAGCAAATTTCACTGTACATACTACCAGAAAATAAGTATAACAAAACACAAAGCACTGAAACTACAAAATAAAGAAGTTTCATGAGCTCAAGCGATCGCAACATAGCCTTATTACAAAAAGAATTTAAACCTGGAGCAAATTTCACTGTACATACTACCAGAAAATAAGTATAATAAAGTAAATAGCCCGGTGTTGTTTCTTGCGTGACGTCGGGCAAGTCGTGCCAAGTGTTCACCGCTGCCTGTTATATTTCCAGGCAAGATAGATGGTATTGCGTATCTTTTTGCAATGGAAACATATTGCGAGGTACAGCTGTGGTTCAGGCTAGCCGAGTAGTTGGATTGTTAGGCCAAGCTTAGGAAAAATGGCACCAGTAAAAAAGAGATAAAACACGGCGGTGGGAAAGTGCTGCAATAAATTTCGCTAAGGTGCCTCTATTTGTATTTTACGCGCAGTAATATTTATTCATTTGCTGGGGGTTTTAGGAGGCAGGAGTGTCTACTACTCCACCAATTTGCTGTTAGTATGTGTAGTATTTACAGATTTATCCATTTTTATAAGTTGCAATAAATTCAAGTTGCTGCAACAATGTGATCAATAATTATTTTTTGCAAAAAATAGCATGACCGACTTCACCCGTGTACAGAATCATTACATAGTATAAATATTTTGTTTTTACGTTTACACCGTCCTTGTCGTCTTTACGTTTCCTCGCATCCAAGAGAGGTTGTCTGGAAGAAATCGCTTTTAGCGATAAGACCGCCTTTTGTGCCTTTTCTGTCTTTGTTTCTTTTGTTATGTTTTCTTGTTGGTGTCAATAAAGTGTTGTTGTATTGTATTGTATTGTAACAAAGTCGTTTTCCGCTGTCTGCCCCCATGTATGCTTATGTATGCTTATATCTTTAAAACTACGCAACGGATTTTGATGCAGTTTGGTTTAATAGATAGAGTAATTCAAGATAAATATTTATATATATAATACACTTGTGCGAAGCCGAGGCGCATCGCTAGAATGCAAATATTATGCACGGATCGATGTAACATTATTTACATTATTGTTGATTTATCAAAAATGGCTCAGGCGATTTCGATAAAAATTAAATGGGACCAATTTCGAAGTATACTCTTTCCAATAAAAAAAGAATTATTGAAATCGGACTACAAAAAAAGTTATGCGTGGTTATACATAAAAAAAATATATATATACGCGTCGAATTGTACACCTCCTCCGGTGGTTCGTCGGTTAAAATTACTTCAAAATCAGAGCTATTGAATAGCATTCCAAATGTCTAGAAGTACAAGAATATGTAAATGTAGACCCGGAATAGATCTTAAAAGTTAAACTTTTCAATATCTATCTCACAGTCGAGCCTAAAACTTCCTCCATACAATTACTAGTAAGTAAATATGTTCGTAAGCTAGCCCTGGTGTCAGTTTTTAGGCCGCTGAAGGCCACTGACATGGATAAACGGTTAAAACAACCGGGACCTACAATTTAACGTGTCATCCGACCCACAGTAGCGCTTAGCTGGAAAATGCCATCCGCGATCACCCATCCAAATACTGACTGTGCGGAACGTTGCTTTATTTCCTGCATACAATGCAAATCATGTAGGTATCCAAATATCCATAGTAATAATTCTAAGAACCTTGTAAATAAAACCTCAAATTATACTAAGCAGCATAGCGTAAAACGTTCTCGTTTTGCCTAAACTTTTACTTATAAGAATACTTTATAGCAGCAGTACTTCAGCTGACCTTTTTAAAACAAAGGAGTTTCCTTTCCTTAACTTTCCCAGGAAAAAGTTATAAAACCGCAGGACACGAGACCAACATAAAACGTACTAAGTAACATATTTTATACGGTTTACTTGCCACCCACTCCCGAATACTAGCAAATAATTAGGGCGAGCCGCACCTGGCTCTAATTTCCATTTGACCGAGCGCCCGTCCGTGATTGTACATAATTAAACGCTGATAGTGTTTCCAAAACATGCCTCTAATTAGGAGTGAGGGGTGGTGGGGGGCTGACGTTGATGGAAGGTGTGGATGTCCCATTTCGCTAAAGGCCTTTTAGCGAAAGCAATGTGTGGTTTGTGAAGATGTACATATAAAGTTTACATAGATCGATAGTACCTACCTATTTCCTACTGAGTCTGTTCACAAACGAGAGAATCACAAACGCTGACTCTACAAGAAAACGCGGCTACAAACGACTGCCGTGTGTATTTAGGGTTCCGTACCTCAAACGGAAAAAACGGAACCCTTATAGGATCACTTGTTGTCCGTCTATCCGTCTGTGTCATTTCATTTCATTCATTTATTCAGCTTTTGGTATGATACATACACTTAGCGGCGTCATTCCGTACATTTCAGTTTCAAACGACTATAATAATAAATTAAATAATTACAATTTTATTTGTGCGGCTATAAATGGGCCTTGTCTATTTAGCAGCTGTATAGAGGCTTTGTCAGAGTGTGTATGTCAAGACTCTTTATCTCGGGAACGCGTAAAGATATCGAGGTGAAATTTAAACTGTATACGTATATCTATGGTCTCTTGCAGTTGTGTAAAAGAAAAACTTCTCAATTATCGTTTAAAAAAGTTAGAGCCGTTTATGTCGTAAAAAACCGCATATTTCGACGCTCACAAAAATACAGGGTACTTTCCGTTGACCTAGAACTATGAAATTTGGCGAGAAGCATTGTCTCAGAGTACACATATAGGAATAAATCTGAAAACTGTACATTTTTATATAAATCACAAAAAAATAGGGCCCCAAAATTTACAAAATATGGGTTCAAAATACAAAGTGAGTAAATCGTATCATGTAATATATCATAATCATAAAAGAACTTCATTAGCACATTCTAAAACAGGTGTTTAATTATTTTCACTTTGTTAACACTGTTTTAACAATGTGTTAATTTTCGATGTATGACGAGAAAAGTGAAAAAAAATCTTTTTGTCGATGGTTATAGTATAGAGATTTTAACAACTAACTTCCTAATTTTGTGAAATTTTCTGGATTTGTACAAAACCCTCGATGTGCGAGCCTGACTCGCACTTGTCCGGTTTTTTTTTATACATAATAGAGCTACATTTGGCTACCAACTCGCTTGATAGAAAACGGTGTTGTAGCCGAAGATCAAGTATGTAGACCTAGAAGGTACTTATTCACTCTTGCCTTAAAGATATCCAGATTGTAATTGTCAAGTATTATAAAATGTATGAAATATATCAGTAGCAGCATTTATGATAGTGGCCACATACTCGTTTGCGAAGGCACTAAAGCTAATAGGTGTGATATAAATATTGTTGTTTTCAGCGGGTATCAAACCGCACTTGTTTTACTTCTCATAATGAATAACTTTTACCCACGGGACATATTATTCGACCACGACAAAATGTATGGTACATTATATTCGCGATTTCAGTACTTTTCTATTTCAATTGCTCCCAATCGTATAGTAAACGCCGTTCATAACGTACTTATTACCTTAGTGCCTACGTATCTCCATTGCATGTTGTAACATTGCTTAGAGTTCGAAGTTCTAACTTCAAATACAGTGATTGACCTACCTATATTGGGTAAGACGCCCACGGGCACCGAATTCCATCAAACTTAGACCAAACCTAATCAAACGAAGTAGTCGGGTGGCCAGAGATGTCAAGTGTTGGATACCAAATTCGCTACGACGGAATAAGGAGCGTTGCGTGCGAAGAGTAAATAAATATCCGTTTCGCAAAGATTTTCCCTGTTAAAATCCTTTTGTTAAAAGTTTTTTAATTACATCAATGTGACCAACGAAACGGAGGAGGTAGGTACTCAATTCGACGCGTATATATATTTTTTTTAATATAACCACGCAATATAACAACTTTTTACGTAGTGGTCAGATTTCGATAGTTCTTCTTTAATTGGGAAGAGTATATTTCGAAGAGTATAGTTCGAAATTGGTCCCATTTAAATTTTATCGAAATCGGCAGAGCCATTTTTGATTAATCAACAGTAATGTGAAAAATGCTACGTCGATCCCTCGAAAAATTCGCGAATTCTGTACACGGGTGATATAGGTCATGCCATTTTTGCAAAAAAATATAATTATAAAAACTAACTCTACAATAACAAAGAATAAGGGTTGTTATATTTACATGTTACGAACCAGATTTCATTCTTATACTTTTGCGCAAAATTCAATTTAATGATATAAAAGAGCTCGTAATATAATCGAATAGGGTGGCTGCTGCGAACGGCATATTAAATCAACTCTGCCACCCCTGACTAGGGGGTGGCGGAGCTACGTCATCCACCCAGATCGATACGACGCAACCCTACCGCGCGACTTCATACAACCATGACAATAAAACAACGTACATTGCTGCTTCGTCTCAACGCTTTACTTAGTAACTCAAGTGAAAGTAGAGAACGAAAAGCGCGCTGTACATTGCTTCGTTTGAACTTGTAGGACTATCAGGTCAAAGTTCTCCGATTCCTGTAGTACGACTACATTACAAGATACGTTCGGTAACAAATCACGTGATTCGGTTTACTGCGACGGATATAGAATATCTAGAGCTCGTAAATTTTGTTTACGTTCTGTAGAGTAAGACGCGGGTAGATATAAATTAATTGAGAACTTATTGGCTTTGTTTTCAGTGTGAGAACATAAAATGCAACTTTGTGTTTTATGCGTTCGTCTAGAAAAATATGGCGTAGGTCCAAGACTGTTGTACTGTACGATTTAAATTTTAAATGTTTCTTTTGTACGGTTCTTTCTATGGCCCTGAATGTTTAACAGGCAGACAGAGAACTCAGATTGCTATCTATAATTTTTCTTTGTAGTTAGTATCCAATTTAGAATACTACAATAATACAGATATGAAGGCAATCAAGTATTATAGGTATACCTATGTTAAAGTGTTTTTGAAAACTGAACTGATTTTGCTTGCGGTGCGGATATGAATTCGTATTCATATATTATCCTGCACCCAAGCATAGCAAATAGACAAACTAAGTGAACTAGCCGGTGGACGCGTCAGTATCCTCGCAGAACTCATAAAACAAGAATAGAATTGAATTGAAGCGGTGATAAGTCAACTGTATACTTTGTGTCATTCAGTGATTTCTCTGGAGATATTGTACTGAAATTCTCCTGTCTTATTGGATATACATAGGAGAGGTCTATTTCCACGAGTCGACATACTAAAGGGACGAAATAACTGATTACCTTACTTAAATCCACCGCAAAACTATTTCACAACTTATTTCACATTTTTAATCCAACCACGCCACCGAGAAATTTCATCCCGTTCATTATTGAAATTGCTCGGCAGATAACACGTAGAACATACGTATGTTCTACGTGTTATCTGCCGAGCAATTAATAAATAAATTTGGTAGGTATACCTACGTAGCTATACCTACCAAATCTATCATAATCAACTAAAAACAAAAATAATCAACTGGATTGAATAAGTAATATCTGGGTTACGTACTCCATTAGCATGAGTGTAACATCTACGTAATACCTAATTTTGCTTCCAAACCACATCAGTCAACCCTCTATCCGGCTCTTTCTAATCTCGAACAACTAACCGGCTAGAATCTAAAGGTTCCCACTGACGGTAAGTCTTAAAGGAAGCCTTCCATTCAATCTTGATAATTTAGTAACTCTATCGCTATAATTATGACGAGTTTTCAACTCAAAACTCTACAAAACTAAAAATACAAATAAACATGTTGGGGACAAACATATTTTAGCAACTCATTAGATAATACACTTTGTTTTTGATTACCTATATCTTCGGACAATGATTGCGTAGCATATAGAGCCAAAACTTTACTTCACTTTGGCAACATTAAATAGAGTCCGTTCGTAATCAGAAACATCGTTAGTGGGAAGCCTTTTGAGATACGATGAGCGGATTTCACATTCAAAATTCAAAGTGACGTCAACAAAATAGCTCTAAAAACACAGAAAGAAAGACACGTAACTTCATTCGTTTTGCATGCAAAATAATTTCACAGTGGCAAATTGACAAGCAATTTAATTATACGTCTCCATAAATTTTCGCGCGTGACTTTTCACTGATTACAAAAACCATTAATTTTTAACACTATTATTATATCATCCTCATATCAGCTGTAGGACGTTCAATGCGGACATAAACCTCCCCTATATTTTTCAAAATCGCAAGGAGGGTCGTCTCCTTGCGATTACACTTGCTAAGGATACAATCAAAGATATTTTAACAGACAAAGTGTCACGGTGTGTCGTATCCGTATGAACCTTAGATTATAGAGGGAATAGATACGAAGTAAATTCTTATGTCCCCCCGCAAAGATTCAGACCTTATAGTGGTCAGGTAATTTGAGGTCCTGTAGGAACGAACGAACGGGCGTGGTTTATATTCTGATTTTTGCCCTCCAACTCTCATTACACCACCTCATTACTTTAATTAAATTGTTTGCTTCCCTATATCTTAAGATTAAGGCATTAAAAATATGTAATGAAATTCTTCGCCCCCCACCATAGACTATACCTCAAAAGGCTTTTGACAGTTGTTGCCGTCATTATTCTGAGACCATCCAACCAATAAGAAATGATCTCCAGATTTGTGTTTTGGTTACAACAAAGCTGATTGTAATTTCTACAAAATATATTGTATTGAACGTGTAAATAAATAGAATTAAGTAAAACATTGTAAGGGCACAAACAATAACAACCATGGTTACCTGCTGCGTTCGGGGCTGCGAATCGTGTTCTAAGAACAAAAGCGAAAGTTTATCATTTTTCAGGTTAGTCGTAGTTTTTGTATTTTCACATCTATTTTTTTGAAATATGAATAAGTCTTCAGTGCAGGAACTATAAATGAAGTTTAAAACAATCTATTTTAATTCACAACACAGCATAAAACGATAATTTTGAGAAAAGCAAATATATTGAATGTTTACATTACTTCAAATAGTGATGTGGTAAAGTTATGATTTTATTGCATTGCATTATGCTATTCGATACTTCTATCGGTACATAATCGGTAGAAGTCATAATAAAGCTATGGTTGTACAGTACTCATTTTTGCCAAACTTCCTTTTAACCCGACTACCAATTAACGACTACCTATGTTTTTAAGTGGAATCTTGGTTAACTATTGAGTTTGTAAAAGACAACATTCATATTGGGCTAATGCTGATAGTTCCGACCAAAGCAATTAATTGGGAGATAGTATTGATGCATATATTTATCAACATGTTATACTATGGGACTAACCCTCTATGATCACTCCCTGCGTAGTTATCGAATTTTAAAATTAATTATTTTCATTTACTAACAAAAAAGATGTACCAATTTACCTGCTTATTGGAACCGTTTTGGTACCTACTTAATTTTCTTTTGCTATTTTTATTTCACGTCATATTCAGTAGTATTAGATGCTTTTTGCTGTAGTTAATATGTGCTGGCTTGTCTTTTATTTATTTTATTAACACGCTTTTTTTAGTTTCACCTGTACGTTTGCTTGCTTGCTTGTAACCAATCCCTTTGAGCTCGATTTTGATCTACTTTGAGTGATCATATTTTTCTTTAAACTTTGCACACCTATCAAAGACGCATGACAATACATTTATGAAAAAAAAACGAATAAATACTCTTTCATTGCATATCAAACTAAAATGTATAAAATAATGTTCAATACATATAGGCAGAATATAATAATGAACGAAAAATGTTAATAATATTATAAAAAAGCGTGGGATGCTCGATTTACGAAAAATTATGGCACAAAATGTTTTTTTTTTATAATGGTATTAATATTTTTCGTTCATTATTATTATTTGCCTGTATTGAAAATTATTTTACACTTTTTTATTTGTTATGATATGAAAGCGTGATTTTAGTTTATTTTTAAACTATAGTTATTTACTCGTAAATTGACTTTGGATCTCGGAAACGGATCCAGTGATATTGATAATTGTCATTCAAATAAAAAATTTTGATGTTCAATTGTATACAATGTGTTTGTCTACCGGTGTCGGAGCCTTAAGCGGTGATATCTATGGCAAATTTTGAACAACTTTTACTGTGGGGTCAACTCTGAAAACGCAAAAAAGACAGCTTTTCCATACTTTTTGTTAAAGGTTCATAAAAAATCGTATGGAAAAGCAGTTTTTTTACGTTTTCAGAGTTGGTCCCATAGTAAAAGTTGTTCAAAATTTGTCATAGATGTCACCGCTTAAGGCTCCGACACCGGGAGACAAACACATTTAAGTTATTCCTAAAAACACAATTTATAAAAAAAAACTTTCTCGTGGCTAATCTCTGGCTAATACTGACGATTACTTTATTACATATTTAGAGGGCAGCGCGCATAGCAGAAATTAGTAGTTAGGTAGCACATGTGTCACACTCGTGGCTGGGTTTTATATTTTTCTGCTCATGTTTGACTTGACGAGTCGCCTATTTTCTATTCTCTATCTTTTCGCCTATTTTAATATCTTTTTGCAAGTCACAATCATATCAAAAAACATATCAAAATGCCGTTGATTTTTTTAAGTAATTACAATTGAGATCTATACTTGAACTAGGTACTATAACATCAAATTTTATGCAATTCGGTTGATAATTGTGGAAGTATAATGCGGACAAGTTGTAAAGGAACAATGAATCCTGAAGTAGAATTAAGTTTAGGTAAGAAGTACCTATAAAAATTTAAGAAAGGAAATAAAGTAACTATGATCGGACCATTGATATTTCATGCCACCAAAAACATGTAAACTAATTTATTATTTCAAATCAAATGCAATTATTTAAAATATGTTATTTTTTATTATTTCGATACACATTTCCTAATAACATTAGTTTTTAAAGAGTTTGACCGATCAGCGCGTCAAATTGTAAATGGTTTTTTACCATTTTCAGATTTGGTAACTAAAATTCATTTAGCAATGATATATGGATATTCTGTTACGCTTTTTATTGAAAAAAAAAACTTAATTTGTTCGCTGGTCTAAGTGTACGATACATTTAACAGTGTCTTAGTATATATCTAGTTGCTTAGAATCTTTTTGAAAATGATTGTTTTCAAAACTCGGTAACTACACAGGAGGTGTCATATGGGATAAAACGTAAAGGATAATAATAATATTACCTACTAATATACCTACTAATATTATTTCCTAATTAAGTTTTTTTGCCGGCACTTTTTCAGTTAGCTCAAAATGAATTATGTCTTTTATATAGTGGTTTAGAAAGAGCGAAATAATGAGGAAAGTCATAAATAAAATTTATGACAGTAAATTTAAAAGTGTTGTGTTAATTATGAAGGCGCTGCCGTCGTAATTATAATAGCTAATTAGCATATTTCTATTTTTTTTTTTCACTTTAGGCATTCGATAGAGATAACATTTTTGACATTGCTATTAAATTTACGACAGCACCTTCATAATTGGGCCTAGTATAGGCATAAAAATCTTTTAGTACATCGGCAGTCAAGTATTTCTGGGAATAATCGAAATTTTATCGATTCGAATTTCGAATCGATTTACGAACTATTGATTTAGCACAACGCTTCAAGGGGGCGGGGCAAAATCGACGCCATGTTTCCGAGATTTGCTATGACGTAGCTGAGACTCGTTTTTTTGAGCGCTCGGGCGCCCCTATGGTATGAACGTACTTCCATATAGCAATTGTTTTTCAGATTACTGACTTTGACAGTTAAGGCTAGGGTTTAATACAGCCGCGACAGGCCGCACTGCATCGCGTTGCAAATTTGCGCCAAAGCACATAGGAGGCGCCGCGACACAACGCTAAATCAATTATTGCGTTGCGTTGCGACGCCTCCTATGTGCTTTGGCGCTATAAGTCAGACTGTGGCGATGGGTCCGTTTACTCCGCCTTTCAATGCACACAAAGGCGGGCAGCACCGTACCGCAACGCATAACAAAAATACGCCTAGAAAACAATTGGTCAGTGCGTTGAGTGCGTTGCGATGCGGCCCGGTGCAGCCCGCCTGTGGTGTGTCTTCATATAAAATGTACAAAAGGGATGCAGGAGGATTTTTGTTGTGTTGCTGTGCGGTACGGCCTGCCCTAATGTGCGCGAGCCTTTGTAGGCGGGTGATAAAATCTTGTGATTTGGTGATTGTTTTCAGCACTTTATCAGCAAATAGGCACTAAAACCGACTTTTGTCTGTAGTTTAGCTGATATATTTTAGTTGAAAATTGATTCAGTTAATCTCTGTTAACAGTTAATTCTTCAAAGTAATATTTTTTCAGTAGAAGCATCAAAATAAAGTTTTTATGATGATACGACGGAAACTATTGTGATTGGCTAGCATAGCCTATTATATCTATATGCTTATGATTAACTGCTAGTAATAAAGTTTCAGTGGAGTAATTACAATTGGAAATAACGTAACAACATGAAACCCCGCAGCTGTTCACACATATTTGATCAACCTCCAACTTTAGTTAAATAGAGTGTTTTGTATAGACTGCTTTTCAATGAGTATGGAAATCTAAACTAACTCAACATCGATTGAATTAGATTTAAGTAGGTACGAGTAGTTATGGGGCCTGATGTTTTGTAGTTTTTTTTTTTTTTGAAGGCCATATTATGAAGATACATAATACTTTTAGAGGATTTAGCTTGGAGATAAAACGTCCCTGAGAATACTAAAACCGCGCAGGCTTTTACGAAATTCTTTTTGGTCAATGTTATTAAGGATTATGAATCGAGTTTGCCAAAAACTTATTTTTATAACTACTCACCCGTGTAACGACTAAACTAAAAAAATCTAATAAATCACGCCAAAGTTGTCAGATTCAAAGAAAATTAGATAAAGGAATAAAAAAAAAGATGAACATTCAGACGTAAGCACAAAATCCACAAGCCCCAGCTATTATACAATGGGTTATTTTCGTGTACGGAATATAACGTACGAGTTCTCTGCCGGTGGTTACACGATTTATGTTTCTGAACACAATACGGTAAGTAAGGTGTTCCGTTTCCAAGCTCTATACATTACGACTTTGTTACGACTTATTATATATTTACACTATTTTGTGAAGATGAAAGTTGAAGTTCCTGTCGTAAAAGCAGAGTTTTAAAACTCGTGTGGTTCAGTGTCGTCTGAAGCGATGCACGGCGTAATTACCGTAATAGTTAAATATTATTTCTTTCATTAATTAGAACTTGTTTTTCCTGGCAAAATATTATTTTTTACCAATTGGCAAACCAAGAATTTCCCGATAAAAGTTGTTTTAGAGTAAAGAGTTTGTCATCGCGGAGCCCAATGTGCTGTCCGGTAAAGAAACCTCGGCTTAAAATAAATACAGATATGGAATAATAATATAGTGTGTGATACTCACGCAACTCTCCCGAACTCGTCCCGTGGCACGTCCTTGTCCGGCGCAGACTCCGATATCTTCGCGCGAAAGGCCGCCACCCGCGCCGCTATCTCATCCTTCGGCAACCTACGCAACCACACCAAAGACACACTCATTAGACAAATATAACCTCAAAATAACCAAACTCAACAAAACCGAAACAATAAGAACATTTGCAATTTTATATTATTTTTTTAAGACGTCGTCCGCGCCTCCGCGAACATGCGAAACTGAAAACATGGTAGCAAAATACCAGAGCCTGCAGTACCTACCAAAGCATGATACGACGCGGTTTAACGACGAATTACTTTAGCGAAAAACAATAAAATTTCCCGATAAGAAGTCTATGGCGTGCGACAGCGGACTGAACAGGGGAATACTGTGGATGAATATTTAACGTTGTTGCGAGGAAGGGTGTCACAGACCGGAGAGCATTGCGCTATCGATCCCGACTCCGGCGCAAGGGGTAGTATTGACCCCGACTAGGGTTGCTAAATCAATAATAGACCACATACGGAGGGTGGTTGTAGAAAAAAATATAACAAGGGTGTGTGGATTGAATAGGTGGATCGACATGTGTAATAGTTGGAGATACAGGTTGCGAGGTTTTATAGCTTTTTTTCAGTTACACTTGTAACTATACATAGTGTAGACGATATCTTCGTCCCTCCACTTTATCTTCCAGATTTTCGCGTTAATCTTAGAACAGGGACAACGTGACCTCTATATTTTGGAATATTGGCAAAGAGGGTTTTGTGCAAGTACACTGCACTCGCCACCATAAGAATATAATAACAAATAGTCTTATACATTAACTTTTTCATGCCAAACATTTCACTGGAAGCAGGCTTTTTCTTTTGTGACAGAAATAAAGAAATGTCTGTTTCTTGCCAGATATTTGACCTAACAGCAGTGTGCAAGTGCTTGGAGATTGAATAATTACTAGAAATGTGGCATTAAGCCATATTTTTACTAGTTATTCAATCCAGACCAACTAGAGCCTAACCAAGGCAGACTGAGAGCTCTTTCACAGTATGGAAAAAATAGCTTGAATCAGGCAATTCTATGGAAACTAGTTTGACTCTTGGCGATTGAATAACTGGCATAGGTGTAAGACTAAAACAGGCTTTCAAAACCTATACATTTTTCCAACAAACCATTTTTTCCATTGATTAAAAAAACATGCTTGATGAAGCTAATTAAAACAACCACATTGAAAAAATTAAACATCCCTTTTAGGCATAGTAAAAAATACTATATTACAGTACTGTGCCTATACAATACTTATTTCATGTTGTAAAGCCGTGAGAAATTGAATGCGTACAGTGCAAATTAGAGACATGCTAATCAATTTTTTACACAAAGTACCAAGTTTTAGTGACGGTTACTATTGGAATAAACGATTTCTAGACTTTTGCACAATCTGGATCGGCAAAGTAACTATGTATAGGAAGATCACTGACTTGTTAGAAAAGGCGGTTTAATAAATAAATCAGATATATCGTTTTGTTTGATAGCTGCTGTATTCGGCTTGTGGGGAGCGTTTATGTTGAAAGGTCTGACGCGGGTCACGGGTGACCCCCACGGCCCGAATGGTTCAGTACAGTTAGGCTCACCAGCTTCATGGCCCGAATGGACAGTCTCAAATTTTCACGTGGCGTTCAACATGTTATTCCAAATGTTTTTGATTAAAGAAGATTGACATTTATATGACAGACGTGTTAACAAATGAAATTTTTTTATGGCTATCCCAGTCGTGTCTTGAGAAATAATATTGCCCGTGACACTACTGGAAACGAGTAGTGTCATGGGAAAGTATTTACCTTTCGCTCTACTAGTTGAGCCAAGCAGTAGAGCCACGGGGGATAGACGATATCAAGATGATTGGCAGATAATTATCTGATTTCTACCTGAACGCTCGTGAACGATACCCATCTATCGACATGATTATTACTATAATTATTTTAGTTGAGAGCGCGACGCGCTGCGTAAAGTCGTTTACACAGCAAATTCGGTCGCGAGGCGGTGCGACAGCACTTTTAATCAGTGAACAAAACTCAACACATAGGGTAGACGCACCGGTTGTGGTCGCCTTAGTACCATTTGTGTCCACTTTGAATTTTAAAGATTAAAAAGACAATTCTATGTTAAATTAATATCTTTAAAGAAATTTTGAAACATTTAGATTCACACAAACAATATTAATAATAATATTTATGGAATTACATTGTTTATAATTATCATTTATGCAATAATTTTGACACCTAATGGTCACAACCGGGTCAGTGGCCACAACCGGTACACCCACTATACGTCAATATCACAGAACAGCAGAACTATTTTATTTATTGTTTATAGGCGAGCAGTGTATACTGATGTGCCTATATCAAGCAGAATCAAATAAAATTAGTATTTATCTGTTAAAGAAATTTTTTCCTTCTTTATCCAAAGGTCCAGTCTATTCTTAAATGTGTTTATAGTTCTTGCTGAGATTACATCCTCAGGCAACCTATTCCAGTTGTAGACAACTCTATTGCATAGGATGTGGTGTGCAGTGTTGGTTTGTGATGGTGTAGGCTGCAAGATAAATTTATGGCGTCTGCTATCCCGCATATTTTCGTTTAAGGTGAACATTTCGTGAATATGCGGAAGATTATAGATCTAGATCTCTCTTCTGTGGTCAATATGTAGGTATGTACTGTACTGTATCAGCCTTTTTAATAGTCCACTGCAGGACGTAGGTCTACTCACGAAAGGTGATTAAACCATTTCCACCACGCTGGCCCAGTGCGGGTTGGTGGATTCACATACGCCATCGAATTTCTTCTACGGACGTATGTAGGTTGCCTCACGATGTTTTCCTTCATCGAAAAGCCAGTGGTGTGAAATTCAGGACATAAATTCCAAGGAACTCATTGGTACGATTTGGATTTTAGGATTTGAACCCACGACCTCCATGTACGAAATGTATACATATCTAAATTCTACCATTTTTAACCGACATCAAAAAGAAGGTTCTCGATTCTGGTTTTGATATTTTTTTAAATAATTACAACAAAATTAAATGTGACAACATTTAACTACCCCATGCGGGACGTCAGTGCAAGACTTATCGCCCCTACTTCAAATTAGAACATTTAACTATGAAGTTTTATGAGAAGGGAAAACTGAAAATTCATTCAGTCATTTCATCAATGGCTTTAATTTCACACCTTTCGACATGCATAACAAGTTTTAATTACAAACAACATGTATATGATTGTCCAATTAGCAACCAGAAAATGATTTTATTGTTATGAGCTTTTTAAGAATCAATAACCTATTAATAAATCCAATGTGATAATAACAAAAGAAAGCTGCTGCTATGGCAATGTTGGCATACAAGTAGAGAATGGTTTGATTAGTATCTACAGGGTGTTATTCTTGAAAATAGATATCAAGAATATCATTGTACATACTCTTCACTATGATCAACTTTTACTATGAGTCCAACCAACTCTAACAAAGCGAAAGGAATCGGCTACTGTTTCATACAAAAGTGCAATAGAATTTTTAATCGCAGTTTTGTGTTTGGTCCCACACTATATAAATTGTCAGTTGTCTAGAGAAACGCCCAGTTGATAAAATATGTATAAGAAAAAATACATTCATCATAAAATCTCGAGAACTATATAACTTAATAGCTTTTGGCCGCGGCTTTGTCCGTGTGATTTTTTTGTTTTACTTTTCCAGGATAAAAAATAGCCTATGTCACTTTCCAACCTTTTCACTATACACATGCCAAAAACCAACTCGATTCGTTGCTCAGTTACTGCGTTAAGGAGTAATAAACCAACAAACACATTTTCGGATTTACAATATTAGGAAGGAAGTAAGGATAAAGCTTTATCATAACACATAGATAATTCATAAAGATACTACACCACATAGCGTTTCTACACCTCTCAAGCAACGAGTACTAGTTAATAAAATATAGATAAAATTCCTTTTAGCCCTTGCAAAGCCAAACCAGCTAGCCACATATCATAATAATTTCATATAATCGAGGACCCAGACATTATCTACTGGCAGTATGCCAACATATCTCTATCCATAATATATCTGTCTCATAATTTATTTTAAAATGATCTACTAAGTGTACATTAAATTTCTTCTTTATGCTTTCCAGTTTATGAGGCAAGTGGGTAAAAGAAATGATTTATTGCTAGGAGAAAAGACAATACATGTTTGTTTTGTAATGCCACCATTTCAAAACAAACAGCACAATATTACTAATCAAGTAACAACACTATTATTCTTTTATGGACTCACTGGAACTGGAGTGTCTGGAAGAGATTGCTCTTAGCAATAAGAACCCCTTTCATATTGTGTTTTTTCTATTACTTTTGTTCCTTTTTAGGGTTCTGTAGTAAAATGAGGAAACCTTATAACTTCGTTGTGTCTGTCCTGTCGTCTTGTTAACTTCCACATTTATTAACCAAATTTATTAGTTTAAGTATAGATCTCAATGTTTTAAAATCTTTAAAATTGTGTATTTAAGGGGTAGCTCCAATACATGTAAAGTAGGGAGGAAAATTTTTTTTCAACCCCACCCCTTCATGTTAGGGTATCATATATATATATTGTATATATTGAATAGGGTTTTTAAAATGAGTGTAAGGTTTCATAAATCATATTTTAGTCACATGTTATATTTGTGAGATATAGATTGCTAAAGTTGAAAAAGAGTGTCACCCCCTTAATTTCTAAAGTATATAAGATAGAATGTTCAAACTTTCTGAGTTTATAGGACACATTAAAAACTTTTTCTGAAAATTATTTTGAGCACTGTAGAATAATAACTTTTTGAGTTAAAAAGAAAAATTGAAATTTTTAAACTTGCATATAGCTCAGAGGTTGTTGACCTCACAAACACATTTCTTTGCTAATTATGTTTTTTTTAGCACTCAACCATCTAATTACATCATAAAAATCATCTTCACCATATACGGAAGCCTATCACAAGTCGGGATGCGTGTCTCAACACACTTGACAACTTTTGTGGTTTAAATTTTATTGTATAGAGTCAAAAATATACTATGGTAAAAATATACTATGACAGACATTTAGTACAGAGATAGTGGTCTACCATCCAAAAATTTTGTGGCCAAGATAAACTCTATTCTGGATAACTTCTGAATGGTTTCTACAATCTTCCAGACATCTGCACTCTAAAAAAAAACATATGGGACAGCAGATACCAGCCCAACTGCAACTATCACAAATAAACACATATCCTCACCAATAGAGTGGTCTACAAATGGAACAGGTTGCCAGAGGAAGTAATCATAGTAAGAATTTTTACAATCATATAGAGCGGGCTATTAAAGCTAAGGAGCTTAAGCTTAAGGATAAGAGATTAAGGCTGGGCTGGCTGGTTTAGCTAAAAGCTGAAAAAGAATATGCACAAATAAGCCATGTCGGACTGACCGGTATGGCTGATTTTGTGCACTGACGTTCAGAACCTATCACCCGAAACTGAATAAGAATGGTAAAACTCAGTTAAAATGCTTTATTTGGCAACTCATCCATGTAAAGTCTGACAATGGGGACTATAAGTTAATAATAATCGCGATTTGTAGAAATACTTCTAATATCATAAAAATCGTTTAAAAAAGTTTTGGTATGACGCATGACAATAATTTTAATCTTTCACTTCAAAGAATTTGCAAATAGCCAGGAGATACAGGAGAGGAAAAATAAACAAAATATATTACTAAGTGTTGTGCAAGAAGTCACTAAGTTATATTTTAACTATAGCAGGGTAATGTTAATGCATTATATTTCAAAATAAATTATGACGAAACTATAAGGTAACCTAGAAAATATAGGTTTGAAAATGGCATTGGGAAATTCTTCTTTTTTCAAATAAACCACAAATAACCAATAATATCAAATAAAAATTACTTACCCTTGTTCTTCTAGGCTGTCCTCAAGTTCGGCGCACTTGACTTCAATCTTCCTTTTCCTCTCATGGTCCAAGATCTCCTGATTTGGCTGCTTGTTTGACGCCGAGTCCAACTTGGCAATCTCTTCTTCAGTCCGATAGTTCACAGAATCTTTGGTTTTGCGCACAGAAGCCCAGTTTCTTTGCACGTATCCATTAGTACCGGAGCCTCTCGGCGTCGTTAATCCAATACCGTTATACATTTTATTTTTTCACCTAAAAATATTAAAATTTTAACTTCACCATGCACTTGGTAAAAATGCAATTGGATACAAATAATTGCTTTGCTTTATTTAAAAGAGTACATATAAAGAATACATATTTGTGGTATCGAATAATTGGCGTGGTACAAATTACTGATAACTAACCGTAAATAAACTTCGCAGCAAATATTGAATAATTTTATTTTTCTACAACACAAGACACAGACACGTCCATCTTGGACTTTTAGCTTTTTAATTATTTTTTTTTAATTATCTTTCAGTGCTACCATCTCAATTTTGGCATTCAGCGCTAAATCAGGCGCTGGCCACACTAATACATCCGCAGCCCCTGTGTCCGCTTTGGCCAATGCGGCCTGCGGCCGCAAAAAAAAATAGATTACCGCTGCGGTTTAAAATAGAGATCAAAACTTGTGATTTCACGTATGCATGCACATACGAATGCATGACGAGTAAATTATAATTATGTGGTGAAATCGAACTGAAACAAAATTGTAGGATGAAAAGTTTCTTTTTTTGTGGCCCACAAATCTTCAAAAAGCCGCTTTAGTGTGTGAATTTTTTTGGTTCCGTGAACCACAATAAAACCTTGATTTGTATGATTTGTTAAAAAAAATCAAACTGCCATTTATTCTGTTGTTGTCATTGTCAATGTCATGCTATGAAGGAATTTGTCGAGTCAAGTCTTAGATTATAGAGGGAATAGATGCGAAGTAAATTCTTATGTCCTCCCGCAAAGATTCAGACCGTATAGTGGTCAGCTAATTTGAGGTCCTGTAGGAACGAAGGGCGTGGTTTATATTCTGATTTTTGCCCTCCAACTCTCATTACACCACCTCATTACTTTAATTATATTGTTTGCTTCCCTATATCTTAAGATTAAGGCATTAAAAATATGTAATGAAATTCTTCGCCCCCCGCCATCGACTATACCTCAAAAGGCTTTTGACAGTTGTTGCCGTCATTATTCTGAGACCATCCAACCAATAAGAAATGATCTCCAGATTTGTGTTTTGGTTACAACAAAGCTGATTGTAATTTCTACAAAATATATTGTATTGAACGTGTAAATAAATAGAATTAAGTATAACATTGTAAGGGCACAAACAATAACAACCATGGTTACCTGCTGCGTTCGGGGCTGCGAATCGTGTTCTAAGAACAAAAGCGAAAGTTTACCATTTTTCAGGTTAGTTGTAGTTTTTGTATTTTCACGTCTATTTTTTTGAAATATGAATAAGTCTTCAGTGCAGGAACTATAAATGAAGTTTAAAACTATCTATTTTAATTCACAACACAGCATAAAACGATAATTTTGAGAAAAGCTAATATATTGAATGTTTACATTACTTCAAATAGTGATGTGGTAAAGTTACGATTTTATTGCTTTGCATTTTGTTATTCGATACTTCTATCGGTACATAATCGGTAGAAGTCATAATAAATCTATGGTTGTACAGTACTCATTTTTGCCAAACTTCCTTTTAACCCGACTACCAATTAACGACTACCTTTGTTTTTAAGTGGATTCTTGGTTAACTATTGAGTTTGTAAAAGACAACATTCATATTGGGCTAATGCTGATAGTTCCGACCAAAACAATTAATTGGGAGATAGTATTGATGCATATAATTATCAACATGTTATACTATGGGACTAACCCTCTATGATCACTCCCTGCGTAGTTATCGAATTTTGAAATTAATTATTTTCATTTACTAACAAAAAATATGTACCAATTAACCTGTTTATTGGAACCGTTTTGGTACCTACTTAATTTTCTTTTGCTATTTTTATTTCACGTCATATTCTGTAGTATTAGATGGTTTTACTGTAGTTAATATGTGCTGGCTTGTCTTTTATTTATTTTATTAACACGCTTTTTTTAGTTTCACCTGTTCGTTTGCTTGCTTGCTTGTAACCAATCCCTTTGAGCTCGATTTTGATCTACTTTGAGTGATCATATTTTCTTTAAACTTTGCACACCTATCAAAGATGCATGACAATACATTTATGAAAAAAAATTTGAAAAAAAAAACGAATAAATACTCTTTCATTGCATATCAAACTAAAATGTATAAAATAATGTTCAATACATATAGGCAGAATATAATAATGAACGAAAAATGTTAATAATATTATAAAAAAGCGTGGGATGCTCGATTTACGAAAAATTATGGCACAAAATGTTTTTTTTTTTTTTATAATTGTATTAATATTTTTCGTTCATTATTATTATTTGCCTGTATTGAAAATTATTTTACACTTTTACACTTTTTTATTAGTTATGATATGAAAGCGTGATTTTAGTTTATTTTTAAACTATAGTTATTTATATTGATTTTGGATCTCGGAAACGGATCCAGTGATATGATGATCAGTTATGAGTAAATCTATAGGTAGAGGGCAGCGCGCATAGCAGAAATTAGTAGTTAGGCAGCACATGTGTCACACTCGTGGCTGGGTTTTATATTTTTCTGCTCATGTTTGACTTGACGAGTAATGCATCGCCTATTTTCTATTCTCTATCTTTTCGCCTATTTTAATATCTTTTTGCAAGTCACAATCATATCAAAAAACATATCAAAATGTCGTTAGTTTTTTTAAGTAATTACAATTGAGATCTATACTTGAACTAGGTACTATAAAATCAAATTTTATGCAATTCGGTTGATAAATGTGGAAGTATAATGCGGACAAGTTGTAAAGGAACAATAAATCCTGAAGTATAATTAAGTTTAGGTAAGAAGTACCTATAATAATTTAAGAAACGAAATAAAGTAACTATGATTGGACCATTGATATTTTTTGCCACCAAAAACATGTAAACTAATTTATTATTTCAAATTAAATGCAATTATTTAAAATATGTTATTTTTTATTATTTCGATACACATTTCCTAATAACATTTGTTTTTAACGAGTTTGTAAATGGTTTTTTACCATTTTCAGATTTGGTAACTAAAATTCATTTAGCAATGATATATGGATATACTGTTACGCTTTTTATTGAAAAAAAAAAACTAAATTTGTTTGCTGGTCTAAGTGTACGATACATTTAACAGTGTCTTAGTTTCATACATATCTGGTTGCTTAGAATCTTTTTGAAAATAATTGTTTTCAAAACTCGGTAACTACACAGGAGGTGTCATGTGGGATAAAATGTACAGGATAATAATAATATTACCTACTAATATACCTACTAATATTATTTCCTAAATAATTTTTTTGCCGGCATTTTTTCAGTTAGCCCAAAATGAATGATGTCTTTTATATAGTGGTTTAGAAAGAGCGAAATAATGAGGAAAGTTATAAATAAAATTTATGACAGTAAATTTAAAAGTGTTGTGTCAATTATGAAGGCGCCGCCGTCGTAATTATAATAGCTAATTAGCATATTTCTATTTTTTTTTTCACTTTAGGCATTCGATAGAGATAACATTTTTGACATTGCTATTAAATTTACGACAGCATCTTCATAATTGGGCCTAATATAAGCTTAAAAATCTTTTAGTACATCGGCAGTCAAGTATTTCTCGGAATAATCGAAATTTTATCGATTCGAATTTCGTATCGATTTACGAACTATTGATTTAGCACAACGCTTCAAGGGGGCGGGGCAAAATCGACGATCGAATCCATGTTTCCGAGATTTGCTATGACGTAGCTAAGACTCGTTTTTTGAGCGCTCGGGCGCCCCTATGAGTCAAGTTGGTCAAGTTTCGTTTCGCCTTTTCGGCACTGTCACTGTTGATTTGACTGTTTTTAATTTTTTATCAATTTTATTGTTTGCTGATAACGATTAGCTAGAATTAAATGCATAGAAACACAATATCTTGCAACGTGTATCAGCCATACCATAATTCATAAGTGAAGAACAAAATTACTGCCTACTATTAAGTCCTAGTGTAATAGTGTCTATACCTTCAGATACCGGTATTTATTGCTGAAACAATGGTTTCCTACGTGGAGCTGACTGGCTTCGATGCTTTCCACAAGTATACGGAGTCTATAGATCCTAACGGTCCTCCTGTGCTCTTCTACTTCAGCGGTTCCAAGACTCCAGACGGCAATAGTTGGTGCCCGGATTGTGTTGAGGGTAAGCTCTGTTTATTGTACATGTAATGAAACTAGTGTTTGATTTTCTACTTTGGACATATATTGTTGTTCTCTAAATGTAGTGTAGGGCTAGCTATGGGCGGTAGCATTTAGGTGCGCACCAGGTTAAGAAGTGCCCACATTAACCCTTCACCCGTTTTGTCCCATATCCAAGACATACCCATTGCATGTTGTGTCTCAGATCTGAGCCCTCAAACCTCTACCTGATTTTAAATCGTTTATATGTCGATATAAGATTCAAACTTGCCTAAATCAAAAACGAATGAGTTGGGAATGAACTGGCCCTCTATTCTCAATGGTCGTTCAGCAAATTTATACAGTTCAAGTGTTCATTCAAGACGCCGTTAGTTGGCCATATTTACTACTGCCCCAGCGAACAGCACTTGTCGATTTTTCAAGAAAACACAAAGAAAGATAAATAAATGCTTTTGTTTTTAGTGTTATTTACTATGTAGAGATGCTGTCTGTCAAATTATACATGTAAAATTAGTTTAGATTTCGGAAAAAACTAATAACAACTTTTTGCGACGCAAAGTGATCATCTTTGTTTTCTTCATATTTATTTTATTTTCGTAATAGTCTGACCAAATAATGATGTAATCATATGGAAATTTTATTAGCATTTCATTTTTTTTAGTTGTATTTACGAGATAAGTAATTTTTTTAGTAAAATACCTTGATTTACAAGTCGAGTGATCGAGTTCGCATTCAAGTACACTCACACATATACACAATACATCCTGTACAAGCACAGATCTGAGACTAAACAGACGAATGTATCATGCACCGACACTGATCTGGGACTAAACAGATTTGAGTATTTGACAGTAATTTGAGACTTACGCACACATGCATACATTTTGGGTTTTTTTTCCAGTTTCTTTTTCCGGATTTTATAAATATCTTGTATGAAACTAGTGGTGTTATATATCTTCAAATGGTAGTATATTTATTCTAGTTTATTGGTAACACTTTTCGTGGACCACAGACAACAAACAAGTCCAGACGAGGCCAATGAATTGAAGGTTATGTAAATGAGGTCCTCTTTCAGGTTTCTCGTAATAAAACGTTTTCCTATCAATTATTAGGCAGTCTAGACACATTGGCGTGCAGAGAGATCTATAACTTCCATAAATAAGTGCTTTTCAACATCTCAAACCTAATATTTAGGTCCTACGGCATGCCCAAAGTGGTAGTATTCAAAGAGATTCAAAGTGAATTCTGAGTATTTTCTTTGTACTTTTCAACCTTGAAATTCAAATCCAAATTGTTCTAGACTTCTTATTCTATTCATATCACAGGATGGATATATAATTCAACGCATATTATAAATAAAAATATTTAACTTTGGAATAAGATTTTATTGAAAATATGTAGCAATTCGTACTGCGCGCAGAAATTGAGCACATATATCATGTTTATGAGCCTGTAGAATATAAATACAGCACTAGTTTACAATAAAATATAGTTTATAACGTTTATTAGCTATCTGATATTCCATACAAACGTTAAAAACTATATGATTCATTCATTTTTATGTAAAACTTCATTATATTCAAAATCAAGTCTTATCGCGCGCTCTCCGCTCCGCCACCGCGACAGACAAGCATTCATCGGCGCGCGCCTGGTCAACGGGTGAAGGGTTAAACTTTTTCCTCATTTCCTAATGATTTCTGGGAGACGTGGACCTTTAGGATGAGTAGTAGATGAGACTTCCACGATGATTGTCATAATAATACGTACATTTCTTTGGTATTTTAAAAATCAAATTAAAACAAAGCTTTTAGAGAAAGCGTACTATTCAATTCAAGACTTTATGGAAGACCAATGGTAAATAATTAAAATGTATGTATATATAATATTCATAACTTATCAAATAATAATAATTATAATAAACTCAGTACAGTAAAATAATAAGATATAATTAGCCTGTGTATAGCTTGAGAAATTCCTATGGTATATTGCAACCCTATTACTAAATTGTAAATAATTTAATTTAAATACCTACATTGTTATTCTTAGTATAGATAATAAGAATAGTAATAAGTAATTAAGAGTACTTATTGTTCTTTTGCAGCGCCCTAACGGGGTCTATGTTTTGTACTACAGTTAGTTTTAACATTGTTATGTACACTACATTGTGCAAATAAAGAAATAAATAAATCAGTATACCTTCAAAGAAATCGCTTCCAGCTATAAGTTTACCTAGTGTTACACTAACATTCAAATTTATTTCTAATTCTAATATGAATTGGGGGCGATAAGTCCCGCACCGACGTCCCGCATGGGGTGTTTTGTGCGTTTCCCCCTCCAGCGTTTACCCGAGCCAGCCCAGCTCCTTAAAGTAACGGAGCGTGGCTCTGGGCCGCTGGCATAACTGCTCCAGTAGCTTAGATGGTGAATGAGATGATGATAATGCAGAGGCATCATGCAATCCGTTAGCTGTTCTAGTGTCTTCTGTGGCTTTGCAGTGCCACAGTACATGCTCTACAGTTTCGTTATCCTGCAAACAGCCGCGACATAGTGGGCTGTCAGTGGCTCCTAGTTTATACAAGTGACTATTTAAGTTGCAGTGACCAGTTATGAGTTCTACCATAAGTCGGAGGTCTTGCCGCTGCAACTTCAATAGGTCGTTTGTGATGTTTCTATTTAGATTGGGGAAGGCAGCCTTAGAGTGCTTGCAGTCCTCCCTTTTGTTCCACATATTCTGTTGTTCTTTTTCGGTATGACGACGCAGCAACTCGCGCACTTCCGCCGCTGTTGGCTTACAGTGTTTTGTTGCTTCGTCCCCTACCTGTTTTCTCGTGCCCTCTTTGGCAAGGGTGTCGGCTATATTGTTGCCTGAACATGGTCCGTGACTCTTTGTCCAGCGCACGATTGTTCTGTGCTTACTTGAAATAGTTTGAAGTGCTGCATGACACTCAGCGGTAACTCTAGACCTCGTTACAGGTCTTTTGAGTGCATAGATAGTAGCAGCACTATCAACCGTGAACACGATGACTTCTTTGGTCTCGGTATTTACTGTAGCTGTCAGAAGCTCATTTAAGGGTTCAACTGCCTTTGCGGCTA
Source organism: Hypomecis punctinalis (assembly GCA_949316475.1). Lineage (NCBI taxonomy): Eukaryota > Metazoa > Arthropoda > Insecta > Lepidoptera > Geometridae > Hypomecis > Hypomecis punctinalis. The sequence continues at coordinate 21,841,178 of OX438803.1, forward strand.
GTAATAAGCCCATGGCCTCTGCTTGCAAAGTCGTTGTAGTTTTGCTCAGGGCCAGGGACTCTCTGAGCCCAAGTTCCGGCGAGTAATAGCCGCAGCCTGTTCCATTCCTGTTTTTTGCGCCATCCGTGTAGACGTTCCAAGTTGGCACTACATCGTTTGACACATCGTTTTCTATGATCAGTTCATACTTTTTGCTATCTAGATGTGTTTTAGCTATTCTATCCGTTCCACGGTTTGCTTCGGGAATTATTGCCACCGCCCGATCGATAATTCTGGAGTGGTTTGTCATGACACCCATATTCTTCCACTGATTTGTTGATTTGATTCGTAGGGCAGAAGCCATAGCCTCCTGCTGTATGTGCAGGTGCAGTGGAGTGAGCCCTAAGATAATTTCGAGAGCAGCTGAGGGTGTCTTTTTCATACATCCGCTGATTAGAGAGCACGCAAGTCTTTGCGTTTGTTGTAGCTTAGTTATAGTGGTCACTAGGTTCGTACGTGTCCACCACACGACACAGCCGTATGTGAGAACCGGACGCACTATGACAGTATATAGCCAGTGACAGAGCTTTGGCTTTAGACCCCAGTCTTTTCCCACCGCCCTGGTGCACTGCCATAGAATGTTTGTTGCTTTTAGGTGACATACTCTAGTTGTTTTCCCCACAAAAGTTTACTGTCTAGCCAGATACCAAGATATTTAACTTCCTTGCTTAGTGTTAACTTAGTACCAAACAGCGAAGGAGTTTTTAAATCTGTTTTCTTGGTTTTTCGTGTGAACAGCACTAACTCCGTTTTTTGTGGATTCACGGAGAGTCCGTGTCGTTCACACCATTGTTCAACGATCTTGAGTGCTTTCTGCATCTTCTCGCACAGAGTCGACTCGAAGAGTCCAGACACCATGATTACTAAGTCGTCAGCATATGCCACAGTGACAATGCCTTCTTTGTTCAGGAGTGCGACGAGTTCGTCCACCACTACTACCCACAGTAAAGGTGACATGACTCCTCCTTGTGGGCAGCCCTTTGTGACTCGACAGCGTGTCGCGCCTGCCGTCTCAATGTTGGCTGTTCTGCCAGCGAGCATTGTGGTTATCCAACCATTTACTCTGCTGTCTACTCCGTGTTTTTTCAAACCTTCCTCAATACTAGTGAAAGTAGTCCTGTCAAAAGCCCCCTCAATGTCAATAAAGGTGGCTAAGCAGGACTGTTTGCTTTCCAGAGCGGATTCGATTTTGTAGACTACTTGGTGGAGAGCAGTCTCCGTTGATTTGCCCGATTGGTAGGCATGTTGATTATTGTGGACTGGATTTTCTGTCAGGGGTCCACCTCTTATGTGCTTATCGCAGAGTCTTTCCAGCGTTTTCAGTAGGAAAGAGCTGAGACTTATTGGTCTAAACGACTTCGGGTTTGTATAATCGGTCTTTCCTGGCTTTGGTAGAAATATCACTTTTACTTCTCTCCAGGCTTTAGGTATATATCTCCATGCCATACAAGATCTAAATATGGCCATGAGATGTGTTTTTATCATTTTTAGGCCCCATTGCAGGAGCGCTGGAAATATTTCATCCAGTCCGGGTGCCTTGTGTGGTTGAAAAGTACTTATTGCCCATAGAAGAGTCTCCTCTGTGACAATAGAGTCTGCAAAATCCCAGTCTTCTTTACCAGGTTGATGTGGTGTTTGTGGTTCCCATCCATTTGTGTCGTTCAGTTGACAGTCTGGAAAGTGTGTTTGTAAAAGCAGTTCAAATTGCTCTTGTTCTGAGGCTGTATAATTACCATCAGCCTTCTTCAAAGTACCTAGCTTTAATTGTGAGTCGCTAGATATGATTTTTCTAAGTCGCGCAGTTTCACTCTCAGATTGGATAGAGTTACTATACTTTTTCCATGAGTTCTTCTGGCTCTTTTTGACCTCCACCTTGAAACGGTGTCGCATTTTTCTATACTCTTCCCAGTCCACCGGAGCATCGGTGTTCATAGCTCTGTTGAAAAGGTGTCTGACCTTCTTCCTGAGCTTGGTCAGGTCCTTGTTCCACCATCTGTCTTTTTTAGGAATAGAACTATGGTTTTCCTTTCTTAACGGGCAAGCTATTTCATAGCTCGTTATCAAAGCATGTACCAAGACTTCTGTCGTGGTCTCTATTTCCTGCGGCGATAGTTCCGCATTTAGGTCTAGTGGTACTCCTGACATGGCCTTTTCGAGTTCAGTTCTAAAGGTTGGTATGTCAGTTTTCTTCGGGTTTCTATAGGTTCGTGGTTCGTGCTTACCAACAGTTAAGCTATATCTGATCCATCTGTGGTCCGAACCAGAGTATTCATCAGTCGCCACGCGCCAATCATTGATTGTTTTGGAGATATTGCTTGTAGCCAGTGTGATGTCGATAATTGTTCTGGCCCAAGATGTTACAAAAGTAGGCTCTGAGCCATGGTTTAGTAGGTTCAAGTCGTGCCTGAGGATAAAGTCAAGCACATCGTTTCCCCTCTCATTTGTATTAGGACTTCCCCACACAGTACAGTGGGCGTTTGAGTCACATCCTATTATGCATTCTAGTTTGTTACTTGTACAGAAAAGCATTAATTCTTCTAGCGCCGGATGTGGCGCATCTTCTGTAATATCTAGGTACACCGAAGCTACAACTACAGTACCGAGGTTGCCTTGGAGACCAGTATCCAATTTAACTACAGTGAGATCATCATTACACAAATGTGTCACCAAGGACGCCTTATACGGCTGCGGTATATATACAAGAGTACGCATTTTATTTTGCACGGGAGGAAAGAATACGTTACCTCGGAGACCATTAAAGCCGCTTACCTTGCCACGGATTAAATACGGTTCCTGGACCAGTGCTATTGTGTTCTGTCGCTTCTCAAGGGCTTCGCGTAGGGCGGCGGAGCCTGAGACGCTATGATGAATGTTACCCTGAATTATATTGAGATTAGTACCGCTGTTTAGTGTACCATGTGAACCTTCGGCTGCCGAAGCAGTCGAAGTGTGTGTGCTTTTGTGAATTAATTTAGTATGGCAATCCATTTTTAAAAAAAAAATTTATTTGGACCCCTACCTACCCATTAGGCATCGTGGTCGGCGCGGGAGTGGCCTGCACGATCCGTGTCCACGGACGACGCGGGCGAGAAGATGCTGAGCCCGTACAGGTCCAGCATCCCGTCGCCCTCGTCGGCCGCGTCCAGCAACCGCTCCTCCTCCTCCCTCGTCCACCCCATGCTCTCGGCGACCGGCGTGTCGTCGTCGGCGTCGGCATTCAAATTTATTTGTATTATTATTGTTTTTTTTTATGTACAATAAAGTGTTATAAATATCTAATTCTGATGCATTTGAGACCCAATGTTTATAGAATTGCCATTCAGCCTGGTGATGTTGTCCTGGCCAAAATACTGGGCGCAGTGGGGACACCATCAATAGATAAGCTTCAGCATCAGTAATCTAGATCTTCATTAGTCTGTGGGTCATAATAAACCTACTCTGTAGGTAACTATATGTGTAAATATTTTATTTAGACTTTTTCATGAATATTATGTCAAAAACTTCAAAACTTAACTACACTAAAAACAAACTAAAAAATATCTATCTGTCAATATATTTTCACAAAATTAAAAATGGCTCACCATAAGTCTCATGCTAAACAAGTAAAAAAAATGGAGACTCCTTATCTGAACAATTACCAAGAGTTCACTGAATTTATCGAAAAGCTGAATGAGAGGAAGAAAGATATTTATTTTATGTTTACTGGTGCCAAGAAAGAGAATGGTAGGAGTTGGTGTATTTACTGCCAAATGGGTACTGTTACCTGCTTTGTAAATACTTAAAATGTATATAGCACCAATGATGTTTAATGTCTAGATAAGCAGACTCAAACAACTGCGTTGCTAGGCATGGCGACACATTAACCGCCCGAATATCGTTGGTAGGTAATCAAAGAATCATATCTCTATCCCTGTTACACTAGTTGCTAAAGTACGGTAAGACGTTGAAAATGACAGAAATAGCAATATTTTTAAATTTAGTCGGACAATGCCTACTTAGGGTGCCAGTTCATTAGATTGTATTTTCCCCAAAATGTTACGATATCTTCTCAATGTCAGTGATACAAACCGATATTTTTAATAATCAACATTTTAGTAATAACATTATGAATTTGAGTCATTAATAAAACTCAAATATAATATGATGTAATTATGAATAAAGTTATAATACAAAGAATATTTTATTCATTTATCCGTCCAATATTTATTCGTTCTTGATAATTAAAATAATTATCGTCATAATAATACTTAATTATCAAAAACGTGTCATATTGTAGCACAGGATATTCCTTAAGAAAATTCGAAAGCATTGCATGAAGAATCTACAATATATTGTTTTGAAAATTGCAGTGATGTTTTTTTTATTCTGGAACCGTTGGAGTAAACAATTATAATAAACAATAATAAATATAGCAGACTAACAGCTAGCATAACACCGCCACCCGCGCCCGAGTTCGTAAGCTCTTACCACTAGTTACCACGCACCCCGCACGGCCCGCGTGCAGTCTGTGTCACTCATACTCGTACATACCTATACCACGCAGCGCGCGCTTTTTCAGTATCTCTGTATCACGTAAAACTTCTTTGAAAATTGTAGCCTAATATGTTATACTATACCTGTACTTCAATCTCCGGACATAGATACCTGTTGCCGTTGAGCTATTTGATGAAACTAATAATTACAAAACGATTATTTAAGCCTGATTCTGCTGCTAGTTATGAATCACTATCAATAATTATAAAAATAGTAATGATTATTAGTATTATTTAAAATCGCTGTAGACGTTAATGCCGCCCATTAATCTAGGTACCCGATTTGTTATTATCTTTGTACTCTTGTATTTTTAGTATTTATTGAAGTTATATTGTAATCTATTGTAATTTTACTATTTCACTATTTACTATTATTATCCAGTCAGTTTCTTTTCGTAATATTCTAATGGCTTTTATCCATTATTTGTCGTTATCTTTACGTATTTTGTCTGCGGATATCCTATAGTATCAAAAAAGTAATTATCGATTAGTCGAAATCTCCCATAATTATGGGGAAACAAAATTATGTTTCACCTGGCATCACCAATTGTAAAATTATTTATTTTTAAAATCATGATATTATATGTGATAGTTTCAATTAATACGAATAGTGTAAACCGTATTTACTTGTGGAAATAAACTCCAGAAGCTTTATGAAGAAATTGAGAACGGGATTAAGAGGTTTTGACTACACATTTCTCCATTTTTAATTTTTTAAATAATATTTTGACGTCTGATATATTCAACCATTTTGTTTAATCGCGACTAAGGCCGGTCGGCGCGCTTCGCCGGCGTACGCCGGCAGTTGGCTGACGTCGTCATAGACAACAATCTTCAGTTCTCGTGTATTATACTTCAATGTATAGCACCCTAAAATTACATTAATAAAGCCAGAGGTAGTCATAATTACGAACTTACATGACATATATACTTGTTTATACCCTCATTGTAATAACATACTTATTTAACTAGTAGCCATTGATACAAATGGCTAATTAAATATCATTATGCATTATAAAATTAAAGATCCTTCAATAGAAACATGAAAAAGGCACTAAAAAAATTACTACCAGTCTGTAAGAGGATGAACACAAAAGAAAACAAAACTTTTTATTTCATTTCCACATCATACTGACAGCAATGCCAAGATGATATAACTGATTATACTGCTTTAAGACCGCACTTTGATTCACATTCAAGGTGAAATGGTTAAAAAACTGATGGTAAAAATAAGTGAAAAAGAATAAAGCCCAATTCAAGTGACTGCACATGCAGCTCTAATATATATTATAGATCACTTGAATATTTGTGTAGAAAATGCATTGTAATATGCCTTGTTATAATTTATATTGATATATATTATAGCTATGTGTATGATGGGCTTTATTCTTTTTCACTTATTTTTACCTTCAGTTTTTTTACCATTTCACCTTAAAATCAATTGACCACCATTTGGCCTTGAAATGGCATTTGACCATCATTTCACCTTGAAATGGTGGTCAAATGCAAATATATTAGCAATAAACACTCATGAACCTTATGCTATTGTTCATTCAAAATGGTATAGTGCCAGTGTTCTTATAATATTTGTCTATTGTTTCAGCTGAACCTATAGTGAAGTCATTCTTGGGTGAAATAGAGAGACACATAATCTTCGCTTATGTTGATGTTGGAGAAAGGGAATAGTAAGTGTACCTATCTACTAATTAGATCTTATTTTTTTTTAAACACCGCTAGTATAGGCAGATTCAAACTTAATCAACAACGTCACAAGTCTCGCCTCATGTTTACAGACTTTATTAAGTTTGATTTATGGCCTATAACATGTATAATATTTTCAACCAACTTCATATAAGAAGGTTCTCAATTCGCCTGAATGTTTTTTTATATGTTACGAGATTATGCCGCCAGTTATTAAACAATTTTGATGATTCTTTCTTTGTTTCGTAGGTCAAGCATCAGAAGTAGTTCCTTTTAAATTTTATTGAAATTGGCTGAGACGTTTTTAAACATCAACAATGTGAAAATTACTACATCGATGATACTTTGATTTGCGAACTATTCAAATTCTGTACACGGTTGAAGTCAGTTATGCAATTTTTGGCGAATATTAATTATTTTTGGCTTATCTTCTAGCTGGAAAGACAAGGCCTGCCCCTTCAGGACCGACCCGCGCACCAAGCTCATGGTGATCCCCACCATCATCAAGTGGAAAGGCGTCCAGAGGCTGGAAGGCAGCCAGTGCAACAAGAGGGAACTGCTGCAGATGCTCATTGAAGATGAAGAGGATTAGAAGATGCATTGGGGTATTGGAAACATATTTCTAGTTAGCTTTGTACAGATACAATGGGCCACCTTTAACATCAGTTGAGGTGCTAAAATTGAAGCCAGTAGCGAAAATCCCGAATAAGATACAGTGGAGCCTCGATTAACCGGACTAATACGTGTCGTTGTGCATTGGGATAAACAAAAATCCGGATCGTATAAATTAAAAAAAGCTACTTACCTTATTATCTTGGCTAACTTACGACTAGTAGACTTAAGTGTCTCTTTTTAATGAATCAGTACTGTTTAGTTTATCTTTAAGCGGCAATACCACTTACACTTTTTTTACGTTCAAAGATCGCGCGGCGACTCTGCGCAGTGCAGAACTTTAGCAACAAAAACAATTCGCGAAGAGCAAATATAGAGAGCGGGGCGCGGGTTATGAAACTTCTGACTTGTCCATTTATGTAAGGCTTCAACTTGAAAAATTTTTTGGCGACGTTGGGTTGTAGTCCAAATCCGGATAATCGAGGTTCTACTGTAATAATAAAATAGAAAATAAAACTATCCATCCTACTAATTTACTAGCACCTTAAGTGCTAACCATGACTATTGGCTACTCTACTAGTTTTGTATGAAATTTCAAACATATTAATGTACTTTAATATAGAGTTAATACACTCTGCACCTAGTGGAGCTAGCGCTGCTGAAAATTAGTTATCAAAATGTTTATAAATACACCAGTTATTTTTGTGCAATGGCCATAACCAAACTATGTGTAACTGGCATAATATATGTAAATAAGTATATATAATCATAAGATCGCCATTCGATTTGGAATAATTTTCTAAATAAACGCTAATAAAATATTGAACATCTACTTTTTCTCACAAAAAAATCTCTCTGTAACAGTAAACCTCAAAAAGTCAGTATCAGTCTTAGCAGTTTTTCAAAATAATGAGGTAAGTACCTAACTATTTATCAGTATTTTAGAATTTTAGTAGTTTAGCCTATTAACAAGTTTTTAAAAAGGCAGACTGATAAGATTAATCAAATAATTACACTACTATCATATGATAGTGAATATATCATTGATGCATGAAATTTATTTTTGCTATCCAATAAGTAAACAATATGATAAAGTTTAATAAAACAAAGAAATAGATAAAACAATTATTTATTGATTTCAATTATCTCTATCTAAGTATAAAAATGGTACCCAAGTACCTTGCATATAAAATTTACATTTGTTATACAATATTTAGAGGCGAGCAAATCTATATTACAATAGTTAACATTTTGTCTATTTAAGTAAACACAATATTGTACTGTGTGAACTAAGTGTAACTTGTTTCAATTAATAAAACATTTGGGGTTTGTGTGCTTTCGCTTGCATAACTAAATGAGTGCAAGCAAGAGGTCACGAAAAGAGATATTGCAAAAATATATCGAGCTTAGGCCATTATCTTGTACAGTATTTAATTATTTGCTTTATTTGTTTTGGAAAATGATTTTCCTATTATTTTCTTTCATAACATTATTCATTTAAAGGAATTTAATATTTTCAGATCTTATCATCTATTGACATTGCTTGTAAAATATGGCGGCATGATGGCGGCCTTGAATGAAAATCAAATGAGACAATGATATTACATTCAAATTAAGCATTCAGTGCGGTTGTTTTACTCCGTTTATTTAGCATATTTTAATGGATTTTTTGAGGTACTGTACTCAGTCTGGTGCCACTTAGCAAGATCTTTTGGATGTTTTCTTTATTGAAACAAATTAAACTTTCATAATTTTCACAGCCCGCCGCCTTCTAATTAGGTACAATTTCTTATCACAGATATATTGTTGAATGTGTCAACAATACAGCTTACGTACCCGCTGCTTACATTTAAACGTAAATGCATAAAAATAAACAAACAACAAAAATAATGACCTACACCACAACTTTGTAGAGATATACTAAACTAAAATATAAAATGATTACCTCTAGTCCATAAAGTTTTAAGTATGAGTAGATAGCAAGATCTTCAGTCCGTCCTTCAGTAGATAGCAAGATCTTCAGTCAAGATCTTCAATCAGTGGTCCCCCTAGCACCTGTATTGAGCCGCTTGTTCAATCTGTGTTTGCGGAGCGGCGTATACCCGGCAGCGCTCAAAAAAGTAAAAATATGCCCCTTGTACAAGGGTAAAGGTAAGAAGTCTGACCTCAAATCCTACCGCCCAATATCTTTAGTACCGGCAATTAGTAAAATATTCGAGGTGGGCCTGAACAGAAGAATACTAAATTTTGCGTTGGAGCGCAATATCCTGTCAGACAGGCAGTATGCCTACCGGGCTGGGCGTTCAACCACCGATTTAGTGCGAGAAGTGGTCTGGCGGGTTCTGAGCGCGCGTGAGGCGGGTTTGCAGGTGGCTCTGGTCTGTTGTGACCTATCCCGCGCGTTCGACACCGCGGACCACCGTCTCATCACGAAAAAATTAGATTACCACGGTGTGCGCGGCCGGGCCGGGGCCCTTGTCTCCTCATTTTCATCTGAGAGAACGCAAGTGGTGGTAGGTGACATGGGTCGTGTGACCTCTGGGGAGCTGGAGATCGTGATGGGCGTCCCGCAAGGCTCGTGTTTCTCAAACTCTCTGTTCAGCCTTCTCCTGAATGACCTGCCAGGTGCCATCCATGACGCAGAGGTCTACATGTATGCTGACGATGTGGCTGCGGTGGTCACAGCGCCATCGAAAAGCCAGTTGCAATGTAAGATGAACTCTGTGGTTCAACGGTTGGATGAGTGGTTTAGGTCAAACGGGCTGGCGCTGAATAGAGAGAAAACTTGTTTTATGACGTTCAACCTCAACGGCAAAGCATCCTGCCAGTATTCTGTGGCCCTAGGTGGTGCTACACTTCAGCAAGTTAATGGTACGAGGTTGCTGGGATTTAGCATCGATAGCGCACTGACATGGGAGACGCACATTGACGAGGTCTGCTCTAAGTTGAGTCGCTCATGCTTTGCTCTTCGACGGCTCGCGAGCACCGCCACCCGCGACGTTGTGCGCTCGTGTTACTTTGCTACGGTGCACAGCAGCCTAACTTACGGGCTGGAACTGTGGGGTCGGGCCGCGGAGATCAACAGAGCGTTCGTCATGCAGAAGCGGGCTGTACGAGCTATTTTTGGTGCTTCGGATGACGTTTCGTGCGTAGGTTTTTTCAGAGAGTTACAGATTCTCCCATTGCCTTGTGAGGTAATCTACCAGCTAGCCCTATTTACACATACTCATTTGTCCTCATATAAAAAGAGAGGAGTGAACACATCCCGCGACCTGAGGAGTAATAAAAGGCGTAACCAGCTGGTGACGCCCTCTCATAAGCTCGCGAGGTCGGAGGGGTCAGTCTATGTATCAGGTCCTGCGATTTACAATAGAATACCCGGTCAAGTGCGAGATGCACCTTCCGCCGTGTCTTTTAAAACTAAACTAAGGAACTGGCTCCAAACCGAGCTATTCTATGACATTAAAGAGTTCTTGAAATTACCAGAAATTATAACTGATTGACTTTTGTTATTAGATATATTAATATCGAATTTATATTTTGACATTTAATTATTATTTTCGATTTTTGACATGTAACTATGGTGTTATCAATAAAATATTTGTATTTGATATCCTCAAGTAGGTATTGTTATAGGCCGAATCATATAACTTTGCGGTTGTGATGTTATCTGCAAGCTGCGGATACCCCAATCCTGACTGAAGCTCACTTAATTAATAGCTACGCCAGCCCCCCTACCGCCTAAAGTAATAGCAATCGTAATAGCAATCGTTTATGACTTCATTTTAGTCATTTAGCACCGCCTATGTGACGTTAGCCATCAAAGTTGTTCATTCAAAGATTGCTTTCGCAATCCGCGCAATGCAATTGATGGCTAACATCACATAAGCGGTGCCAAATGACTAAAATGAAGTCATAAACGATTGCTATTACGATTGCTATTGCTTAGGCGGTAGGGGGGCAGGATTGGGTTATCCGCAGATTGTAGCTAACATCACAGTCGTCAAGTTGTATGATTCGGACTATAGTAAATGTTATAACATACCTATTTTATTTTCTGGACTAAGAACACTTGAGAAAGTAAGAGACCCTTCCTATTCAACCTGAAATTAACGTTCACTTTCTAGTTCATACTTCTGTTCAAAGGTTTTGGTATATATTTTTTTGCATTATATCTTATACTTTCCTGATAGCTCATTACCATAGTTTTGGTTTCTGCGTACCTTATTATGGTATAGGCCGAATCAAACTTCTTGGCGGCTGCGAAGTTAGGTACAAGCTGCGGACAGCCCAATCCTGGCTGAAGCTCACGTACAGCTGCGCGATTATTGAGTTTCGTGCAGCTTGTAGCTAATTTAACAGTCGCCAAAAAGCTTGATTCGGCATATAGGTGGACGTAATGAACTAAAGTGTTATCCGTTATAAAGATTACTGGCTAGTCTTATTAATTTCAGTCTATTATACTAGTACTACAACATACATTTTAGTCCTGAATTTCTGCAGACGGAAGTGGTATCAAAAGGTACAAATGGCATTTAAATAATTTTGAACAATTTACATTGTTCCATCTAGTTTCATCACAATACCCTAAATATTCGCGTCACGGCGATGGTCCTCCTAGTAGAGCAAGAGTCCGCGATGGTCAGACCTTCGTTATTTTATAAAAGCTAAAAGTTTCTCTGTTCATGTTCTCAGCACAGCACAGGTAAGACCGATCAACCCTTTTTATTTCGGACGAAAGCGTTCTTGTCAGATATCACTGAATCTCTTCAGTATTAGCTATATAGTCTCCATACAGTCAAGGTTGCCCAGTATGTTGTAGCTGTAGGTACTAGTTGTGTGAAGTGACATCTAATCCTTGATGTTGGTTTGTTGGTGTTGATGGTTTGGATCATCACCGCCGGGGTTGATACTGAGACCAGCACGTTGTAGATAGGTAGAGGTGCCTTAGTACGGCGCGCTCTTGTCAGATATCACTGAATCTCTTCTACATCAGGGGTAGTTTCCGTACAGCCAAGGTTGTAATTCAGAAGTGACTCCTAGACCTTGATGGCTTTGGAGACGAATCGGTACTGAGATCAGCACGTCGTAAAATAGATACCTTCTTTTTACGGCGCGCTCTTGACAGATATCATTGAATCTCTTCAACATTAGGGGTAGTTTCCGTACAGTCAAGGTTGCCCAGTATGTTGTAATTCAGAAGTGACCCCTAGACCTTGATGGCTTTGGAGAAGAATCGGTACTGAGATCAGCACGTCCTTGAATAGGTACCTTCTTTTTATGGCGCGCTCTTGTCAGATATCATTGAATCTCTTTTACATTAGGGTTTTCTGTACAATTAGTCAATGTTGTCTAGTATGTTGGAGATGTGTGAAGTGACCCCTAGACCTTGATGGCTTTGGAGTCGAGTCGGTACTGAGATCAGCACGTCGTAGAATGCTTTTTTGTTTCGGAGGATCGTGCTCTTGTTGTCAGATATCACTGAATCTCTTCAACATTATGTGTAGTCTCCGTACAGTCATGGCTACCTAGTATGTTGTAGTTGAATGAAGTGACCCCTAGACTTTGATGGCTTTAGAGGCAGCGGCGACGGGCGCGAGGCTGTCGTCGGGATCGCCGCCGATGTTAAGGTCGCGCGTCGGAACTGAGATCAGCACGTCGTAGAATACCTTCTTGTTTCGGAGGAACGCGCTCTTGTTGTCGAATATTACTGAATCTGAAATGCAAGTATCATTTTTGAGTTTCTAAGTAACATAAGTCGTAAGTAGTAGACCAACCACTACGATATCCTCATAGCCATAGGGCCTAGAGACCTGCACGACGCCGACGTCGACGGGTCCATCAGACACCTTCCTTGGTCTGTAGACCACCTCGTGGTCATCACAACTCAATACTTACAAGTAGCGGGTCCAGAGACCGGCATGACGCCGACGTCGACGGGTCCCTCAGACACCTTTCTGGGTCCATGAACCACCTCCTCATTGCCCTCCTCGTCGCGTCGCTTGATCACGAACTTGATGTCGTGGCTGTCTACTCCGAACTCCCATCTACAAGTAAAAAATATGTACATAATGAAAAGGAAAAAAGAAGAAAGAAAGAAAATAAGGAAAAATATCTCCTAAACCTCCTAACTTCAGTAAGGTGAGCAAGTTTGAATCGAGTTAGTCGGTGTAAATTGTCATGCCTGCTCAAAAAAAACGTTTATTCACAAGGGCGTGTGGATGAATCGCGGGCTCGTTTATCAGGTAGGTATCTCTCTATGCGCAGGCTCTTGAGGCTATGAAACTTTTTATAAGAACTGTTAAGCTGAAAACAAACTATCGGATGCGGCTGACGGTCGCGACTTAGCAGTGTGCACAGTATTAAAACATCCGGCGTGCCAGATCTCTCTTGGACGTCCGAATGCTCAAGGTCAGCCCAAGGTGACGTCCGCGACTTAAGTCCGATAGTTTGCACGGCTCAGTGTATAGGTACATCAGCCGCGTCCGTCAGTCGCGTCCGATAGTTTGTTTTCAGCTTTAATCGGGGATTATTTTTTCTTTCAACTGCTTTCGATTGGCCAGTGGTAAATCCAGCAGGGATGGTAGGACTCTAGCGAAGATGAAGAACGCTAGTTGATTAAATCAGGCGGTTCTTTGCGGAACTTCATCTTCAAAACTTTGCTCCTATTCAAAACAAACCACGAAGCCTGCTGACCTCAGTACGCTGTTGGTGTCCTCGCACAGCAAGTAGACCGTATGGTTCTCGCCAGTCTTGATGGTGACGCGCTTGTACTCAACTCTACGCTGACCTGAGGACGCTGTTGGTGTCGTCGCACAGCAAGTAGACCGTGTGCTTCTCGCCAGTCTTGATGGTGACGCGCTTGTACTCAACTCTACTGACCTGAGGACGCTGTTGGTGTCGTCGCACAGCAAGTAGACCGTGTGCTTCTCGCCAGTCTTGATGGTGACGCGCTTGTACTCAACTCTACCTGAGGACGCTGTTGGTGTCGTCGCACAGCAAGTAGACCGTGTGCTTCTCGCCAGTCTTGATGGTGACGCACTTGTACTCAACTCTACTGACCTGAGGACGCTGTTGGTGTCGTCGCACAGCAAGTCGACCGTGTGCTTCTCGCCAGTCTTGATGGTGACGCGCTTGTACTCAACTCTACTGACCTGAGAACGCTGTTGGTGTCGTCGCACAGCAAGTCGACCGTGTGCTTCTCGCCAGTCTTGATGGTGACGCGCTTGTACTCAACTCTACTGACCTGAGGACGCTGTTGGTGTCGTCGCACAGCAAGTAGACCGTGTGCTTCTCGCCAGTCTTGATGGTGACGCACTTGTACTCAACTCTACTGACCTGAGGACGCTGTTGGTGTCGTCGCACAGCAAGTCGACCGTGTGCTTCTCGCCAGTCTTGATGGTGACGCGCTTGTACTCAACTCTACTGACCTGAGAACGCTGTTGGTGTCGTCGCACAGCAAGTCGACCGTGTGCTTCTCGCCAGTCTTGATGGTGACGCGCTTGTACTCCTTCTCCGATTCGGCCGCTATGTTTTTGGAGTAGTAGTGCTTGGGCACTTTGCCTCCAGGTTTGATCTGAAACGATACATCGATTATTTAGATCTGGGTGACACGGAATGGTATTGTTATTGTAGGAATACTAATACTTGGGAGTTCAGTAAATTTCCATACAGGGCTACTCCAAGGCAAGCTACTCCACCTGTCCCAGTTATGATTGATTGAAACCGTAAACTAGGCAGTAGGTATGTAGTCAAACGCAAACCTGTATTAAATTAAACAAACAATATTAAGTTTTTCATAACATTTTAAGAATGCATGCTCACGGCAGACATTTTTGGCCAGCATCTTTTTGCGTCTGTGGTTGTTTATATCGTTTTGGCTGTGTAGGAAGTACCTATCGTTTGCGATTAGCCAATCCTAGCATACCTGGCTGACACTTCTATAAAAAAAATTGTATCGCAATTTTGCAGGAGAACTTACAATCAAACTGCACCTCGGGTCTCCATTCTCATCAACCAAGGTTCCGCCATAATGTGCCGGCAGCTGATCGGCGTCTATCATAGTCAACAGCTGCGGCTGCCATTTCTTCGTGTCGGTGCCGTAAATCTTGATCTTGGATATCGTGTACTCGTGCATGAATTTCTTTACCACGGAGAAGGCTAGGGCGAACACTTTGGGCGCTGAAAGAAAAGATTTACATATATATTAGATATTAGAGTCTCGGAGCAAATAAAAAAATCAAGAGGGAACGTCGTTGAACAGTCAAGTGAGGCCGGTTTTTTAAATATGTGTGAGTGCGCCGCCATAGTTCGACTGACAAGCCCAGGCGTAGTTTCGTTGTAGGTGGATGTGTGTGTAATTGTCTGTACACGGCGAGGCGTAGTTTTGGTTGGCTTCACTTGTTTGTTCACAACATTCTCTCTTGATTTTTTTATTTGCTCTGAGATTAGAGTTATGGCACGGTAATGATATCTAACAGTATTGTGACTGCCCTGTCTTTGAAATATATATCTACAGCGCCACGTGGCCACGCAGAACGTATCACGCGCTAGGGCTGCCCGCCTTCAGTATTTTAATGTCATCTACTTACTCTTTACCTACTTGATTACCGTGGTTATGGTAACAAGAAATACGGTACTAATAGTAGGTATTTAGGTACATAGTGTTTTTTTTCTACAAAAAATAATGAATTCCAGTTCATTTGAAAAAAAAAATACTAGAGTAATAGAGCAACCATACATTATTTTATTTTTAACCGAGTTCCAAAAAGCAGGAGGTTCTTTGTTCGTCTGTATGTATTTTTTTGGTCGCCGTATCGAAAAATACTTTTTTAGTTCCGGTATACTCCCGAAATGGTCCCATTTAAATTTTACAGAAATCGGCTGAGCCCTTTTTGAATAATCAACAATAATATAAACAATTCCAGCGAAATATTCGAATTTACTACACGATGGAAGGCGGTTCTACCATTTTTTTGCGAAAAATAATTATTAACTAGATATTTAGCTCTTTTTCTAACGGAAAATCAAATTAAAAACAAAACAAAGTAGTAGAATATAAGTAAATGAGCGAGAATAATTTATAGAATATAGCGTATCACAAAAGACTCCTTCAGAATTTCGAATGAAAGTAAAATTATTAAAATGCTGTAATAACTGTTAACTGTATCTTAAAGTTGAATTCTTTATTCAGCAGTAACCCAGTTTCGTGGCAATTACGTAAAATTTTCACGGTATTTAATGAACCAAGCCTGAACTTTAAAGGTGAATCGTAACGAAATGTGCATCTATTTGAGGCCACTATCTTGTTTATTCATCGAGATGACTGCATATTAATACGTTATCAATATGAAAAAATATATCGGTACAAATGGTACCAATCCCAAAATCGCGGAAACTATTAGCCCTTCCATAGATTTTGTCGAAACTTAACTATAAAAAAATTTAGGTGGAAAATTCCGGAACCAGTTTCATAATAAAAGTTGTTTATAATGACAGACAAACAGACAAAACTCTTTATTTACAACCACAATTGAAAAATAAACACTATACATATACGTCAAAAATATGATTATAAAGTGGCGGCGTTATCACCTATGGCAATTTCTTCCAGGCAATTACGTAAAATGATAATGATGATTTTACAGACTGAACGACCCGATCCTGTGGAGTTATGCTCACTGATATAACTAGCTAGCTTGAATGGCAGCCCGTGAACCAAAACTGTTTATTTGATGCCCTGAGAGGCTTAGGGATGTTCATATTAGGACGAGACGGGCCGTAACGGGCTGAGACGGGCCGGGTCGTTCCACAAAATTCGTCCGTCCCGTTCCGACCGTACAGTATAAATAAAATAAATAAATATTTTGGGACATCTTACACACGGTCTCTGACCCCAAACTAAGCAAAGCTTGTGATATGGCTGCCAGAGACTGATATACGACATACACTTATTTTTAAATACATACTTACCTACATAGATAGTAACTAAATAACATCCAGACACAGAGCAAACACTTATCTTCATCACATAAATATTTGACCGGTGGGGATCGAACCCACGCCTCTTTGATCCAGAAGGTAGGTTACTAACCACTGAGCCACCGAGGCAGTCAAATAAAGTATGTATTTATGGAACGGACTACACTACACGAAATGTATGGAAGTTGCCCATCCGGCCCGGCCCGTCACCGCCCGTCACGGCCCGTCCCTTCTTAATATGAGTCATCCCTTAGTTTAGGCCTCCATCCAGAGGATTCAACAAACTTCCTTACCGTTGACAATGAAACATGACTTCAAGATCTCGGGGTAGTTGGCCTCATAGATCTGCAGTAACGTAAACACCATCTCTGCTGCTGGCTTCCACGCGTACTGCCGGATGTTGAAGCCTTCCAGGTCGAATACCACTGTCACCTGGAAAATAAATCGGCATAAACCGCCTGGATATGTTATCTCAGAGCCAAAAGGGCTCTGACCTGGCTTATTTATTAACACAGCGTTTACATTGAGCCACTGCTCCTGCCGTAGTCGGAAATAGGTGTTACTCTTTCGACCTTCTGCAACAATATGGACGCGCGTAAGTGACTATCGAATGAGCAGGAGTAGCAGCAGTTACAGCGGCCTAAGCAGTGCAGCACGGGTAATCTATTTACTCGTACACAGAGGCGCTGCTGTCCACTTTCTTTCATGCTCTCTGCTGTATTGATCGACATTTTTACGTTCGCGCCTCGTAGGTAAGGTACTTAAGTTTAAATCAGGTAAGTAGGTTGTAACGTAACAAAGTCGGTACTTATGACATCAAATATCTTCTTCAAATGACACCAAGATTTTGTGATCAAGATCTGACTAGTAGTTTTTAGGGTTCCGTACCCTAAGGGTAAAAACGGGACCCTATTACTAAGACTCCGCTGTCCGTCTGTATCTCTGTCACCAGGCTGTATCTCATGAACCGTAATAGCTAGAACGTTGAAATTTTCACTGATGATGCGTCTATCCCCCGTGACTCAACTGCTTGGCTCAACTAGTAGAGCGAAGTGTATTTCTGTTGCCGCTATAACAAATACTAAAAATAGAAAAAAAAAATATTAAGGGGGCTCCCATACAACAAACCTGATTTTTAGACATTTTTCGTTCAATATTAACAACGGTGACAGGTAAGTACTAAATATTCACAGAATATTTAGTTAAATATTCACTTTAAAAATAAATTTATTAACAAAAATACAATAAATATTAAAGGGGGGCTCCCATACAAGTATAACGTGATTTTTTGCTCGATATTAATAACGAAAACGGGATGATACTTGAATTGCTTGAAATATTAAGTGGTATATTTCTTTCAAAAATAATTAATAGATAAAAATAAAATATATCAAAGGGGGCTTCCATACGGTGCTTTTATTATTTAATTATTAGTACCTATAATTAACTTCCATACATGAATTCTGTTGTTAAGATTTGCATAAAAATATACCTTCATAGCAGCCGGACCGTGGGTTTCAGCTTGCTTCCTGGCGAGGGCGAGGTACATTTCCAGGTGCTTGAGCACCATGCGGATCACGTCAGTTCTGGTGATGGAATGCAGGAGGCCCCACACGTCCAGCCCGACGAAGGGTACTACGATCACTGGAAATAAGGGGAAAAACTCTTTACGTTACTCTTTCACGCAACAAAGCAACGGATACACTTTTTGGCATATTCAGGGTTATTGGTAATCAAATAGCATCATTTTGTACATCAAAACTAATAGGTACATTTTGTCGAGGGTGAACGATATTTTTCTATGGAACATTTTTATTTTTAGGGTTTGATAAAAGTCGTGGAACAAAATTTGTTAGTTTTAATGTACAGAATAAGCCCCTAAAAGGATGCTATTTGATTACCAATAACCCTGTATAGTTCAAAAGTTGAAAAGTGACATGGGCTACTTTTTATCCCGGAAAAGTAAAAGGTTTCTGTGGGAGAGCACGGGGGCGGCGCCGCAAGCAAAAGTAATGACGAAAGTTAAAGCAAGTTACGATTATATTTAATTTGGTCGTAAAACGATTATTCATATATATTTGGGGAGGTTTGACCTGATGGTCAGTTATAATGACTTTCGTGAAGTTCCGTGGAATATTTTTGCTTTTTTGAATGCGTGCGTTTGCTTTAAAATATCATCTCTTACAGATAAACTAGAGAAAACCCCTAAGTATTAAATTTCATCAAAATCGTTAATGGCGTTTCAGAAATAAACCACGAATATGCAAAAAAAAGAAATATATGTACAAAACTTACTCAATTCAATAAGAAAGACATGACAAAGTTACCTAAATGTTAAATTAAACTGCAGTCCTTCACCATAGTCGAGTAGTTCCGCCTTTGGCCTAAAGCGGGTCTGAAATCGTGTTTGGCAGGTAACGTATAATATACCTATCACTGCCAGAAATCTGATAATTCGTATGTATATTACCTATAGCCTATAAGATTTTGGTTGGAACTTATTCAAACACTAAATTTTCATGTTATTGATGACCACGATTTTGTACGCAGTCTCAGGCAGGACTATGCAAACAATGTAAGGTATTACTTTATTTTTGTAAATTCGTGTGCCGTAGCTTTGAGAGATCTATTTTTCACTCTGTATTTTCTCCAAGTAGCCCAACGAGCCATGGAGAGGGCTATGCTCGGAGTTTCTCTGCGAGATCGAATCAGGAATGAGGAGATCCGTAGAAGAACCAAAGTTACCGACATAGCACAGCGGATTGGCAAGTTGAAATGGCAATGGGCAGGGCACGTAGCGCGGAGAACTGATGACCGATGGGGTCGAAAAGTTCTCGAGTGGAGACCACGTACCGGCAAGCGCAGCGTAGGACGTCCACCCACAAGGTGGACGGATGACCTTATTAGGACCGCAGGATCGCGTTGGATGCAAACCGCTATCAACCGGTCTTATTGGAAATCATTAGGGGAGGCCTATGTCCAGCAGTGGACGTCCTATGGCTGAAATGATGAATGATGATGATGATTTTCTCGCGGGCCTGTTTGATCGAACAGGCCGAGCGCCATTTGATCTGACCACCTAACTGAGAGCCTACAGACTGACCTCTATAAGCCTACCTTAACTGTACCTATCTAATCTATACAAATAAAATATCATTTGGTGTAAAGATGGTCGCTACCGTGCCCCTCAGATTCCATCCATCAGCCGTAGGATGTCCACTGCTGGACATAGGCCTCCCCTAATTTCCAATAAGGCCAGTTGGGAGCGGCCTGCATCCAACGCGTTCCTGCGATCTTTATAATATCGGCAGTCCACCTAGTCAGTGGACGTCCTAAGCTATGCTTGCTGTTCCGTGGTTTTCATTCGAGAACTTGACGACCCTATCGGTCATTCGTTCTTCGAACTATGTGACCTGCTAACAGCCATTTTAACTTCCTATCCGCTGAGCTATGGCAGTAACATTGATTATAATGTAACAAACAGATTGAAATCTGTGGTAATAAAGTTAAAATACCTACTTCCTGCAAATTTTGTTTCGAATGACTGACCTTGACCTTACACTGCGGCGGCGGCGGCAGTCATGACCATTGATCGCGTAAGTTATCTTGAATATTAGCAAACCTATCTAGAATAGACATAAAAACTAGTATCTTACAAACCCGCGATACAAGTTTACACTTAACTCCATAAATTAATATTGTGGCTGACCTAATGGCTTTGCTATATACGTATGTAACGCAAAAAACGTTATTTTTATGGAAGTTACGTAGACGTTAATTTATTAGTTACTTTAGCAGCTAATTAATATGTTTTGTTACCTTATGATAAGTATCGTCAACTTTTTAAAATAACTAATTAAGAAAATGAGTCAAAATAAAACCCATAGGATGTAGTCTAAATGGCCAGCACCCAGTAGGGTTTGGTGTGCTCCTACACGCTTTTAGCCGCCTAGGTCTGTGCTGTATACAGTATATTTACAGTGTTTTTGACTAATTATAACAATGAATGGAAATTTTTCTTTTTTTAATTGGACGTGTTGTTAGCTATACAATAGGTTTTTTTATTGACCGACGAACCAACCGGAGCAGGTACTCAATTCGACGCGTATATTTTTATTTTATAACCACACTTTTTTCATAGTAGTCCGATTTCAATAATTCTTTTATTATTGGAAAGAATTCGAAATTGGTCCTATTAAAATTTTATCGAAATCGGCTGAGCCATTTTGGATAAATCAACAATAATGTGAAAAATGCTACAACGTTCCGTGCGAAATATTCGCGAATTCTGTACACGGGTGAAGTTGGTCATGCTACTTTTTGCAAAAAAGAATTATGAGCCTTTGCACACTGGCGATCTCTTAGCGGAGTGGGAATGCGGAGAGCTTTCTTAGCACCCCACACTTTCTTCCCTATAGCAGTCGCTGGCGTATCTACATTCTAAGTATATTTTACCAGCAAAGAATATACATATTTTGTTTTAATACCTGGAGAGCCCTCTTTGTCGAAGCCGGAGGTGCCGCTAGGGAAGTGCTTCTCCAGCACTTCTGGTGCCTGCCAGGACTGAAGGGTTGTGTCCACCTCCCACTTCTCGCGCCACTTCATAGACTGTAACAAGGATATTTTTGTTATATGTCGAATCAAACTTAAAGGCGTCTGGGAAGTTAGCTACAACCTGCGCAAAACCCCTTTCCTCACCCCGCTGACATATAAATTTGCTACTGCGCAATTATGTTTGATACGACTTATACCAGCCCCCCTACCGCCTAAAGCAATAGCAATCGTTTATGACTTCATTTTAGTCATTTGGCACCGCCTATGTGACGTTAGCCATCAAAGTTGTTCATTCAACGATTGCTTTCGCAATCCGCGCAAAGCAATTGATGGCTAACGTCACATAGGCGGTGCCAAATAACTAAAATGAAGTCATAAACGATTGCTATTACGATTGCTATTGCTTAGGCGGTAGAGGGGCTGGTCGTAAATTGAAACTACAGTTGTTTCCGTAAGAATCTATACATTTTTGTACAGTGCCCCTGGCGGAAACGAGGAAGAACTAACCAAAATGTATGGAGCCACACGCGAAACTAACCTGAACTAAGGGCTCAGTGTAGTGCTGATTTTGTGCTGAAACGTGATCTCTAATCGAAAGCTGTATTGGTATAAGCTCAAGACGCATTATTAGGTAGATAATTTTGGTATGAATTTGTAATATCCGGGCCGGAAGTTCCGGCCCAATAAATCCTGTAGCTTTATCAAACATTTGTTTTGTGGTGAGTACTTATGTGAGGCAACACTTATTTTGATTGCATTCAACTATCCAAGGACTTGCAATCTCGTGTAATGTAATACTTTGTAGTTACTTGAAATAACGGTCAATGTCTCACCATTACCTACCTACTGCAATACTTATTATCATCATTATATAGCCTTAGGACTTAGGAGTTCCCCTGTACACATAGTACACTGCTCATAGTCATAGATCATTTAAGTAGATGGATAGATTTTAGATGGAGGATAGATTTGCAAAGGCTCATCGGAAGAAAGGGATCATTTTCAAAAAGTGAGAGTGGTATTCTAATGGAGACCTTATATCGCAAGCGCAGCTTAGGAACCAATCATCTGAAACTGAATGCAAGCCGCTTCCAACCGGTCCTATTAGAATTCCTTATAATGGAAGATGTTTTATAGTCCATGTTCAACAAAGAACGTTTCATGACTGATTTTATGACGATGAGTGGCTCAAAATTTAGCCAATGCCGGTTTTTGTATGGAAGGTGGCGCCTTTTTTTTTTCTCGCGGCCATCAACCAAACCTTGTTTTTATAGTTCAGTATAGTGTAACAAATGATGATTAGGAAATGCTGCAGCTGTAGTTTCAGTCCAAAAAGAGTTACAAGACTTAGAAGTTTGTTTTGATTTATTTGTTTTTAAGGTTATTTTTATCACCTAGGCACAAGTAACGAGTTAAGTTGACATAAATAAAAACTGTTGAATGCTTTTTGAATTGTTAGGAGTGAGATTGCACCTGGAACTATCTCGCCTTCTGCAAATCTCATCTCCAAATTATCCGTTTTTGTCTGTCATGCGGTAATAGACTATTTACTTGAAAAATGGTATGGAAGAAATCGCTTCAACAATGTCTTTGTCTACATAGACAAAGACATTGTTGAAGCGATTTCTTCACAGCACAGACATCTGTGTCTTTGTGTGCAATGAAGTGTTCATTCATTCCTTTATTTACCGTGTATTAAGTATACCGCATAATATATCTGTTTTCTACGATAACACCAGAGATATATAATCATAGCAGTGCTAGAGAGATATCAGAGTCCTAAAACAAAAGCTGAGTCGTAGTTTTAAAACACTGGTCACCAATAATTCAAAACACGCTCACATAACACAAAGATCGAGGCGTGAGAGCATAGAACAATTAATACCGAAGCGACTCCGGGTTCTTCTCCCCCCATGTTTGGCGTAAGTGAGGTTACCAGCTAGAGCTATATATATTTTATTGGCGGCTGGACGCCTCGGCCGCTAAGGGCCGAGGGGCAGCGGCCGAGGGGCAATGTTTAGAGGGTGCGAGTACCCATCCCAGTCCGCGAGGACGGGCGGCTTCGCTCAGCACCCTCGATAGTTTCTAGTGTGGCCATCGTTGGCCATATCTTGGCTTGGTGGAATTGGGTTGGCCATCTTATGGCTTGGTGGTGTTGTCCCAGATTGGAGTCTTCACGACCTACACTGAACCAAGTGCAGGCGGCATCTCTTTCTCTTTGACTTGATATGACGTGACGCACGTCGGGTCCGGTGGCGTACTCGAACACGGCTTCTGATGGTCAGTCTCGGAAGTGTACACTCGACCAAGACCGACTGAAACGCGGAGCGGAGCTCTCTCAGCCTGTCAGGGTTGCGGACAATGCGGAGATGGGGAGTGGAATCGCTAGCCCGGCTCAAGCGCACCGCCGCGCAAGCCAGGGATCACGTCTCTAACATCCCCTTTGAAGCTTTGGTCGTCGAGCACGATGGTCAACGACGCAGGTTGGGCGGCATCAAGCTCACGCCATAGCGAAGCGACGCCTACCCGTGGTTCTAATTCTATTTCGAAGCATGGGGTGTTTTGTGCATTTCCCCCTCCAGCGTCTACCCGAGCCAACCCAGCTCCTTAAAGTAACGGAGCGTGGCTCTGAGCCGCTGGCATAACTGTTCCAGTAGCTTATATGGTGAATGAGATGATGGCGATGTAGATGACAAAGAAGATGATTATGCAGAGGCATCATGCAACCCGTTAGCTATTCTAGTGTTTTCCGTGGCCTTGCAGTGCCACAGAACATGCTCTACAGTTTCGTTTTCCTGCAAATAGCCACGACAAAGTGGACTGTCAGTGGCTCCAAGTTAATACAAGTGACTATTTAAGTTGCAGTGACCAGTTATGAGTCCTACCATAAGTCGGAGGTCTTGCCGCTGCAACCTCAATAGGTCGTTTGTGATGTTTTTATTCAGATTGGGGAAAGCAGCTTTAGAGTGCTTGCAGTCCTCCCTTTTGTTCCACATATTCTGTTGTTCTTTTTCGGTATGACGACGCAGCAACTCGCGCACTTCCGCCGCTGTTGGCTTACAGTGTTTTGTTGCCTCCTCCCCTACCTGTTTTCTCGTGCCCTCTTTGGCAAGGGTGTCGGCTATGTTGTTGCCTGAACATGATCCGTGACTCTTTGTCCAGCGCACGATTGTTCTGTGTTTGCCTGAAAGAGTTTGAAGTGTCGCATGACACTCAGCGGTAACTCTAGACCTTTTTACAGGTCTTTTGAGTGCGTAGATAGTAGCAGCACTGTCAACCGTGAACACGATGACTTCTTTGGCCTCACTGTTTTCTGTAGCTGTCAAAAGCTCATTTAAGGGTACAAGTGCTTTTGAGGCTAGTAATAGGTCCATGGCCTCCGCTTGCAAGGTTGTAGTTTTATTCAGGGCCAGGGACTCTCTGAGCCCAAGTTCCGGCAAGTAATAGCCGCAGCCTGTTCCTTCATTGTTTTATGCACCATCCGCGTAGACATTCCAAGATGGCACTACATCATTTGACACATTGTTCTCTATGATCAGCTCATACTTTTTGCTGTCTAGATGCGTTTTACCTATTCTATCCGTTCCACGGTTTGCTTCGGGAATTATTTACCCTTGGTTGTCCGATAGTGTGCCACGATGGTGGCTAACATCAATGTTGAAGCGGCTGGCACCGGGGGAGAAACTCGACCCCGGCCGCCGAGGCGGGCTCGCGTAGTGGCGAGGCCCGATGCGGCATGATGGCTGGGTGTCGCGACACTAGGCTTTGCGAGTTGGTTGGTTGAAGCGCGCCCCGACCGAATACCGAGGCGTGAGTGAGAATTAGTTAATCCTTATTCTTTTGATTGCCGGGGGGTGGGGCGCGGGGGAAGGGGGCGGTTTGTAAGTGAGAAATTGAAACAAACCAAGCTCCTGTGCGCGTTAGAGTAGGACAGCAGACAGCCAACTACATACACATCCTCAGCGGTGGCGGCGGTGGTGCGTGCGGCGATTCCAAATCGCCGGCGGATTGACCACTGTCAAATCACAAGTGCTTGGCGCACCATAACATAGTAGGTACCGATATAACGATTATTTAGGTGTGTTAAATGATCTATTATGCGGTATCTTTACAAAAAACCTGATTTTTTTTTAATGAATATTGATGAAAATTTACAAACTTTTAACTCTCATAACTTTTCTCGGACTGAGGGTAGAATTTTTTTGTTTATTAAACGTTGTTTATAACATCTTATTGTACTAAAAAAACAAGGTTTGGTTAATGGCCGCGCGAATTTTAAAAGGCGCCAATTTCAGGCATTGGCTTTTTGACCGGCTTCAAGCAGATTGCTTCCAGCGTGTTCAGTCTTTAGGTATTGTCATTATGTCCAATTATGGACTAATGAGTTAGAGCGTATCGAGCGTAGACATCACACGCTCCGCGAATAAAGTGAGGCGGCGAGCGAGGGAACGAAGGGAACGCGACTGAACCGAAGGGATCGTATGGTGAAATTTAACAATAAAAATTCATATAAAATTATCAAGTCAACTTTTTTAACTGTTTTATGTGATTTGCCAATACTTTAGCTACTACTTAATATATTAAACATCAATTTAAACAGTACTCTTACCAATTGAATATATGCTCGAAAATAACTCATTTTTTTCAGTTCAGAAAAACATGTTATTCTTTATCTTTATTGGACTGAGGACTCTAAGGTTTTTCTTAAAAAATCTTAATTCTCTTCAGGCGTTTTAGGGTCGGCGCCCCTTAATGAAAAAGTTGGACACTACATAATAATTATATGGCGTACAATGTAGTACTTAGGTAGACACGCTATTTATTGGTTACAGTAACATTGTAGTTACTGTACGGCTCTAGATCCTTCCCACGTTACAACAGTAGGTGAGAATTAACTATGTACCTATCTAAGATTATTTACATAGTACTAGTGTTTTTCTAATTTTTATGATTTTATTGTCGAAAACAAGTCTGCGCTGTACCCCTAACACGCCGAAGCAATGTTTTATTTTGATGAAATCGTTTTTAAATCCATAATAATATGTAGATACGTATATTCTGTAGGTATATGTTTTAATTCCATATATTTTTTTTAAAGTCAATGAACTATTTTTAAGGAACAGGATAGTCCTTGCACTCTGCAAAGCAATACCTATATAGGTAAAAAATATATTTTTAGGGTTCCGTACCCAAAGGGTAAAAACGGGACCCTATTACTAAGACTCGGCTGTCCGTCTGTCGGTCACCAGGCTGTATCTCAAGAACCGTGATAGCTAGAACGTTATAATTTTTACAGATGACGTATTTCTGTTGCCGCCACAATGACAAATACTAAAAACAAAAATAAATAAATATTTAAGGGGGGACAAATAAATAAAGCTTGAAAAAAAAAACACGGCAAAGCATATGAAACTAAAAAGTGTAAAATATTTTTTAATATAGACAGAAAATAATAATGAACGAAAAATATTAATACTGATGTAAAAAAACGTGGGGTGCTTTGTGTCCCAATTTTCCGTAAATCGAGCACCACACGTTTATTTTTCACTTTTTAGTAATCGAATAAATGCATTGTCATCGGTCTTTGATAGGTGTGCAAAGTTTAAAGAAAATCTGATCGCTCAAAGTAGGTCAAAATCGAGCTCAAAGGGGTTGGTTACAAGCAAGCAATCATACAGGGTGAAACTTTTGAAAGCGTGTTATAATCCTGATTTTTATGCCGTTTTTCGCTCGATATTACCCAAGTAGCACAAATAGTGGCAAATAGCTCGTATATTATATCTACTTGCAGACTTGGGTGAAATTTATAACCATTGTGAAGTTCTATATAGGTGGAGAGAACCCTTATGCAAACATTATAGAACCAAGTGGCGAAAAATTGCAGCTTATTTTTAGTTCCAAATGGAATCTATAGCAGTTCTCAAGATCACCATGAGTGGCAATTAGAACTATGAGTGTAAAATGTGCGCAGTGAACGATTCATTGAACAATAGTGCGTTCGTTCATTCAACGCGCTCGGTCATTGAGTGATAAATGAGACGTCAAAGTTATTCAGAGTAGCGACAGTCCGCGATAGCTGTAAAATTGTATTTTGTGTTACGGACGATATTTCGATTGAGATTGGCGCGGCCATAGTGCATATTATACCTCTGTTTGTGTTTGGTGACACTTAATACATAATATTGTATTTGCTTCCCTGCATTGAAATATCACAAAAGTCATTGCGATTGTTTTGTTACTGTGAAACTATACATTGTTTTCTTTGTAAATTTCAACGGGCCTTCGATTTGATCAAGACTTATTAAAAATACTGTGCTAAATTAATAAACGAAATAATACTATTGAAAAGTAAAACTGTTAAAAACCTGATATAATAGTTTTAGGTTAAGTATGATGTTAAAGTACATCAATCATAACTATCAAAACTCTGTGTTTACGCATCAGTGTGATAAAAATCATGTTCAAAACAAAACATTTTCAAGGTCTCCATTTTCTAAACATGGCGACGTAAAGAAATCTTATAGTTCTTAATATCACTAATTTATGCTCTATTTGCACCTACAAGATGTAAAAATAACTTATTTATATCTTGCGAGTGGTAAAGCAGTGGATCTTATTACCAATAGTAATTATTTTATCTTTTGTAGATCTCCCAGTGCCTGTGGATTAGGGGTCCCAAAATTGACAAAAACGTTTTACTTTTTTCCATGTTATGGAATTCATTTTTATTAAGGTCCTGATGTTTTAGTACTTTGATAGGCCTATGCCTAAGTGAGCGTAAGACAACAGCCTAAACAATATATATACACATATGCGTTATTATAGTAGCAATAGTTATAATAATAATATAATACTTACCTAATTTTGAAACTGTTAGATCTTTAGTGGTTTCAAATAAGTTAAAATTGCTGCTTTTGGTATTCCAGAACCCCTATAGAAACTTAGTTACGCGTTGAAGTGGCGTGGAAGAGTACACTAGCCCTTAAAGCTGCAAATATAACAGGTTTCAAAAGAGCTGCAAAATGATACCTATAGCAACTTTAAGAGATATATTCCTCTATTGTATTACTTATTTGGAACTAAAAGTACCAAATAAGAGTATGATAGCGCTTAGATTTAGGAGTTGCATATATGTGATTTAGAGACCTTATATACAACCAATACTTCTGTATAAGTGGAAATTAAAACCTGTATGTTACTTTAGGTAACAAAATCGGTTTTATGCTACCGTAGGAAACAAAGCAGAAACAAAAATCTTTCCTATGAAACTACAAGCGACAAGAAGTACTCATATACAAATAAGAGTTGTGTTTGAAGCTAAAGGTTTTATCAAACACTCTAATACAACTAATTTGCAACTTAGAGCTATAATACAAGTTGCAAAATTCACTAGTGTGCTACTTGGGTAATAACGATGACAAGCAAATGCTTACAATATTCACAGAATATTTAGTTAAATATTCACTTCAAAACAAAATACATCATTAAATTAAAAGAATATCCAAGTGTGAGTCAGATTCGCGCACGAAGGGTTCCGTAACGTATGGAAGCCCCCTATAATTTCATATACCTACAATGTGTTTGTCTTTGTCCGGTGTCGGAGCCTTAAGCGGTGACATCTACCTATGGCAAAGGATTTGTTCCGTTACCGGTATTAAAATAAATAAAAATTCTAACCAGACCAATGATTGTTGTTTTATAAAGAGCATTCAAAATGTAATTATTATCTGATAAAAACATATTTTTAAAGCCCTGCAATATTTAGAAAATCGGTAATATATATTTGGGATATGTAACGTGAAACGGAACGGATATCTCGTAAAGAAACACGCTAATCAGAAAAAACTCAAAGCCAATTAAAAAAAAAAGTATAATAGAAATGTCAATGTCAAAGGAAATTGAATATTAATTTGATTTTCGATCAGTGTTGCCACCTTAGCCCTTTTGGAGCTAGATCTAGCACTGTTTGCTGTAGGTGAACCCCTTGTATTTGTATGTGTTTATTCATTAGTGTAATGATTTAGCCCGGAAAGGGCTATCTAGCGCTTATTTGCCCTATTTATTTTCGTAGAAAATATTATTTTGAATTTCCAATATACTTTTATAAAATAACAATTTAAAAAAAAATGCAGGGCTATATATTATTTTTTATTACTCCATGGAGCTTTCAAAAGCCAATGCCTGAAATTGGCGCCTTTTAAAATTCGCGCGGCCATTATCCCAACCTTGTTTTTTTAGTACAATAAGATGTTATAAACAACTTTTATTAAACAAAAAAGTTCTACCCTCAGTCCGAAAAAAGTTATGAGAGTTAGAAGTTTGTAGATATTCTTCAGGTTTTTTGTAAATATACAGCATAATAGATTATTTAAAACATCTAAATAATAGTTATATCGGTACCTACTATATTATGGTGCGCCAAGCACTCGTGATTTGACAGTGGTCAATCCGCCGGCGTTTTGGAATCGCCGCACGCACCGCCGCCGCCACCGCTGAGGATGTGTATGTAGTTGGCTGTCTCTTGTCTTACTCTAACGCGCACAAGAGCTTGATTTGTTTAAATTTCTAACTTACAAACCGACCCCTCCCCCCGCGCCTTACCCCCCACCCCCCAGCAATCGAAAGAATAAGGATTAACTAATTGTCACTTACACCTCGGTATTCGGTCGGGGCGCACTTCACCGGACATACCACGCGCTTTTGCGCACCACACACGGGCCTCGCCACTACGCAAGCCCGCCTCGGTGGCTGGGGTCGAGTTTCTCCTCCGGTGCCAGCCGCTTCAACATCGATGCCAGCCACCATCGTGGCATACTACCGGACAACCACGGGTAGGCGTCGCTTCACCCTGGCGTGAGCTTGACGCCGCCCAACCAGCGTCGTTGACTATCGTGGTCGACGACCGAAGCTTCAAAGGGGATGTTAGAGACGTGACCCTTGGCTCGCGCGGCGGCGCGCTTGAGCCGGGCTAGCGATCCCACTCCCCATCTCCGCATCGCTACGAACCCCGACAGGCTGAGAGAGCTCCGCTCCGCGTTTCAGTCGGTCTTGGACACTTCCAAAACTGACCACCCGAAGCCGCGTTCGCCTGTTCGAGTACGCTACCGGACCCGACGTGTGTCACGTCATATTAATTCAAAGAGGAAGAGATGCCGCCTGCATTTGGTTCAGTGCAGGTCGCGAAGACTCCAATCTGAGACAACACCACCAAGCCATAAGATGGCCAACCCAATTCCACCTAGCCAAGATATGGCCAACGATGGCCACACTAGAGGCTAACGATGGTGCTGAGCAAAGCCGCCCGTCCTCGCGGACTGGGAAGGGTACTCGCACCCTCCAAACATTGCCCCTCAGCCCTTAGCGGCCGAGGCGTCCAGCCGCCAAAAAAACATGTATAGCTCTAGTTGGTAACCTCACTTCCGCCAAACACGGGGGGAGGAGAACCCGGAATCGCCTCGGTATTAATTGTTCTATGCTCTCACGCCTCGATCTTTGTGTTATGTGAGCGTGTTTTGAATTATTGGTGACCAGTGTTTTAAAACTACGACTTGGCTTTTGTTTTAGTACTCTGATATCTATTTAGCACTGATGTCTGCTATGATGATAAATCTCTGGTGTTATCGTTGACAACAGATATATTACGCGGTATGCATTATACACGGTAAATAAAGGAATTAATGAACACTTCATTGCACACAAAGACACAGACATAGACAAAGACATTGTCGAAGCTATTTCTCCCATGACATCTTTCAAGTAAATAGTCAATTACCGCATTACAGACAAAAACGGATAATTTGGAGATGAGGTTTGCAGAAGGCGAGATAGTTCCAGGTGCAATCTCACTCCTAACAATTCTAAAAGCATTCAACATTTTTTATTTATGTCAACTTAACTCGTAACTTGCGCCTAGGTGATAAAAATAACCTTAAAAACAAATAAATCAAAACAAATTTCTAAGTCTTGTAACTCTTTTTGGACTGAAACTACAGCTACAGCATTTCATAATCATCATTTGTTACACTATACTGAACTATAAAAACAAGGTTTGGTTGATGGCCGCGCGAAAAAAAAAGGCGCCACCTTCCATACAAAAACCGGCATTGGCTTTTAAGTACATTCCTAGAAAAATTAAATGATTTTGGTTAGAATTTTAATACCGAGTTCCTTGTAAATCAGGTATCACTCCTTTTGAACAACTTTTACTATCAGACCAACTCTGAAATTTTACAGACTTTCGACAAAAAGTATGGAATAGCAGTGTTTTTTACGTTTTCAGAGTTGGTCTCATAGTAAAAGTTGTTCAAAATTTGCCATGTCACCGCTTATGGCTCTGACACCGGTAGACAAACACATTGTATATTATTGGAAGCCCCCTATAATAGGCCTATAAGGGGCTTCCATACGTTACGGAACCCTTCGCGCGCGAATCTGACTCGCACTTGGCCGATTATTTATAATTTCTAATGTTACTAACATTGTAAATCTGTGCTAGCCTCTATTGCCTCTATGCAATTTTGTATCATAATGACATAAAATTATAAGTTACGAAACAACCGGTGCATGCAGCTCGGTAGCCTACTATTTACTAAAATTGGCCAAGCGCAGCTTATCTACAAAGTACCTAACTTGATAACATTTTTAATTGTAATATAAAGAGAACGGGTAGCCACATAATGTAAAGTGCAGAGGTGCCACGAACTAGAGCGTGTATAAATACAAAATTATCTTCGTGGTAATAAAAATATTTTATGTTATGTTATTTGTGTAGATTCTAAATAAGAAAATAATAGTAAAATCGACTAAATGTGAATGATTTCGTTGTCTTAGTCTTTTTTAGTTCTGTACCTACCCCTAGTACAATACGCCACTAGGACAAAGTCAGTATGTACCAGCCACTCACAATGCAAAGAACAAGATACCCTTGTTCGCTGATCTGTGGTACCAGCTATTTAGCTACCTATTTATTTCACTACCACGCAAGTCAAATTTTACCTCGACCTGCTGACTTCAAGAAAAAGGGCATGGTCGTTCTCCTTGTAAAGGCTAGTTACACACATATCAACGAAATAATAATTAGATACTTTCCGCCTTACCACAAAAGTTTTACGCACGCTTTACACAATGTTTAACTTGTGTTAACAATACAAATTTCACGGTTAAACAGTGTGTTTATGTCTTTATGTATCTTTTTCACCGACGAACCACCGGAAGAGGTATACAATATATTATATATTTATGTATAAATACTTTTACGTATAACTTTTTTCATAGTACCTAGTCCGATTTCAATAATTCTTTTTTTATTGGAAAGAGTATACTTCAAAATTGGTCCCATTTAAATTTTATCGAAATTGGCTGAGTCTTTCTTTGATAAATCAACAATAATGTGAAAAATGTTACATCGATCCGTGCATAATATTTGCGTTCTAGCGATGCGCCCCGGCTTCGCACAGGTGTATTATACATTTAAACATTTGTCTTGAATTACTCTATCTATTAAAACAAAATCCGTTACGTAGTTTTAAAGAATAAGCATACCTATATACAGACAGCGGAAAGCGACTTTGTTTTATACTATGTAATGATTCTGTACACGAGTGAAGTCGGTCATGCTATTTTTTGCAAAAATATTATGTGGTAAAGCGGTTTACGTCTAACGTTCCTTAGAGAATCCGTGTTTAGGGTTCACTGCCAAAACGGTAGGATTTTTTATATAAGCAGTAGTGACTACGAGTAATTATAAAATAATATTATACTTGCATCTCTGAGCATTTTTTCAGCCGCTTCAGGATCCCACTGTCTCGCTGAAATCGAAAAGAAAAGCAATTATAAAATATTGGTTAAATATTATGACAACGAGGGTTTTTAGTTTAATGTTCAATTCAATTCAATTATTTATTTCCTTAATAAATAACATTACAGTTTACACCAATACGTTACTTATTTTAGTCTATTAAAAAATAAAAATTTAATATTTAGGTATAAAAAAATGTGACACTGCTAAATTTACTCACTTAAACAAATAACTAACTAATACACAAGTTGGTATAGCACATTTATTATACGTTGAACTACAACAAGAAAATAGAATAAGCTAAAAAAGGTATTAAATTCTTTTCGTATTAAATTATACAGTTAACTACGCTCTATCACCAGCAAATCTATATCAAAACTCCAGATATGTATTTATCCATCCGTCCATCAGCCGTAGGACGTCTCTGCTGGAGATAGGCCTCCCCAATGGATTTCGAATAGGCCGGGTCGGCTTGTGTCCAGCACGTTCCTGCGATCTTAATAGGGTAGTTGACTGGTGTTGAATTAGTTAAAAGTATTAGGATTAGTAAATTCTGCAATTAATTATGATTCAAAAACTGAAAAAACCGGACAAGTGCGAATCAGGCTCGCACACCAAGGGTTCCGTACAAATCCAGAAAATTTAACAAAATTGGGAAGTAAATTGTTAAAATCTCTATACTGTAATCATCGATAAAATGTTTTTTTTTTTCACTTTCCTCGTCATTTATCTAAAATTACGCATTGTTGAAATAATTAAAAACCTGTTTTAGCATGTGCTAATGAAGTTCTTTTATATGATACCTTACATGATACGATTTACTCACTTTGAATTTTGAACCCATATTTTGTGAATTTCGAGGCCCTTTTTTTGTGATTTAAGTAAAAATGTACAGTTTTCTGATTTATTTCTATATGTGTACTCTGAGACAATGCTTCTCGCCAAATTTCATAGTTCTATGTCAACGGGAAGTACCCTGTAGGTCTTGATTTTCGTGAGTGTCGAAATATGCTATTTTTTACGACATAAACGGCTCTAACTTTTTTAAACGATAACTGAGAAGTTTTTCTTTTACACAACTGCAAGAAACTATAGACATACGTATACAGTTTAAATTTCAACTCGATATCTTTACGCGTTCTCGAGATGAAGAGTCTTGACATACACACAGACGGACAGACGGACAACAAAGGGTTCCGTTTTTTCCTTTTGAGGTACGGAACCCTAAAAATAATTAAGATTGGCTAATTAAGTTCAGAGAAATATGTTAATTAAGTTAAGTTTGTAAAGATTTTGGTAGAGATAAAGAGGGGATGCCTTGTCCCTTTCCCACAAAGCCTAACATAGTATGGCGAATGTATTACACTTACGGGCAGTGACGCCATAGCCTGCCATAGTGCTTTCTTTGCGTAACAAGAAAATAAATACGTTGTAGGTAACTTCTTTATTTCTAAGTTGATTTTATTTTTGTTTTCGTTGATCGGCTCTGTTTATGGTAAGCTGTTACAAGAGGACATCAAAAAATATTGTCAATTAGCATATAAAAAAGCCCTAAAAAAATTTGCCTATTATATCATCGGTCCACCTAGTCGATGGACGTACCTACCTACCTACATTTCGAGAACTTTACGGACGCATCGCCCATAGCAATTTCAATTTGCTAATCCATGGCTATGGCTATATCGGTTTTGGTTTATCTCCGTAGCACGTTACCCCATCACTGATTCGATCTCGCAGACTCCAAGCATAGCGTTCTAGCTAGTTAGGTAAATGTTATAAAATGTTTAATAATAGCATAAAAGTGAGTCGTGCGTGAGTCAAGCTTATCCCTAAAAAAATATTCTTTATATACGGAACCCTCGTAGTGACCAAATTACTTGCTCTTGCTGATATTTCGATAGTAATCTCTGATTTATGACTAGGTCTATGATAAATTTTAATCTCGATCATGACTAGCAAAGCAACTAGACATGAATTATATTAGTAAGATTTTAGTAGGTTGACAAAAAACCAAGATGGATAAAATTCAAGGATGGATAAATGTTCATGGTCAAAACGACTGGTGCACTAACCGGTGTTATAAAACTGGTTTTGTAGATTAACACGAATTTATCAAGGCCGGTCAATAAATGTAAATAAATCATAAAAGAGCGCTAATAGAATTATTAATAAATGTGTTGTTTTTAAAAACTGCTATTATTCTACGATACCTAACTAGGTAAATGAAGGAACATTGAAAAATATACTAAGAATCACTTCAATACAATACAATACTTATATGAAACAATTATTATTCGCAAAAAATCGCAACACCGACTTCCACCGTGCTATTACACCGTACATTATTGCTAATTTATCAAAAACGGCTGAGCCGATTACGATAAAATTTAAATGGGTGGTCCCATCTAAATTCTAAATTTCCTCAAAAGTCTACCCTATCAAACTGAATATATTTTTTAAATCGGTTCACAAATTTTATCAAAAACGGCTGTGTCGATTTCGATAAAATTTAAATGGATGGTCCGATCTAAATTCTAAATTTCCTCGGAAGTCTACCCTTTCGAACTGAATATAATTTTTTAAATCGGTTCACAATTGGCGTAAACATCGATGAACATACACAAAAAATACATACAGACGAACACCTCCTCCTTTTTGGAAGCCGGTAAAAATATAGTTCTCTACCGGGTTACTGTTACTGCCGAACTAAAAGTGCAACTATGGGACCAACCCGGAAATAACAATTATAACAATCAGTTATATTGTGCAAAAAGTTCGTCGACTTTTGTTTTGTGGAGTTGGTCCCGCAGTAAACATTGTTTATCTTAACGTCACCCATAAGATTTTTACATTACAAGTAGGTATTATGCATAAATTACAGGTAAAACTGTATTAAAATAGTGTAGGTAGGTAAGTACAAAGTACAGACTCACCTCTCAACCATCTTAGGAGGAAATGATCATTGTGTTCTGGCCTCATAACATCCCGCACGCTTTTCCGAAACTGAAACAAAACAAAAAGAATAAATAAATATTTGTAGAATCACAGATTAATGCAAAAGTTCTGCTGTTCTGTGAATGCAAAAGGCATAACTTTTGTATATTTAAAAACATTCAAGGTTGACTACATCCTGTCTTATGTATCCACTAGCTACGAATAACCGTGACGGTAGCGAAACGAAAAGGGTAAATTGAAAGGTACATACACCTCCAAGCAGCAAGGGGCTAATTCAGCATTGTGAATATTTGTGAACTCAGAGCAAATAAAAAAATCAAGAGAGGACGTCGTTGAACAGTCAAGAGTGGCCGGTTTATTAGTTTCACCTGTAAGTTTGCTTGTAACCAACCCCTTTGAGCTCGATTTTGACCTTTGAGCAATCAGATTTTCTTTGAACTTTGCTCACCTATCAAAGACCGATGACAATGCATTTATATAAAAAAATTAGAACTATATTTATATTATTTATGCATGTGATGAGTGCGTCGGTGTTGCGCCGCCCCGCCATAGTTTGACTGACAAACCAAGGCGTAGTTTCTTTGTACGTGTATGTGTGTGTAATTGTGTATGTACACGGCGAGGCGTAGTTTTGCCGGCCTCACTGTTTTTGTTCACAACATTCTGTCTTGATTTTTTTATTTGGTCTGAGATTGTGAACAACTTTTACTATGGGGCTGTTACAGCTTTTACATACAAAATCGCAACACTTATGACAGCTGTTTTTTTTCTCGTATTCCGGGTGGGCCCCGTAGTAAAAGTCATATTGAAGCCTAAATCACCTGCTCTTCGGTTTACTAGACCTTTTTTTTTAATAACCATGCATATGGAAATGAAACAACATGTACCTAACTTAAGTAGTAATTTGAAATATTCTGCCAGACATCTGGAGCATATTGTCTAATAAATAATACATATATTTAAATCAAGTTCAATGAACGAATATTGTAATGAGAGTTTTTTTTTTAACATAATCAACACTATATTTATTTCTATCTATTATACTTAGTTAATTTATGTACCTAGCTATTTACAAGAGCCACAGTTAGGTATGAGATTATCCAGGGGTTATCTTATTCATAACTGACCTAACATGATGTTTTTCATAATATCATGAAGATAAAGTTCGGATAGCGACTTGTTCGTCTCCAAGAAAATATACAGCTAAGTTTTGCAGTATACCTACCTTTCTATGTAGGTAAGTATAGGACACAAATCTTATTGATGGCTAATAAACTGATATGCTTCTTTACATAAACCAAACAAAGTGTTTTTAATTATGTACTGGGTGCTAAACATGAACTGTTTTATAGTACTATTGGTTTGCTAATGAGTGATGATGATCATATACAGGGTTATTTCTAATCAATTAGCATCCTTTTAGGGCTTATTCTGTACATCAAAACTAACAACTTTTGTTCTACGACTTTTGTCAACACTCAAAAAAAAATCAGCTGTTCCATACATTTTGTAGCGGGTGATCGCTATATTTTTCTATGGATCAAAATTTTTTTTTGATTTTTGACAAAAATCGTAGAACAAAAGTTGTTAGTTTTGATGCACAGAATAAGCCCCTAAAAGGATGCTAATTGATTAGAAATAACCCTGTATTCCTTGATAATAAGTGCCAAGTGGTAGTCGGTAGCATATGGCTATACCAAGGATTCTGTATACTATCTAAATCCATGGGCTATACAAAGAAGATGAACAGAAATATTGTAACTAAGTATACATAATAAACTTTTTGCTTACATAAAAGAGGTCGTAGGTATAGGTACATTACAATACTAGTTGCGTGGCAACTAAATTGACAAAACATCTTGAAACGTCTGCGAAGTGAAGTCTTCAAAACATTGTAAATAAACATAAAATCGATTTATTTTCTACGAGTTTTAATCGCATTGTAGAACTCTTAATATATTTAGAATGGAAGGTGACAACATTTCAACATTCAGCGCCGATGGAGGGCAAGATACGGTAGGACTTCCGCGTATCGTGATGGTCACCGAAGGATCCGACACATCAGCATCGTCTGCCTCCTCAACGTCGTCATCCGAAGACAACTGGGCCGACCTTATCAAGTCCACAGAAATACCTCCAGAGTACTGGCACATTCAAAAACTGGTCAAATACATGAAAGCTGGTAACCAAACTGCAACTATGGTAGCACTATCCTGCTTGAAGGACCACGACCTAACTATAGAGGTAAACCAAAGAGCTATCCAAGAAATTGGCGGTCTAGAACTTCTCGTCAATTTATTGGAGACCAGAGATTTATGCTGCATCTTGGGAGGCTTAGCAGTACTGAAAGATATCACACCGAACATGGAGATCAGAAAGAAAGTAACAGATTTAGGAGCAATCCCCTTGCTTGTGGGGCTGTTGTCCGACCCGGCGAGAGATGTCCAAATACTCGCAGCAGAAACCATTGCAAATCTGGGAAAAATACGCAAGAGCAGAAAGTTTTGCCGAAAGTTCGGCGGACTACCGAAGTTGATCGACCTGCTCGACGTAAAGGAACGGTAAGTTTTACGCAAACAATGTTGTTGATCTTGGGCGACCGTGACACAGTTCACAGTTTACTTACACTTATCGCTTTATTCAGGTATTTATTATCGCCTCGCGAAGAGTTGAATTTGGATGAGTTGCAATTTTTGGACATAGCGCGAGCGGGGGCGAAGGCTCTTTGGTCGATGTCTGCGTCCGCGAGGAACCGAGAAGCTATGAGGAAATATGGCATGATCCCGCTGATCGCCAGGGTGCTGAAGACGATACACCTGGATGTCGCGGTGCCAGCCGTTGGGCTCTTACAAATGTGTGCCAATGAAACGTCTTTCCAGCTGGCCATTCAAACCGAAAAGATGGTAAATGATCTAATCAAGCACTTGGCCAACGAGGATAAAGATTTAAAGGTCTGTAGTTATTACTATGTATAAACCATGAGGTATTTTTAGATGTTACTCATTTTTACTTATTAGTTGAATAGCGTTTTCCGTTCCACTGATTTGAACACAGAAACACAAGGTTACGTATTTTTGAGTGATTAATAATTAGGTAGTCATAGTCATATTTATCGGTAAAAAATTTACATGTCAAACAACACAAACAAGGTACTTATTGTATTAAGTTTAATAATAGTAGGTACATTATTTACTATGTAATTTTAGGGTTAGTGCCACAATAGTCCGTAATTCATCCATTGTGTTCGTCTTTTTGTCAGAAAACATTATAGTGATAGAAACTTGTATATTATGAACAATTTATATTTTTATTCGTATGGTAGGTATAATTACGTATCTATAGGTACCTACATTTTAAATTATAGAAATTACTTACTAATTTAAGAGATATATTAAGTCCATGGAAATGTATAGTCAATGAATAGATGTCTCTTTAAAATGGACTCACCTGTATAAATTAATTTTATTGCTTTCTCCTCATAGTAACGTACTGTTAAGTAGTTGAAAAAGTTCTGCCAATATAAAATTACAATGTTTTGATATGATTCATAAACAAAAAAGTAAATGCAATTTTATCTGACAGACTTACTGCAGCCTGGCAATTTACAAATGTGCAAGTGACCCTATCACGAGGGACATGATACGCGACGCGGGTGGTCTAGAACTCCTGGTGGAAGCTGCCTCAGACGCCACAAACCGGCCCAACAAGCCGCTTCTCGCGTCTGTCACCGGAGCCATATGGAAGTGTGCCGACAGTGACGCAAGCATCAAGAAACTGGATTCCCTGGGCGCAGTCCCCATCCTCGTCAGACTGTTGGATGACGAGTACGATGGGGTACTGACCAATGTGGCGGGAGCTTTGGCTGAGTGCGCGAAATATCCGCCTAATCGAGATAAAATCAGAATCGCTAAAGGGATACCAATGCTCAGTAAGCACTATCTTTGTAATTATTTCTTGCCAAAAATGGCGTAAAGAAATTGAATACTTCGCACAGAGCAATGTATCATCGATGTAGTAATTTTCACATTAAGTACTATTGACTTTTAAAAACGATTCAGCTACCTCTGCGATATTATTCATCAAAATCGGTTCGTAGTTGGCGGAGTAATCGCGTTACCTACTCGTAGGTATATACAAAAAACATACAGACGAATTGAGACCTCCCTTTTTGAAGACGCAAAAAAAAATCACATGTATAGGTAGGTATAATTAATTTGTCAATTCAAAACGCCTAACCAACAATAAACATACAATAGCGGGACCATACCATAGCGGAACTAACCCCATTATTCAAGTACTCAGAGATAATGATGTAGGCACTCATCTATCGTAGTTCAAATTATTACCTGACATATTATAATTATTTATTATTTCAGTTCATCATCTGAACAACACGTACAAGCCATTGCTAGAGAACGTGCCGCTCGTATTGATGGAATGTGCTAAAGATCCGAACTGCATGCGGGAAATCGATGAGCTCGACGGAGTCAGGCTGGTCTGGTCTCTTCTCAAGAACGACTCCAAGAAAGTTCAGACCAACGCAGCGTTGGCTCTGAGCCCTTGCGTGCAAAATGCTGCTGATTCTGGCGAAATGGTGCGCTCTTTCGTCGGGGCTCTAGAGCTGACGGTGGATCTGCTCGACTCCGATGACCACAACGTTTTGTCTGCGGTGTGTGCTGCTATAGCAACCATAGCCCGCGACCACGAGAACTTAGCCGTGATCTCTGACCATGGCGTCGTCGGCAAGCTCTCGAAGCTCGGTAAGAAACGCAAACTTGTTTTTGAATGACTTCACTTTACTAACTATATTGCATGATTGAAGTGTTAATTGGCACTTTTGCCGATTGCGTTTATGGATTTTTGTAAACAGTTTTTGCAAATTTTTTTGTCATCAAAGTTTATTGCTGTTGTGGTATTTACAGTGGTTTGGGTACATTAACTTTTTATATCGCAATAATGACGCTTAGCTTGCATAACGACGTCTTTTGTTGTGTTCAGATCGCCCGGAAAGAGGTGTAATGTCAATGCAGCACTGCGTAAGCGAAATGTGTTGAGAAGTGTGTTCACATTTCCTTTCTAATTAGCTTCGCTTTAGCGAGCTAAGTCGCTGGCCATTTTGAAATTGTCGAAACCGCAATATAATCGTGTCACACACACAACATGTTCAAGATTGAAAAGTTTTGTTTACTGGATGAGCTGATGCAACTGGCATTGCACGCTAAATCAATCATTTCAAAACCGAGTTCATTTTAAACATTGACTATTACCTATAATCTAGTCTAGATTGTGTAGCAACAGACATGATCGTCGTCCACCTTGAGGCGATAATGGAAAGGTATGATGTGACATGCACTACTCAAGTTATGCCTCACAATAAGCAAGATGACTAGGTTTAAAAAATCGTTATTGTAATTATTAGTCCGAGAGTTAGATTAACAATAAATATTGGACACGTATTTTTTTCTTTTCTTAATCAAACAACAAATGACAAAGATAAACCTTGTCAAAGTTTGGTAGTGGGGATCGTGCGTGACGTCGCCTCTCTTACAGAAGTTTATACATTTGTGTGGCACTTGTGACGTCACGCGTACTTTTATGGACTATATCTTCATCAATTTTTGTTTAATTGACAAAAGTAAAAATACGTGCCTAATATTTTTTGATAGTCTATCTGACGGACTAAGTAATTTTTTTTAGTCATCATGCCTAGGTATTCGAATATTTTGCCACCAGTGAGCACGACGGACGACCACCTGCGCGCCAACCTGGGGGTGGCCATAGCGTACTGCTGCGACTGGGCACAGAACAGGCAGGAATTCGGACGTCGCGGTGCCATTACGCCGCTCGTCAATTATATGACGTCGCGCGACATCGCAGTACACCGCGCGACGGCACT
Organism: Hypomecis punctinalis; assembly: GCA_949316475.1. Taxonomy (NCBI): domain Eukaryota; kingdom Metazoa; phylum Arthropoda; class Insecta; order Lepidoptera; family Geometridae; genus Hypomecis; species Hypomecis punctinalis. The sequence goes on from OX438803.1 coordinate 21,883,245, forward strand.
AGCGCTCTATCACCTCTCGTTCTACTCCATCAACTGCGTCACAATGCATGCTGTAAGTCACTAAACTACATCACGTGATTTCTACTGCATTGTATGTACCTAACAATATACTACGCCAGTGCGCTCGCGCTCTAGGTACTATTTCCATCAACTGACACTATACAATAAGGTTATCTGCTTAGCCTGTAGTAGGCCAAATGAGGGTGATTAAGACCAGCAATATGAACAACTTTTACTATGGGGCCAACCCGAAATTCGAGATAAAAATCAGATGTTCCGTACAAAAGTGCAACTCAGAATCGACAAAATGTATTAATGAAACAGTTGATTTTTTTCTTGAATTCCGGTTCAGCCCTAAAGTAAAAGTTGTTCATAATGATGGAATCAATCACCCCCCTTCAGCTTAGCACAGGGTTAGCAGATAATCCTGTATTATTGATCTACATAGACTATCTCTATGCGAGCTGTATGTACCACCAGTTTGGACTATATCACGCTACACATCATTTCCGTGCATGTTGCCACTGCGATTGTAGTTGTACTCGATCAACTCTCGTCGTACTTCCATCCACTGTGTCACTACGCCTGCAAGTAAAGTTGTAATTTTTTCGAAGATGTGAGAGAAATTTTCGCCTAGCGGAGGCCTAATAATGGAATCTCGATCAGAATGCATCAGAGCCACTTTACCATTGCTTACGAACTCCTTATCCCTACAATATTTCTATAACTCTCTGTTTCTGTAATCATGTTGTGCATTTAACCGATCATTAGGTGTTTCTAAAGTTAGATTACCTATATTATTTCTGCGGTTTACACTTTTACAGACCCTATTTAGGAATATTCATAATTATCCTTGCTGTTTCCAAGCCCGCGTGTTGTTCTGAGCCAGTGCGTTTTATTGTTTCATATATTCCATTGTTATAAATGGTAGGTACTTTGATTATGCCTGCCTGCAGTTTTCCGTTTACTGTACAAAAATATACACATGAAAACTTTAAGATACATAACCATAAATGAGTGAGATTATATTTAGCCTTATTTGCAAAACTTAAGTGCGTCGACAAACTGTTTTCTTTAGACATTGCGAACGAAACGAAATACAGCTCATTAGTAAGTAAACACCTAGCTAGGCAAAGCCTAACACCGACTAGATAAGCTTCAAATGACGGAATAGTAAATATACTACAAGAACTTACATTTGCATAAATATTTTGTACTTATAACAACCCGTTGTGTTTAAATTGACACGTCTTTGTTAACTTTGCGTGCAGTTTACGCAAACAATAGAATAAATAAGTGTACCTAGTGAGTAATTACGTATTTCATATTAATGTTTATGTCTGTTGCTATTTAATAGTTTAAAACGTTAATGAGTGTTGCCATTGCCTAAGTAGGCACGTTGAAAATATACGAGACGTGTTTGGAGCTCGCAAAAAATGTCGAAGGTCGTGAGATCAGAGTGCGGCTACAATAAAGGTTTTTTGGAATTATTCTGAAAAGTAACTCGCTCAAAGTCATTTTGTACACGTAAAATAAGTTCATATGCTGATCCAATACTTTACTAATATTATAAATCCGAATTTTTTTTGGTTTGTTTGTTACTTTTTCACGCAACAACGGAGCGACGACGGCTTGACTTGATTTATTGTATAGATAAAAAGGTGACATGGGCTACTCATACTTGTTATCCCGGAAAAATTAAAAGGATTTCTCATAGGATACCATAAAAATTACGAACCCGAACCCGCGGCGGGCGCGGCGGTCCCCATTCTTTCCCTATCTTTCTCTCGGAATTGAATTTCTCTTCCTATTGACCTACATCCTAGTCTCAAGGAGACGTCTAGACTTTCGGCATTGGCATTAGAAATGTCCCGACAAACATTTTATGTCGTAACGTTATTTCCATTATCTTGAGCAAATTCTCGTTGACATTCAGATACAATACCTAACTAGATATTATCTTTTAGTACAACAGTAATGTAAAACAAAATGTCCACTACTGTTGTACACGGGCCTACCCACGAAGGGTGATTGTTCCATATCCACCACGCTGACACACCGCGAGTTGGCGATACCGGTAATGATATCATTACCGTGACGATACAGCAGGTAAAAGTGTATATTTTTTTTAGAAAAGTGATGTAATGAAACTTGACCTAAACTATGAAAAGACGCTTTAGAAGTATTACTAATAGCCGTAAGCAAATTGCTTGGTGTTATTTTACATTATTCTCAAAACAGAGACAGATATGTAGGTACTTATCTACATACAATACCTCTTATTGAACATTGTGGATACGAGTAACTTTCTCTATGAGAGCTACCTTAAATTCGTAAAAATAAAGAAAAAATATTTTCACACAACACTGATCGTCTTTCTGTTGGATGATAGGTATGTGAAAGAAAGGAGTTGACTATGCGATGACGTATGAGAGAGTAAATATCATCTTTCTACGTTAAAGAGAACTTCTTTTTCCAGGCCGGGGTGGTCCAGTTCCTCTTAGAAACCATCGGCTCCAAAGATGCGATTCTCCAAGAAGCGTCTGCAGGTTGCCTGTGCAACATCAGAAAACTGGCTCTTGCCACAGAGAAGATCAAGCTAAAACAATGAAGTCTGTCTATATCACTCATCAGCTGTAGGACGTCCTCTTCTGGTCATAGGCTATAGATTTTGCTCATGCGGTCTTAGTTATAGCGTCTTTTGCCGGTCTTCTTTGCCGGTTTGTGATCCGGTTTCAAGAACTTTACGGAACCAATCGGCGTTCTTTTAAATATATGGGCTGCTCAGTGCCCACTGCCATTCCAACTTGCTAATCAGCTGGTCTATGTCAGCTACTTAAAGGAGGTCTATAATGACCCATTAATTTGAAAACGTGTTAAGATGATTTTATAGCTTGTTTATGATATTTGTAATCATGAACTTTGAGATTTTTTGGAAGGTGATATCTATAGTTTTGTCTGTTTGTTGTAGACTCTAATCGACTAAGTATGCACCTGGAAGTATTTTTGGGTCTTTTCTATGAGAATAAAAACAACACTTCGGTGCTCAAAAAAAATAATGGCACCAGTTGTCATTGTTAAAACGGTCCTCAGCTTTATAACTCGTAATTAACTATTCACATAAAAACGTCATAGACTTACTTTAATGGAGTTTATGGTGCTGTATATCTATCCATCCTTCATATATCTTTCACACATACTTATCATAAATATCAAAGTGTTTTTATGAGTCTGGTTATGTTTTTTTCACCCGAGAATTACTTTACTTGGCGTGCTAGATGTTTTTTTTTAATTTATACAGTGCTTTATTATCTAGCCAAATCTTCGTATAGGTACCTACCTATTCTTTATTAGGTACATAGGTAATGTAAATAACCAGTGAAAATATTCATAACGACATCTTTTAAGTAATCATCATCAGCTCTAAGATTTTATACAGATAACCTCAGAGCAAATAAGAAATCAAGAGAGAACGTCGTTGAACAGTCAAGTGAGGCCGGTTTTTTATACATGTGCGAGTGCGTCGGTGTTGTGCCGCCATAGTTTGACTGATAATGATAAGCCAAGACGTAGTTTCGTTGAACGTCGATGTGTCTTTAATTGTCTGTACACGGCGAGGCGCAGTTTCGGCAGGCTTCACTAGTTTGTCCACAACATTCTCTCTTGATTTTTTTATTTGCTGTGAGACAGATAACATACCAATTTATGAAGATTTTTTTTTATTTTTCTGCCCGTCAACCCTTCCTAATAACCTTGTAGATACAAGGTGGTGCTTTGCAAAGTGCAAGGATTTTCCATAGGCGTTTATACCTACTCGTCATTATTAAGAAAACGAAACCAGAAACCTACCTCTATTTACCTACCTATTAAGATTTGTCAGTTACTACAAAAATAGGATTTCTCATTTATAGGTACTTATTGTATCACTTATCATGGAAATTAAAATCTTTATTTGTTACTTTGGTTTTTTTCTTAGAATTAATACGTTATCATTTTGCACTGTAGGTACTTACATACTTTCTTAAATGTATGTAACTTACATGATGTTTCAAAGTGACAGAGAATTCGTAGCAGAAAAAAAATTAAACACCTGAGCAAGTAATTAATATGTTACGTCGCTATTTTATAGCCGCGTACCCACCTAGCGCACAGGCTCGCGCGGCAGCCTCGCGAGCCAAATGCCTCGGCTGGTGTGGACGTGCCTCGGGCTGCCTCGGGCGCGCGTTTGCTCGGCTGAGCACGGCTCGGCCCCGAGCCATCTGTTGTCGGTAAACTTGACGTGCTCAAAGGTGCCTCAGTGAGCGCTGTGTGTTAGGTGGGAACGGTTATGTTTCGGCTCGCGCGCGAAGCTACTTCAAGTTTTGTCTATTACCGTGTTTGTCTCTATCTATAATATTGATATCATGGGCAGACGCTCATAAATTTTTCTAATCCAGAAGCGTCTAGGTTTTTTCTTGATACGTGACAGTTTTCGTTTTTTTAAACAATAAGCTGCGAGGAAAATAGCTGCAGCTGAAAATACACGACTGTCCATTTCGAATACTCGCGGACTTATGATGGCTCAGCCTGCCTCGCGAGGCGGCCTCGTGTAAATTGAACAAAACTACTGAGGCTGCCTCGGGAGCCATCGCTCGCGATCTGGACACCGAGGCTGCCGCGCGAGCCTGTGCGCTAGGTGGGTACGCGGCTAATATTGATAATTATTCGAATTCTGTACACAGTTGCAGTTGGTTATACCTACCATATTTTGCGAAAAATAATTATTCGATGTCTCGATTGAGACCATCAAATGAAAATAAATAATCGGCCAAGTGCGAGCCGGACTCGAGCCCGAAGGGTTCCGAACCGTAAAGAAGCCTAATATATTTTATTTTAATTATTTGTTTAAAGGCGAGCATTATATACTGATACGAGTATGCCTATATCAAGCAGAGTCGAATACAAAATTAGTATTTGTCTGTCAAAGATTTTTTTTCCTTTTTCTATCCAGAGGTCTATTCTTAAATGTTTTTATAGTTCTTGCTGAGATTACATCCCCAGGCAACATACTCCAATTGTAGACAACTCTATTGCATAGGATGTGGTTAGTGCAATTATAATTTGAATTTTGTAGGGAATAATAAGCATCTTTCTGTTACCGTTATTAATATCGAGCGAAAAACTACTAAAAATTCAGGTTTATTGTATGGGAGCCCCCCTTAAATATTTTTTATCTGTTTTTAGTATTTGTTGTTATATCGGTAACGGAAATACGGTTCATGCCATACTTCCTGGTGACAGACAGACAGACAGACAGATCGACGGACGGACAGCGGTTTCCCGTTTTTACCCTTTAAGTACGGAACCCTAAAATCAATAAATACATTATACATATAGAGGACAAAATACAAAAATGTACTTGTCAATTGTCAAATTAATGTTTGGCAAGTAAGTATGGTGTTGCACAAGCTGCGATTGAGAGATTGCGTCCAAGTGGCGGTTCCTTGACCTTGGTCCAAGTTTTGCAATGATGTGCACAATTACCAGTAGAGCAGTACAAACAATGAGTATACAGTAGTGTTTTTTTTTATATAATTCCCAGTCTAAAGATAGCCAATTTTTTTTAAAACCTATACCATTCTAGTTGAAAGTCATCTGCACTCCTAGCGTGATATATGGATAAAACCATACTTATTATCCAATTTTAATGTTGCCAATGTAAATCTAGGCTTAGTTTTTGAAGAGATTCAAGGGGATAAATTGATGTCTATAGGGTCATTCCTAATCAATTAGCATCCTCTTAGGGGTCATTCTGTATCTGTACATCAAAACTAACAACATTTGTTCTGCGACTTTTCTCAAACCTCAAAAAAAATCAGCTGTTGCATTTTGTCGCGGGTGAACGATATGTTTCTATGGAAAAACATTTTTTTAGGGGCTTATTCTGTACATCAAAACTAATAACTTTTGTTTTGCGACTTTTGTCAAAACTAAAAAAAAAACAGCTGTTCCATACATTTTGTCGAGGGTGAACAATATTTTTGAAATCGCGGAACAAAAGTTGTTAGTTGTGATGTACAAAATAAGTCCCTAAAAGGATGCTAATTGATTAGAAATAACCCTGTAAATTCGCGTCGAATAGAGTAAGTACCTCCCCCGTTTCGTCGGTCAAAAACGGTACCTATTCACAAGAACCATGTTACCAAGACCAATCTCAGCTTAAACTCCGCGTGTCAAACTCAAGGAGACGCAATTATTTTTTTAAATCTTGCATACCTACTTTCAGTAGGCATTAAACTTTTACAATTTACGTAATGGATTAGAATGTAACAAATTACACCTGCTAGCAGCTAGATATTAATGTGCATTATTACTTAATAGTTCTTGGCTGCAGTCTCGCCGATAGCCCCGCTAGGTTTTTGCAGCGTTACGAAATACTCTGCACATTTCATAATAGGTTAATTAACTAGTTAACAAAATTCATGAGACATTCGAGGTTTAGGCTATCGCGTTGCAGCTGAGAATTGCAGCACAAACTATCTTTGAGACTTCGCAATTGGAAGAAAAGAAGATGGGAATCTCTAGATAGGCATCTGACAAGGCACAGGACAGAGAGGAATGGCGTAACAGTAACTCTCTGTCAGCCCTCTGCCCCGACGTGGGAACTAAGGATAAGAAGAACAAAGAAGAAGATACAATGAAAGGTGACGTCCACAAGGGGTATATTATTCAAAGAAAAATCTAACCAAGGTAATATATATATATATTATTTGAAAGCTTCTTTTATGGGCTTCTCAAAACTATATTGTGATAAATAAATTGTATGAAAAATAAAAATACAGCTTTTATTTTTTCTAGTTTAGCAATAATGAAGTGCTTCTAACGTTGTTTTACATCTTGCATTCGTAGCTGATTCTTCCACATTCATGTCTTAATTTGCTAAAATTAAAAATTATAACCTAACCAGTGTTACCAGTTAGTAGGTACAATGTGACAAAAAACACTTAAGTATGTCTAATTGGTAAAAATGCTTTTATTATTTAACCAGGTTACTTAATTAGGGTTGCTAGAGAAAATTATTGAGCCAAATATATTTATTTACCTATCCTAATAAATTCAAAATTATTTTCAAAAATATCCTTTTTTGTTTTTAACTGATGCAATAGATTCAGAAAAATATGAACTTTCTCAAAATGTAATGAGTGTTGTGGTTAGAATTATTATTTATTATTATACCAGCCTCCATACATATTGAGGACATGTCCTTAGCTGTGTTCAATATTGATATCGGCTGAAACCTTCCTTCCGCTTTGAAAGATGGAGAGACCGTGTTACAAACGGCTCTATTTTAGTCGTTTTTGTGGCTTCACTTTGTGAGCGCTAAAGTCCAGATTTTTCCGTGTTCGAAGTTATGTATGTATATTGCGATGCAGTTAGAAGTTGCCTTTCGGCCGCGTTTGTAACCTTATTTTGTAGCTGGTTACAAAAGAAAAAAAATTCTGTTACTTAGGTATATATTTGTGGCATTGAAGTAATGTGAATACTTTTTTGTTTGATTCGTACACTGAGTACATATCTTTCAGGGCCTTTTTATCCGATAGTGGTAAAGTCCTAAGGAGCTTTCGATTACCTAGAGAGAGAGAGAGACTCCGGTGAACTCCGGTGGGATCTTTATAAAAAAAACCGGACAAGTGCGAGTCAAGCTTGAACATCGAGGGTTCCGTACAAACACGTTGTTAAAATAATTAAAAACCTGTTTTAGCATGTGCTAATGAAGTTCTTTTATATGATACCTTACATGATACGATTTACTCACTCTGAATTTTGAACCCATATTTTGTGAATTTTGAGGCCCTATATTTTGTGATTTATTTATTTATTTATTTGTTTATAGGCGAGCAGTGTATACTGATGTGCCTATATCAAGCAGTGTCGAATAAAATTAGTATTTATCTGTCAAGGAAATTTTTTCCTTCTTTATCCAAAGGTCCAGTCTATTTTTAAATGTGTTTATAGTTTTTGCCGAGATAACATCTTCAGGCAACCTATTCCAATTGTATACAACTCTATTGCAGAGGATGTGGTGTGCAGTGTTGGTTTGTGATGGTGTAGGCTGTAAGAGGACTGTATGGCGTCTGCTATCGCGTATATTTTCCTTCAAGGTGTACATGTCGTGGATATCCGGAAGATTATAGAAGCCATTGAGAATTTTGAAGGTCTCAATCAAGTCTCCACGCAATCGTCGTTCTTCGAGGGTCGTGAGACGAAGAGCTTTTAACCTGTCTTCATAGGTCTTGCGGCGCAGAGCATATGGAATCCTGGTGGCCTTTCTTTGTGCACTTTCAAGCAAATCAATATCTTTTTTAAAGTAAGGACTCCACACCTGAAACCCATACTCTAGCAGAGGCCTTATATAGGTTTTGTAAATCTTAATAAAAACATCAATTGTTACTGTCTGGAAGGACTTGCGTATGACATAGATAAATGAGTTAGCCCGTTTGACTATCATAGATATATGCTCTTCCCATTTCAAATCTGCAGTCATGATGACTCCTAAATCCCTCTGTTGGTCTACAGATGCCAAAGCAACTCCATCAAATGTGTATGTCTCCCTGGACTTTAAATAAAAGTGTACAGTTTTCAGATTTATTCCTATATGTGTACTCTGAGACAATGCTTCTCGCCAAATTTCATAGTTCTATGTCTACGGGAAGTACCCTGTAGGTTTTGATTTGCTGATTTTTGTGAGTGTCGAAATATGCGGTTTTTTACGACATAAACGGCTCTAACTTTTTTAAACGATAACTGAGAAGTTTTTCTTTTACATAATTGCAAGAGACCATAGATATACGTATACAGTTTAAATTTCAACTCGATATCTTTACGCGTTCCCGAGATAAAGAGTCTTGACATACACACAGACGGACAGACGGACAACAAAGTGATCCTATAAGGGTTCCGTTTTTCCGTTTGAGGTACGGAACCCTAAAAAGGTTGGCAACCGACCCACGATGAGGGATTTTGGTGGGCTAGTGGTAGGTACTGTACTGTATCAGCCTTTTAATAGTCCACTGCAGGACGTAGGCCTACCCACGAAGGGTGATTGGGCCATATCCACCATGCTGGCCCAGTGCGGTTTGGTGGATTCGCATACGCCATCGAATTTCTTCTACGGAAGTATGCAGGTTGCCTCACGATATTTTCCTTCACCGAAAAGCCAATGGTGTGAAATTCCGTACATAAATTCCAAAGAACTCATTGGTACGGGACCAGGATTTGAACCCACGACCTCACAATTGCAAGGCGGGTGTCACTACCTCTAGGCCACCACGGCTAGTGGTAGGTAATGGGTATTTATATACCTATTGGTATGGATGGTACCACTCAAAATTATTTTTCAATCACGAATAAGTCTGCGCTTGACAACCAACTCGCCTGACGGTACCTACCTACGAGTATGCTACTTAAGTGACGTTGTGGTATAAGATGAAGCACGCAGGGATGAAAATGTCTTGTAGGTACGTACCTAATAGTTTATTTTAGGGCATCAATTTCCGCCTGGTGAATTATAAGTAAAGTTGGTCTGAGCGAAAATACTTCAATCTAATTTATGTATATAAGTGCTAAAACAAATAGGTAGAGGTACCTACGTTTTACATGTGTAAAGTATTAGGTATAGGTTGCCACTAGGGGATTTCAAGTAGGTCAAGTGATACGTCAGAGATTTGATTGTCATTGATGCGGCAACTCCATTTGTTTATGTTGCCAGTTGCCACACATCCTTTTGCATGGTCCTTTGTTCTCCATTACCGAATTTGCGTTGGTTAAGTAAGTTCGTATAGGCCGGGTGGCTAGCCCTGGTGTCAGAGTTTTTAAGCCGCCTGAAGGGCTCTGACATGGCTAAACGGTTAAAACAACCAGGACCTACAATCTAACGTGTCATCCGAGCCACGGTAGCGCTCTGTTGGAAAATGCCACCCGCGGTCACCCATCCAAATACTGACCGTGCGCAACGTTGCTTAATTGGTTTGGGAGTTGAGGAGTGGGGAGGATGATGGCCTCCCTCCTCAGAATTCAGACATCATGGTAATAATGTATAATGTAGATATAATGCTTGCCGGTATTTACCTACCGGCAGACAATGATATTGTAAGATTTTTTGCTGAAGCCGGTAGCATACACTGTAGGTACATTAGCAAGTTACATGGAAGTTCGTACATACTTGAGCCTGGGATATTTGAGCCTTGATATTTTCTAATTACAATCAAAGTAGAGTAGGTATTGTAGGTAAAGAAAGTACATTGACTCTAACTAAATGAATAGGTCATACACTTCTATCTGTTCCTGCACTATGCAAAACAATAGTTCAACATTATGAGACTTACGGATTCAAGTTCAACATTTTAGGATTCAACATTTTAAGAATTCAATATTTCAGAATTCAACTTTCTGCGGATTCAACATTACCTATAGGTACCTTGTATTGGTATGGTGTAGTATTATTATATCTTCTTTAGTATGGTGTCATAGAGTCATAATTAGTGTCATAGATAAATAATTAATTAAGCCTACCTACGGTAGTAGGCAATGACCCTTCTATGCTCACTCGTAATAGGACTCCTATTAAGTACTAATAGTAGTAGTAATAGGTACAATAGGTAGGTATAATTAAAGTTACTTTGATAACATAATTAATGAACTTGATAGGTTGTAATCATGTTGTAATCCTCAGTTGTACTCAAGTCAAACAATGTTTAAAAAAAGTAAATGTCACTGCAGTATCTATTTACACTGCAAGTAGGTAAATAACATTACCTAAATGCATTATCTTCTTAACACCTTTAATCCTTAGGCCTTATTAGGTATTTATCGCATTTTTATTATTGTATTTATTTTGTAACATTCATAAAAGTACAATTGTGTGACATTGCTACTTAATTAAGTACATTTAGTTGCTCTAGGGCATTCAAAACAAGTCTATTGTCCCAAACAACCAAATAACTTTGATAAACAAATGCCAATGCCCGATAGCGTAACCGACGTCATGATTTAATTATGATATTAAATTGTTATGCCATTCTAATAAATCTATCGTAATGACTGATAACACAGCAAATATTGCATTAGATCTTCAAATTACGAATAATAGAATTATCCCTGGTTACAGAAACTTCAGTGTGTTTCGTTATATAACACGGAACTTAGATAAATAGATACATATATTTCTTTACAAGTTATACTTTAATAATCAGCTTGAATTAGGCATCGAATATACATTTAATTTTATGATATTATAATATAAAATACTAGTTTTTACCCGCGGCCTCGCCCGCATACGCAATATATCATTATAATTTATAGCCTATGTGTTATTCTGATATATAAGCTATATTATTGCAAAGTTTCATCTCAATCCGTTCAGTAGTTTTTGCGTGAAAGAGTAACAAACATCCATACATCCATCCATCCTCACAAACTTTCACGTTTATAATATTAGTAGGATAATTGGTTTTCGCAAAATATGGCACAACCGATTTCAATCACAAATTCGAATATGAATCGATGTACATATATGTACCTACTTACCATTTTTCTATTATTGTTGATTTTATAATAAACTTATATTGAAGATTTAAAAATAAATAATTTTGATAACATTTAAATGGGATAAAACCACCTCGGGAGTACTCTTACAAACTATTTTTTTTAATTCGTTTCAGATTGATGACTATACACAAAAAATACATAAGAATTTAGAACATCCTTTTTGAAAATTGCAGGGACTTAGAGGTGTATTTTGCTGAGTATTGTGCTGATCGAGATTTAGATATATAATATGAGACCACTCGAGATTTACGATGAGTCAATTAACTTTTTGTAGAATAGAATACCCATACAAACTCTCGAAAAAATGTATGGAACAGCTGATATTTTTTGCGGTTTCTAGAGTTAGTTCGCGGTTCCCAGAGAAAAGTTGTTTAAAGTAGAAGTTGTTGTAAGTAGTTAAATTATAGCTGTTGTAGAAGTTATGATTTTGTGACCAATTCGACGGGATATGTGAATCCACCACCGCTACTGTGCCAGTAGGTGAATAATTATCACTGCCATAAAAGCGATATTGGCCCCATCGCCCTTCGTGAGTAAGCCTATGTTCAGCGGTGAACTATTAAAAAGGCTGGTACTGTGCTAGACTGTACTGTATATACCAGCCTTTTTAATAGTCCACTGCAGAACTTAGAGCTACCCACGAAGGATTGGGCCATATCAACTACGCTGAAGTGCGAATTGGTGGATTCACATACGCCATCGAATTTCTTCTACTGACTTATGCAGGTTGTCTCACGATGTTTTCCTTCACCGAAAAACCAGTGGTGTGAAATTCCGTACATAAATTCTAAAGAACTCATTAGTACGCCGGGATTTGAACCTACGACCTCACGATTGTAAGGCGGGTGACACTACCTCTAGACCACCACGGCCGGGCTGGTACCTATAGTCACAGTAGGTATAACATATTGTATTTACTGTGCTATAGTACAGTCGGTAAATAAAATAGGATGTAGGTAAAACGTTGTTCGCCTGCATGTTATGTGAGCGAGTACACCGCTTCCCTGAGCATTAGATGCAATCTGCGAGCTATTTACCAACGTATCTACATTATTTTCTATTTCCTACTCATGGTCGTTTATTTTCCATTCACAACAGCCATTTTATGGTGAAAGTATACAACGAACTTGCGGTTAACGCGATTTCTTTAACATTAATAATACAACTACCTACTTCACTCTTACATTACGCGTTGTAAAGGGCTTTCAGGGCAATGACGAAATAATTGAGCCTCAATTATTTTGGAGTGTTGTGGTATAATTTTATAAGAAACGAAACCGAGATCACGTTTTTATGCAACTGCCAGGTGGAACTAAGTATGACCGTAGGTATATATCTAGATACTTACTAGTTACTTATAACAAAATATGATTGAACTTTTACGTTTATATCGCCCTTTGTCAAAACCATAGAATAATAACTAAAGTCATAGAAACCGTACTAAGATAGCAAGAGATATAAATCACTTTGTCCCATTTTAAATATGAAATTTAAAAGGTGTTGGAAAAAGATGAACTTACGTAATTTACAAACTAGCCTTGACCTATCTCTTTTTTTTTTTTTTTTTTTTTTTCTCAACCTATGCTGTCCCACTTCTGGGCAAAGGTCTCCCCCATTTCCTTCCATTCATCGCGTTCTGTGGCCAAATCCTGCCAACCTTCCCGGAAAGTGTCAAGATCGTCACACCAACGTTTTCTAGGCCTTCCCTGCCTTCGTCTGCCTTCCGGTACCCATTGTGTGACGATCCTAGCCCATCTCTCGGGGTGCATACGAACCACATGACCCGCCCAATCCCATTTTAGTTTAGCAGCTTTTTGGCCTACGTCAACTACACCTGTAATGGAACGCAGTGTTGTGTTTCGAATTCGACCTATCTCGGATGTCCAAATTCAAAAAGGTAAAAAGTAGGAAGATAAAATGATCAGAGGTTTGGAACTTTGGACCTTCTTACTGGAACTAGAGGGTTCTTTCCGAAAAAGACAAAAGACCAAGTGGAACCTAATTTTATCTACCTATTTTGACATTCCAACTGATTTTGACGTATGCGACAGACATTGAGTTTTTTTTGTTCCACCCACTCTCGCGTATGCTGTAGGTATATCCAGATATGAATAAGACAGCTGTAACGTAGTTTTTTATTTGAGTAAAATTTAGCAATACTTCTATCACTTGTCATTCTTCTGAGGTCAAGAGAGTGAGATAATTTTTAATATTCTTAAGCTTTTGAATGGCGTCACAAATGTTCAGTTCTGATCCATTATTTTATAAGTCGTCTATTTTAATGTAAGTAAAGCCCTAAAATTGTTATCATTAAATTCAAATTGTTTTAGCCATTAAAATTTCATTAAAATTAGTTGGCGCTTCTCAAGAATCTAATCTAAAGCATTACCTACCTAACAGGCATTACGTTACGTGATTCAGAATGTCCGCAGAAGCTAATATGTAGGTGTTAATTAAAGTGCTCAAGGCATGTAAGTCTAGACTCACTAGACTGATTAGTATTCATGATTTTTTAAATAAAAATATCGATTACAATATTGTGAAAAGGAATTAATCAAGATGATGATCTTTTTACGACGTATTTTACAGTTGCAATTTGTTGTGATGCATTCGACTGCAATAAAAAGTTTTGCAACTTTCTATTTCATCGAGCATCAACGTAACTTTGCAAGCTATCTATATTTCTAGAGATCTATGATTATATGTATAATAAAGCCCACCAAAACTAGCAAATTAATTAATTATTTTTAGTTTTCATGTAAAATGTAGCCTAGTCTAGACTATGCACTCGCTACGCTGCCTAATAACATTTTGACAGTGTGAACATACACTGTCAAAATGTTATTAGATATCACGGAGAGCCAATCTTTTGTTTAAATACACGCCTAATTCTAAACCTTAGTAAAAAAAATGCTGTTTCTTTACTGTTAGGTACTACAAGATCTATGTGGTTATAATAAAAAAGTATCTAAAGAACAGTGAATTTTTCACCTTACGTTAATGTTAGGGTAGCGAGACAGCCAAGCCACGTTATTGATATCATATCCCGAGAATTTTGCTTATCGTGTATATTCAACCCAATTTTGAGGGTTCAAGAAAATGACGAAGCGCTTTGAGACAAGATAGCTATTTAGTGCCCATGCACTTTGCTTGGCTTGGCTCGTAACTGCCTGCTGCCTGCTACCGCCTCCAGATATGATGTAATAAGTAGTCCACTAAGTAATATGAGGATTGTAGCCTTCCAGCTGAGATGATTATAAATGTTGAGAAAAGTACTAGAAAACGTACCTATTGCTTTAAATTCAAATAAATGGACATCAATTTGATTCAATTTAAAATGTTGTTAGTCTAGATAGATTTTTGAAATTCCACTGATCAAGAGTCATATAACTAGAAATATTTTCTTAACAATTTTTCCCTACACGTTCAAAATACTCGTACCTACTCTAGTGAAAGTCAATGTAGGATGCAACTACAATAATAATCCGGCAAGTGCGAGCCGGACTCGCGCACGAAGTGTTCCGTACCATAGGTATGGAAGCCCTTAATATATTTTAATTGAATTAAGTATTTATTTTTGAAGGGAATATACTGTGTATTAATATTATGTGAATATTTCAAGCATTTTCCTGTTGCCGTTATTAAATACCGAGCAAAAAAAATTAAACGTTTTTAGTAAATGTTTATTAGTTATAAATTTTATTATTTATTTTTGAAGTGAATATTTAACTAATTATAATCTGTGAATCTTTCAAGCATCTATAGATCTGTCATCGTTATTATCGAGCGAAAAACGGCTTAAAATTCAGGTTTGTTGTATGGGCCCCCTTAAATATATTTTTTTTCTGTTTTTAGTATTTGCTGTTACAGCGGCAACAGGAATACGTCATCTTTAAAAATTGTAACTTTCTAGCTATCTCGGTTCAGGACATAAAGCTTGGCGACAGACAGACAGACTGAAAGACTGACAGTGGAGTCTTAGTAATAGGGTCCCGTTTTTACCCTTTGGGTACGGGTTTACGGAACCCTAAAAAAATAATTATTTATTGCCAAAAATGACATATCTGACTTCCAAGTGTACCTACAGAATTCAAGTAGTTCGTAAGAATCGATGTGTCATCCATGTACATTCTACATTCTTGTTGATTTTTCAAAAACGGCTCAGCCGTTTACGATAAAATTTTAATGTGACTGCCTCGGGAGTAGGTATAGTGTGATGTATGAGCGCGCGAACGAGCGGCGTGCGCCGCAGTATTAAACTAACCACAGTGAAGAACGCTTGTTTCATTTCCGTCCCTTATCAGTTAGTACTAAGATCCACACCACTTGGCGACGAGAAGAACTTTACGCTTGCTTAACTATGAATTATATCGGCAGTGTGTCCTCGTTCGATTATCGTTATCAAGAATTTGAGATTTTTCTAGGAAAACTCAAAAACTTTATTCAAATCAACAACGTGCCGGACGACAAATGGTGCGCCATTTTACTGACGCATCTCTCCGACGAGACGTATAGATTGGCGAAGAATCTGATTTACCCACGAGAATTAGACAAAGTTTCGTGGAATGATTTGGTTACAGCGCTTAACGATCACTTTAAACCGAAGCGTTCCACGTTTGCTGACCGAGCCAAGTTCTACGATGCTACAAAGTCCGAGTCGGAAAGTCTAGAAGAGTGGATGGCGCGCTTACGTGGACTTGCTGTCTATTGTGATTTTGGTGCAGAACTAGAAACGCTACTGAGGGACAAATTCGTGCTTGGATTGCAAGCTAGCAGAGAAAAGGACCGTTTATTCGAGCACGACTCGAAAACCCTCACTCTGTCAAAAGCGTTAGAAGTAGCCCAGCAGGCTGCATGTGCTCGAGCTGCGCGTGCATGCGACGGAGCCGGGGGACACTTGGTGAAAGAAGAACCGGTGTACAGGGCAGGCGAGCGCCGCGCGCAAGGGGCGCCGGCACAGGCCGCCCCCGCGGCGACGGCTGGGCCACGGTGTGCTGTGTGCGGATTACGTAACCACTTGTCGGCAAATTGCAGGTTTAAAAAATACAAGTGCTTAATTTGCAATGCCACGGGGCATCTTAAAAAAATGTGCAGTGCGAAAAAGATCAGTGTTGAATTAAATAATTTGACCGCGAACGATGACGACCACGACTGCAAGGAATGCGCGTTATTTAATATGAGGTATGTTAAGTATGAGCCTATTATGTTGGATGTATCTATAGACGGTAATAAATTTCCAATGGAACTCGATTGTGGTGCAGGACGAAGCGTTATGTCTGAATTATTTTATTTAAAACATTTCCGAAAATTTAAGCTGTGTAAAACCGATCTTGTGTTCTGTTTATATACAAAACATAAGATCGCGCCACTAGGTTATTTTTCTTGTCAAATTTCTTTTAATAATAAGTCACATGCTATTCAATTCTATGTTTTTAAAGAAGGTGGTCCCCCACTACTGGGGCGCGATTTTATGAGCCAGTTCAATTTGAGTTTGGTACCTACATGTGACAATAATAACATTCGTATTAATGCACCAGTGGACATTCAACAAGTTTTAAGCGATTACCCTGATCTATGGAAAGACGAACTCGGATGTTTTAACAAATTTGAAGTTCAATTACATTTAAAAGAAAATGCAGTTCCAAAATTTTTTAAGCCACGCCCCGTGCCCTTTTCCCTAAAAGGGGAAGTCGACAAAGAACTAGATAGACTAGTCGCAGCTGGAATTTTAGTCCCGGTTGAATATTCTGAATACGGTACTCCTATTGTTCCAGTCCCGAAAGATAATGGCAAGGTTAAAATTGCGGGAGATTTTTCGTGTATGTACATTAAATAAAGTCCTAAAAATAGATAAATTCCCTTTACCTCATATTGAAGAGGTTTTTGCAAAGATTGGTGGCGGTCAGCATTACTCCAAACTAGATTTAAGCAATGCGTATAATCAGTTTAAATTAACAGAATCATCACAGGAGCTGACCACTATCAATACACACAAAGGTCTCTTTAAGTACACTCGTCTGGTCTATGGCCTTGCAAATGCGCCAGCAATTTTTCAACGCGCGATAGAAACATTAGTAGCGGGCATCGAAGGCGTCTCATGCTGGTACGATGATATTTGCCTCACAGCTCCCAATAGAACCTTACATATAGCTAGGCTGCGTGAACTATTGAGTAGATTGCAAAACGCGGGACTGAGACTTCAAAAAAATAAGTGTGAGTTTTTCCGAGAAAGTGTAACTTATTTAGGTTACACTATTGATGAAAACGGCCTTAGAACATCATCTGATAAAGTACAAGCCATTTTAAAAGCCCCGTCACCCACTAATGTTACGGAATTAAAAAGATTTCTAGGCATAGTTAATTATTATAGGAATTTCATTCCGAACGCGTCCGCCGTACTACATCCTCTGCACGAATTGTTACGAGCGGGCGCGACATGGCGGTGGCAGGCTCGACACCAGCAAGCAATGGACGCGGTGCGCAGCGAACTAGCCTCGGAGCGCGTGCTTGCGCACTTTGACCCGCGTCTTTCTTTATTCCTCAGCACTGATGCCGGTCCCGAAGGGTTAGGTTGTGTTTTAGGTCACGTGATGCCGGATGGCTCGGAAAAACCGATCGCATTCGGTTCGCGTTCCTTATCGCAAAGTGAAAAGAATTATAGTCAAATTCAGAAGGAAGCCACAGCTATAATTTTTGGCGTTAAACGTTTTCATCAATATGTATACGGCTGTCAACAACCGTTTATTTTGAGAACTGATCATAGGCCTCTTCTGTCAATATTTGGTAAGAAAGACGGAATTGCGGTAACGGCCGCGCTCCGTCTCCAACGGTATGCAATTATTTTATCTGCTTATAATTTCACGGTGCAGTATATTAGCTCAAAGAATAATGTAGTGGCTGACTATTTTTCCCGAGCGCCGTTATCTTTAGAGTCGAATAAAAGCTATGAAAGTGTCGAGTCCAACGAAGGAGACATACAAATCCCCCTTCTATTTTTAGACGCTAATACCAAACCGGTTTCGTTCGACCGCATCAAGAGTGCTACTGGGGATGATAAGACATTAATCACTGTAATTAAGTACATGAAACAAGGTTGGCCTCGTTCAATAAAATGCGAAAGTATAGCGCCGTATTTTAATTGTAAATCAGAATTGGAAGTGATTAATGGATGTCTTTTTCGCGGCCATCGTATAGTTATTCCTTCAATATTCCGCGCAGAAATGTTAAAGGAATTGCATTCAGCTCATTTCGGTATTGTCAAAACAAAAAATATAGCTAGGTCCAGGATGTGGTGGCCTCAAATACACCTAGATATCGAACGTTATATAGGTAGTTGCACCGCGTGCGCCAGTGTAGCGAGTGCGCCGGCGCGTGCGCCCCCCGCACCCTGGCCGCGCCCGCCAGCGCCCTGGCACCGCCTGCACATAGACTATATGGCTATAGGGCAATCGGTGTATCTAGTTGTTATCGACGCGTACAGTAAATGGCTGGAATGCATTAATATGAACGGTAACACCTCCACTGGCGCATTAATTGCGAAACTGAAAGTTTTGTTTTCGACCTTTGGTATACCAAATGTAATCGTGTCAGACAACGATGTTAAAATATGTTCGCGAGAATTCAAAAAATTTTGTGAAAATAATGGAATCGAGTATTTAAACAGCGTAATTTATCATCCGATTAGCAATGGGCAAGCGGAAAACTCCGTGAAAACTTGCAAAAAAATGATTAAATGCATATTAATTGAAGGCAATAAAACACCTCATCAAATTCACGAAAAACTAATAGGCTTTTTATTTGATTATCGGAACTCAAAACACTGCAGTACCGGTGCATCGCCGGCCGAGCTCATGTTTGGTAGGAATTTAAGATCGAGATTAGACTTGATTAAACCTAGTCACAAATGTGAGGTCGAAAACAATAAAAATGAAGTAAAATTAAATAAAAGTAGATCGTTCGACATTGGTGAGATCGTGTGGGCGAGGTGGTTTATTGCCAGAAAAGCTAAATGGGAGGTAGGTAAGATAATAGATAAAATAGGTAATAGGTTATTTAAAATTTATTTTGAAAACTATGATGAGACTGGCGTGAGACATATAGATCAAATTAAAAAAAATATGAATTCGTCAAAATGCGCCAATAATGTATTTGATGGAAGCTCGGAAGGTCAAGATACTTATTTACCAACGACTTCCGGACTTCCATCATGGGCTCCTTCAGCAAGCGCCCCGCCGCTCTCTTCCTCGGCCCCCGGACACGTAGACCTCGATGAAACTAACGTGACGTCACGAGCGGCCGCGCCTACGTCACCGGTGGCACCACCGTCGGTGGCGGCGCCGGCCGAGGCCGTTCGAGAACGAGACCTTACCGTAACCAACGAGGACCAGCCTGACGAGGAGGGGGACGGGGAACAGTGGGAAGAGGCGCAGGATGAAGGAGGTCCGAGCGTTGAGGAGAGCCCGTGTGCGAGTAACCTAGATATACCAGCGGCCTCGGAGCTCCCCTCAACGCCTGGCCGAATGCGTAGAACTTTAAGTAAAGTTAATTATAAGAAATTTTTCTAATAAGGCATATTAATTTTGTTATTGTTGTTGCCAGGGCCTCAAATAAGTGTGAGGGAATGTGATGTATGAGCGCGCGAACGAGCGGCGTGCGCCGCAGTATTAAACTAACCACAGTGAAGAACGCTTGTTTCATTTCCGTCCCTTATCAGTTAGTACTAAGATCCACACCATATAGCCATTCGATTTTTTTTAAATCGGTTCTAAATTACAGAAAAAAATACATACAGACGAATAAAGTAGGTACCTTCTCCTTTTTGTAAGTCAGTAAAATAGATGTCGCCAACTACCTCGTACATGATTACCCATTGTCAGTCACAGTCAGTAGGTATGTTTGTTTTCGAGGTTAGGGCTTCAGAGTTTAGGTATGTCGCAATGACCATTAAATTCATAAGGTGTGTACTGCGTAACAAGTTACTAGAGGTGTTGCATTGCATGCTGTTTTCCTAACGTCTTTTCAACTTAAGTGGTGACATGTAGGCCACAATAACAATATTTCACGAGCCATTATTTCAGGGCTAAATCTCTAATGAAAATGAAATAGCATTACTAAATAAGCACTCTTAAACTCAGACCGTATCGCATTGCAAGTGTTACTGGTAGATAAACAAAGCACAACGTCTTAAAGGTATCAGTTTCAGTACATCAAGTTTGATACATTTACTATGGCACCAACCCTTATATCGCCAATAAAAGTCGTTCCATACAATTTGGCGTGTGATGGTGAAATTTTAAAAAAGCTGGTATGGGTTATCTGGATATAAAATGGCTTGGTGCCATTATACATTATGTTCCTCAAAAGTAGGTATCTCTATATTGTATAGACTCTACCTAGCATTTTCTATACCTACCAAACTGTATGTCCTAGTAAATCTTGCAACTTATGTAATTAATAATTATTTAGTTGCAAGCAAGAACCCACAAGCTACGATAAATTTTGGCCATACAGCATTTTTTGTCACTAAAACTTGCCTATTCCTGCTTAGATAATTGTAATTAACTTATCTATGTTTGACGTGGACAAACAGGTTTTAAGCTTGTATATGATTGATTATACAGCAATTATCAGGGTATTGAAAAAATATCCAATTGTTTTATAAATCCTTCAAGTAAGTGAGTAGGTACTTCATAATAAGTATTGTAATATTAATATTAGTGTTTTTTAAATACCCTGAAACTTATTTGCCTACAACAAGATAGCGGAAATACACTAAATATTTATTCAATACAAAGATTTGAAGATGAATTTCCGCAAAGTAACGCCTGATTCAATCAACTATCTTAAGACAGCAAGTATAACAATGGTGTATTAGTTCAACGGCTGATAACCATTTCTAAGGTCAGCTTCCAAACAAACATACAATTTAAAGAAAGAAATCACATCAAAATTTGTCGATTCATTCGGAAGACATGGATGGAGCTACAATACAGACAAAGACAGCTAAATACAAACACGCACGCATTTATAATTAGAACATCCTTCTTTTTGAGTTTATAATATCGTGTCTATATCTATGTTTTTATTACAAAATGACAATGCAAAATCTTGGAAAATATGACGCTTTATGTATGATTGATACTCTGCTATTTCCTGCTGGGTACCGAATTCGTTTCCTCCCAGGGAAATTGTGGAGTTATAGCTAAGTTTGTAGCGTGTTCTATTGTGCCCTCGAGACAGGTAGAGAGCGAATCCCAGTCCCCACTGGGATTCCCTATTCTATTTGCTACGTGTGGGCGTAGATAAAGGAGGCAAGAGTAGGCAGTGCCCACCCTAGGAACTTTGTCCGCCTCAGAAAACTTAAAAGGCAAAACATCATATTTTTTTCTGGGGTGTCGGCAAACGCAGGCAGTTTTCCCGTCAGAAAATGTAGGGCTACGCCAATGGTGCTACAAGAGCGAAGCGTTCAATGTGAACAAAGCAGAACTTATGTGTTTTGAAATTTGTGCCCGAAGGCATATAAAGGGCCTACAGCAGCCAATCGGACGTTCATGGAAAGGCAAAGGGCCTTACGCAACGCTCAACTCACGGACTCGTGGCGCAATCTATGGATTATTTTTATTTGTCACAGTGATTAGTGATGGAAAAAAAACACTTCGTAGGTATTGCAACATTTCCCATAAACTTTTTTGTAATGACACGGGCTTAGAACCTTTAATGTACCTAGTACCTACTCGTAGGTAGAGACCGAAAATAAACAACGTTCTGCACGGTCAGTATTGGGATGGGTGACCGCGGGTGGCATTTTCCAACTAAGCGCTACCGTGGCTCGGAAGACACGTTAAATTGTAGGTCCTGGTTATTTTAACCGTTGACCCATGTCAGAGGTCTTCAGGAGGCCTAAAAACTCTGACACCAGGGCTAGTCACCCAGACTAAAAGAACTTACTTTAGGGAGAGTTCTACGCGTTATCTCTGGTAGGTAGTTGGATGCATTTTTTTTTATTACGATTGACGAGGTTGACGGTGTGTCTATCGCTTGATGGTAAAGCATCACACCTGTCCAATTGGTCGGGATCACCCAGAATTCTAAGCTCTACTCGGTAGGTATTGTACCTAATGAATTGGACCTGCTAGATTTTGATAATTATGTCATGGTAATTAATTTTTTACCGGAGTTTTTTTTTGCTGAACATTGGCATCTCATGGACTGCAATAGATCTTGATACTACGCAGATACCAATTCTTTGGTGTAATACTAATAAGGTTATAACTAACACAGTATAATCTATTCTAGCGGTCTATGCATCCATTTGAGCAGCCTCAGTCAGGGCAACCACTCGGCCCGATGCTGCCTCTCAGGCATTAGTGGATTTCGCACAATTTAAAAATATGTTTAAAAGCTACTTTATTTTAAAAATTGGCAAACGTTACAAAAATATTTGTTAAGTTGTAGTATCATTGGCAATGACCACAAAGGGCATTTTTGTTGTAAATCACTAAATTTTAGATAAAACAATATTGTTTCTATAAAACAACGACTGATATAAATAAACAATAAAAACAAATAAACACGTGAAACTGGTCGTCGGTTAATTAAGACAGAAGCAATCTCATCTAGGTGAAGGACGAAACAAACTAAAATACAATGGGCACAAATAATTCTAAACATGTAAAACAACTAGGAAATTTTGAGTCGGCATAATTAGCTCTAAAATGCGAGCATATCAGGCACGAAGATGATTAGACATGCATTCTGCATAACGGTAAACAAGTACATCACTAGTTTCTAATAGAATAGGAACTCGATATAAAGATAATATATACGAATATTCGGTAAGTACGTACCTTCATCAAAGCAAAGCGCTGGTCATCATCGATTCCCACCACGGCGTTGGATACTGGAGCCATTGTCACAAACAATAAATAATAAATCGAATAATTTGCCGATTAACACGCGGCGTGCGGTAGACGAGAGAGGTCGCGCGCGAGTGAGTCACTTCAGTACTTCACTATCATATCACAAAATATTCATCAGTTTGCTCAATGGAAACTGAAAGGCGTTAGCTGTGGAGTATGGTTTATGGACTGTGTGTATATGTATACTCTGTATCATAAACTAACTTGAGGATTTTTGCCTATGTCTGTATGCATAATAAATAAATAAATATTTTGGGACATCTTACACGCGGCCTCTGACCCCAAACTAAGCTAAGCTTGTGATATGGCTGCCAGAGACTGATATACTACATGTACTCATTTTTAAATACATACTTATATAGATAGTAACTAAATAACACCCAGAGACAGAGCAAACACATATGTTCATCACATTTAAATATTTGCCTAGGGTGGGGATCGAACCCAATCCTCTTTGATCCAGAAGTTAGGGTCACTAACCACTGAGCCACCGAGGCAGTCAATTTATCAACTCTGTATGCATAGATTTAAATCCGAGACACGGTAATGATATACCGTGTCCGAGGCGACACGAGGCGGCGCGGCGCGATGCAGCTATGTAGACAGAATACAAATAATGTATTTGCTTTAGCTTTAGGCAACTATCAGTAGTGTTGTGAGTCACTTATTTAGTGCGCAATTACACTAAATAATCTTTGTTGAATACAAATTGTCGAGTTCTTGACCATACAGGGATTACTCAGAATGCTTGCTTTGCTTTTCGGCTTATTACATTGCATGAATAACCCTAGTTCTAAATGACTAGAAATATTATAATTAATGTGTACCTATTTGATTAATGTGTAGAATATTTAACTAAATTAATTCATAATGACTAGAATGTAAAATTCAAAATGAATAACCCTGTATACATAGATATGCTGATTGGAATATAATTTTATTACTTGATTACAGACTTAAGCCATTGAATAAATTGGATTTTAAAAATGTCTCCATTCTAAATATAATATTCCCTATTGGCATAGGACATGTTCAGTGAATTAAAAAACATTCTAGTGATAATTTCATAGAAATTAGTATATGATTAAAATTATATGACTTAATATATCCCAATGTTCTATTGTTTCTTTTTAATTTTAGAACCATCATAATTTACTACTGAACTATGAATGCCTACTGCAGACATATTAAAACAAATCAGTGCACAATAAACTAATTTATTACTCTTTAAAAATAATAACTTTTAAGCTATAGATCTCCAATATTATACAAAATTAGACAGTTCTTTAGAAAAATTGTATAATGATGACAGTTCCTAAAACAATAGTTTTTAGAGTTTTCACTCTTAAGACTTCAGCAACAGTCTTCATAATTTATAATCACAGGATCTGTGTAAAGATTTACTTTCTATCTTCTTAACTGTGAACATGCAATATCGACTCTTATATTCAACATCACAAAATTATAACTGCTCAGAAAAAGTGTTAAAAGATTATTACATATCACTGTAAATATACACTTCTGTAAACCAGACTTCGCAAAGCATCACCTTGTTCAATTTTTAGTTCATAACGGTGAATATCACCCCTCCTCTCTCAGGATCTTCATCATGCACCTCTTTGTCAGATCCTTCAGGGTCAGAGTCATCCGAGTCCTCACTGGCAGGTTCACGATACCTTCCGAGTTTACTGGTGTCTTTAGGAAGCTCCCCAATCTTCATTCCCGTCCGAGCGAGCAACTTTTCAGCTGCATGCTGAGCCTCTATCTCTTTTAAATGAAAATTGTAGTCTTTTTGGAGCTTCAATGATTCTTCTATCGACAATATTTTCGCCGGACCATGAATGCTAGGCGGTGGCGTTGCAGCCGTCACTTCCCAGTTCTTGTGCTTCTTTCTAGTGATCTCTTTTTCAGGATCTTGAGAACCAGACTTTGTCGTTTTGTAAGGCTTGAACTCACCCACTAACTTTGGTTTAGCATTTGTTTCCGTTTTTTCAACAATGTATTTGACGTGGGGCAGTTCTCCTATTTTAAGCAAATCTTCCGAAGTTATAAGGGGTTTTTCAGGGGGTAATACTTTAACTTGTTTCTCTTGTGCTGTGGTTTTACTGAGGATGTGTAGAACATCTTCTGGCTCACTGTCATCATCTGAATCTAAGTATACATGAGACTTGTTCTTGATCTTGCCTTCCCATTCCACATCTTGTACTGACTGTTTGTTCAAGTTTAGCTGATCGAACAAGCGGCATGTTTGCTCTTCTTCCTGTTTTGACTTAAGTTCCTTTGCTATTTTATCGTGTAATGCTTGTATTTTTGCACCTTTATCGGCTAGTTTATTCACAAAACCCTTGTTGTTTAATAGCTTTACCTGTCTATCGCGTAGCTCAAGAAGTTCGGGCACAGTTTTAGAAGACAAGTCGGCAATTTTACCATCTATTTCAGTCTTGGGAGGAGGCGGCAAATGTCCTGGAATCCTCTTGTTTATTGTTTTCATTTGGTTAGTCATAGTCCAATAATTAGTGTGACTGAAACTTTTACTTTCCACAACATTAAAATGTTGCATACATTACGGTTAGGAATATGTTTAATTGAATATTTTCTAATTTATTCAGAAAATAAGCCGTAACAAGCAGATTGAATGCTAAATCAGCATCACATCACGCACGGGCATCACAAAATGTTTTGTTTGCTTTGCTTGCCTTGCAAAATATATTTTGACATTAAGAGTTTGACACTTATGAAAGAATCAAACAACCTTTTTTTAATTTCTTCTTTTTTTCTCAATAATTACATTCTGAGTGTCCTGTATTTGCCAATGTTGTAACGCAGTTTAAGCGTCTCGCAGACAGTTGCAGCCTGGGCGCGGGCGCGTGGTCGTGTCTGCGATCTATCGTGGATGCTTTCTTCTTCTTCTTCTTCTTAGTTTTGGCGTCGCATTATTGTGCATTTGCTAGTGTCAAGTATTAAGTTTTAATATTTTTTTATATTTTATCAAAATAGTCACTGTCGTAGTTTCGTCATAGTCCAATAAAGTCGCTGTCAAGTCCAATCATAGTCCAATTCATACCTCAGTAAAGCAGGGGACACTTTACTAGAGGCGTCTATGGAGTTTTGGTAACAACACGGAACAACATGATACGTCACATTATATCACTTGCCTACACTCATGCACGTAAATCAGCTCATAATCAACGAAATACCACCATTTTTCACTTATTATCACAGATAAAAACACAAGTTTAACAAAATAATACAATGCGGCGACATGACTTTTCCGCGTTCCCGCCAAAAAAGTCAAAAAACCGCCAAAACTTCAGGGACGCTTTAATCAGCTGTCAGCTGTCAAAAGAATCTGTCAATTTCTTCACGGAGTTGCATTTTTTCGGAAAGTCCCCGTAATACGGGAAACTTTTAAGTAACATTGCTGATTTAATAATATTATTTATCAACAAAACTATTAAATCTATTTAATTTACATTTTTTATCCCTCCATTTTTTTTAAATGAGAAAAATAAATTGTATGAAAAATAATAATACAGCTTTGTATTTTTTCTAGTTTAGTAATAATAAAGTACTTCTATCGTTATTTTACTTGCATTCGTAGCTGATTCTTCCACAATCATCTCTTAATTTGCTAAAATTAAAAATTATAACCTACCAGTGTGACCAGTTAGTATAGGTACAATGTGACAAAAACTGTGTTTAATTGGTAAAAATGCTCCCATTTAACAATAATGGAGGGTACCTAAATCTGATTGAATTCAACCAATTCAACTATTGGAAATCCATAAGGGAGGCTTAGGTCCAGCAGTGGACGTACTACGGCTGAGAATGATAATGATGATTGAGACATTGTAAAATTACATCTACTATAATAAATATATTAGTGTGATTTGGATAGTGAGGAATTTCTGATATTAACTTGTGGCAAGTGGCAACTTTAATTAACTATTGTGTCGATCGATCGATGGACTGAGATCCGCACAGGAGATCTGTGAATTTAGTTAATTCTCATTGAAACCCATTAAGGATACGTTACAACAAATAAAACGATAAATTCGTTTGTATATCTTGTATTTAGAATAAGTTTCATTCTGCTAAAATGTTGAATTTTCTATTTTCAATGACGAATAGTGTATTCAACTTTTTGTGACAACACTCTGAAAACTGCTTCGTGCTTCTGCTTCTCGCTAGCATAACTGGTGGTTACAGCTATGGAAGACGCAACGGTAAATATAGTACTTTTTGGTCTTCATACTTGAGCTTAATACTATTTATTTTATGATTCTTCTGTTATTAGGTGCCTCTGCATTTGGAGCCAATGCAGCCAAACGAACTCTCTGAGAAAAGATTATGGATCGGCAATCTGGACACCAGGGTTAATGAGTATGTTATTTAATCTTCATTTATGCTTGTTTTTGAAGACTGTATGAGTATGACTCACTAAAGGTCCACACTGACCATCGCTCCGAATGAATGCCTATGGCCAATGTTGCCAATTTAAGATGTGTTCGAGTTGGGCTCGATGGCATTTTTACCATTTGCAAAATTTATTAGTGTTGATATATATTGTTCTGTTTGGGAATTTCGCCAATAGTGCAACTTTTACTCACTATCCAAAACAAATGCTAAATGTCAAACTCTATATGTCAGAAAAAGATCACAAAGAACCCAATTCTGCAGATGGGTCTAAAGTGGCAGTTCACAATTGCATTTTTAGCCGTTTTTGAGCTATCCAAATGGTGAATGAAAACTAACTGTTAGAAAAGGGACTTGCTCACACATTCCCAAAATAAACTCAATGTTATTGGTATTTTTTACTGTTAATTTTGCCATTGGTAGGCTATCCGAACACAACTACTGACCATCTCCATGAATGAATGTCTGTGGCCTAAGTATAGGCTGCACCACACAAGTTGGCAGATGTGAAGTTAGTTAGAAGCTGCGCAGTATCCAATCCTGACAGAAGCTCACATAAAGCTGCATGTTGATAGGCTATAGCTAAGTTCACATCTGATGACTTGTGTGGCGCGGCCTATAACATCAATATCAAATTCTACATCTCAAAGATTAGGTTTTAGTAAGTGCTAATGAAGAATCTATTCAGTTACAAAATCATGACATGTGAAGTTGAACAGTGTAAAATCTTTATAAAAAGGCTCGATGTACTGATTTAATCCTTGTGAAATTATAGAAATTGAATAATAATAATAATAATGAGTGATTTTTTTACACTGTAAAAAGTTGGCAGGTACTGTATTAATTTTAAATAAATCACGTTTTGTGATAAATGATGAAAAGTTCAGTCATTTATGACTGACGAACCACCGGAGGAGGTATATAATTGTATATATTTTTTTTAATGTATAACCATGCATAACTTTTTTTATAGTAGTCCGATTTCAATAATTCTTTTTTTATTGGATATAATATACTTCGAAATTGGTCCCCCCATTTAAATTTTATCGATATCGGCTGAGCCATTTTTGATAAATCAACAATAATGTGAAAAATGCTACATTGATCTGTGCATAATATTTGCGTTCTAAACGATGCGCCCTGGCTTCGCACAGGTGTATTATACATATAAACATTTCTCTTAAATTACTCTATCTATTAAAACAAACTGCATCAAAATCTATTGCGTAGTTTTAAAGATATAAGCATACATGGGGACAAACAGCGGAAAGTGACTTTGTTTTATACTATGTAATGATTCTGTACACGGGTGAAGTCGGTCATGCTATTTTTTACAAATAAGTCTATCTTTGACCAACTCGCTGACGGCACGCAACATTCTGGTCAAACATGAAGCGTATAGACTTAGAAGATACCTGACTGCCTTGGTGGCTCAGTGGTTAGTGACCCTGACTGGATCAAAGAGGCGTGGGTTCGATTCCCACCCAGGGCAAATATTTATGTGATGAATAGAGAATACAATCCCGAGCATGTTTTTCAATCCCGTTGTCCCGGTTTTTGCGGGTTTAGTTAGGTAATTTCTTACAAAAACGTTATTTTAAACGTTTCGAAATTACACAAATTTAAATAGACCATACAAAAGAAAGTAATTTTGCAAGAAATCTAGAAGACAGCAATAAAAAATCTATTTAGTTTCGTAAATAAAATCGCAGAAATATCAGGGCATCCAGTGATTGACTTCGATGCCTGCTTCGTAGTTTATTGCCAATATAAGCAGCAGCTGAAAACACTCGCTCAAGTTATACGCTGGTT